>JACEFZ010024066.1:337500-382500 GCA_014155875.1 Cepaea nemoralis | reverse complement strand
AAAATGGCATTAATACAACTACATAAAATAATATAGTGGTAGTTGTTTTGAGGAAAATTATGTCATCAGAAATGTAACTGCGTAACAGTATACATCGATTTAATCGTGAGAAAACAAATAAACAAAATCACACTAGTATAGCTACATTCAAAATAAATTAGTATTTATTTATGTGAAAATTCGATATCAGAAATATGACTGCGTAACAGAATGCATACATTTCATCGAGAGACAACAAATATGGTGATTTGAACAGTTTATACGAAAGAAACATGTTGAACAACCGATAAGAACAAGAAAATAATTGGAAGTAGATTCAGAGGAAGACTGAAATAGCTATAGATATACAACATCAAGGCTAATCTAAATAAACACGGATGCGACAGCTATATATTATAGCAGGACTAGGATCGGCAAGCCTCTCCCAGGAGCAGTGAAAAGTGAAAATTAGTAACCTGCCGATGACCCGCAGACTACACAAGTCAACCCCACCTCCAGGCGGTGTAGACAGGGAAACCATGACCGTGAGGTCATGGGCTAACGGATCTATGGCTTGCCATAGAGGATGGACTCCCTATAGTCAGATTTTTGTCCTAAACCTGCGACAGGCCTAGTAAGCCGGCAGGGAACTTCATACTGCTCGTAGAAAAACAAAGAAGTATAAATGGACTGAACCAAATGGATATAGACCCGGCAATGTTAATGGACTACGAGATAGATCAGCGATTCACCCAAAAAAAAAAAAAATAGGCACAATGAACGTCTGCGGTTTTAATAGTCAAGAAGAAGAACGTATAGAAACAGTGGAAGAAAGGAAAATTGGACTGATCGGAATAGCGGACACCAGAATAAAAAGGTAAGGATGCAAGGAGATCCACCACAGTTACTCGTTTGTCTACTCTGGAGTGGAACCGCAAGAAAAGGCAAAACACAAGAGTGGGAATAGTAATTGAACCACGACTAGCAAGAGGAATGCTCGAAATAAAATATATATCAGAAAGAATCATAACAGTGAGAATAAAAGAACAAACAATTACAACATATGTACAAATACACGCACCGTGTAATACAAACAATAATGTGCAAGAACGCGAGGAATTCTACGAAGACATCCATGACGTGCCAAATAAAATAGATAAGCAGGACAACATCATAGTTATGGGAGACTTCAATGCAAGACTATGACATATCACAGACATAGAAAAACATCTGGGAGCATTTGGAGACCAACATAATGAAAGAAATGATAATGGAAGTAGACTGATAGAGGTAGGCAGCCAACACGACCTCTATATAACGAACACATTTTATAAACACAAAGAACACAAATATACACCTGGAATAAATGGAACGATCTAGATACTAAAAGCCAAATTGATTTTATATTAACAAGAAATATCAGAAAGAGAAATATATTAGATGCAAGGGCAGTACCCAACTTAAGTATAAACACAAACCACAAAGCAGTCGTTGCTACAATAAGAACCATCAGCAGAAGAAAGCAAAGAGCAGGAAAATACATGTCATGCGAATAATAAACTTAAAAAACCTCAAAGACGTGGCAATGAGGGAAAATTATGAGAAAGAACTAACTGAAATCTTTGCAAAATTACCTATAGAAAAAAAGACAGTGGAAGAAGAATGGGAGACGTTCAAATCAAGCATTTTAAATACTGCAAAAATAACACGTGGAACCACGAAAACACGCAAAACACGAATAAAGAAAATAATAAGTTGTTGGAACTCAGAAGTATAGAAAGCTGTCAAAAACAAAAAGGAAAAATATAAAAAGTGTTCAAAGATCAAACAGGAATGCGATTACACAGAATATAGAATAGCGACAAGACATGTAAATAGAATAGTAAAGAGATAGAGAAAAAAAACTGGGAGGAGAAACCTTAAATAAAAACTATAAGGAGGCAACTAGAAACTTCTAAAAAACGATGAGTGCAATGAGAACCAGAGGAGAATCCTTTGACCCAACTGAAATAATTAACAGCGAAAATGGAGAACCAATAAGTGGGGGAAAAAAACAAATCCTAATAAGATGGATACAGTACTTCGAACAACTTCTCAACATCCCATCAGATGTCACAGGAATTCAGGAAACCGATACAGATACCACCAAAGAACTAGAATCAGATACTGAAAGAAGAAATTATAGAAGCCATCAGATTAGCCACATTGAACAAATCACCAGGACAAGATGAAATACCAAATGAACTAATTAAGGCAGCAAGAGAAGTAGGAACAGCATGGCTACATAGACTATTCAACCATGTTTGGGTAGAACAACAGACACCACGAAACTGGGGAAACGCCATAATTATCCCAGTTTGGAAAAAATAAGGCAGCAAAATACACTGCACACAATACAGAGGCATTTTACTGTTGAGTCATACTGGGACAATATTTTGCAAATTTCTTGAGAATAGATTACGAACTACTATAGAACCCCAGTTAAGCGAAACAACTAGGATTTAGGAAAAACAAAGAATGCACAGATGCCATTTTTGCTCTTGGACAACTTATAGAAAAATCAATCGAATTCAATGAAACACTCTACTTAGCCTTTGTCGACCAAGAAAGGGCATTTGATAGAGTAGATAGAAACAAGCTGTGGGAAATCCTTAAACAGTATGGAGTGAGTACACATCTAACAAACCTATGTAGAATCTTACACAACAGTGAATGCATAGTGAGAGCAACTGGAGGACACTCAGAACCATTCACCATAAGATCTGGAGTACGACAAGGTTGTGTCCTGTCCCCTCTCTTGTTCATAACATATATAGACAACATATGTAAACAAACGGCCAAACAGAGACCACAAGAACACCGCATGACGAGAACACGGAAGAAAAACCATCTGCAAATCTAACCATTAGAGAACTCCTGTTTGCGGACGACCAAGCACTAATAACAAAATCAGAAGCTGAATTACAACACCACATGAATAGTCTAAACGAAATGTGTAGGGAATATAACATGAAAATTAGCACAAGTAAAACAGAGGTAACGACTGTGACTAAAGAAGAAAAAACAACAATGATTCACCTAAATGAACATCCCTTGAAACAAGTAAAGAGTTTCAAGTACCTAAGAAGTATAATATCATCAATTGGTAAATCAGAAGACGAGATCGAAAATAGATGCAATAAGGCAAACCAACTCATTGGACAAATGGCACCAACACTAAGGAACAAACATGTCGCTTAAAGTCGCTTAAAAGTCGACAGGATCGACTTCATCGCAGCGGGTTTTATCCCATATGGCCCAGTCTCTTTCCGCAACGCGGAAAGCGTCACACAAAGCACGAACTCCGTAGTTTTTAGCGACGACCCATAGGAGTCTCCGAAATATTTACCTCGTAAACCGAAGGGTGCGGCCCGGAATCGAACCCACAACCTTCGGAGCACGAGTCAAACGGCTTAACCACTTCGCCACAGAGACAAGTCCAATAGAACAAACATGTATCAATAACTACTAAGAAAGCACTTTACAACACAATCTTCCTACCAACTCTATGTTACGAATGCCAATCCTGGATAATGACAGAAAAAGAGAAAAGAAACATCACAACAACAGAAATGAGATTCCTGAGAAGAATGCTCAATGTATCAAGAAGAGATCAGATCAGAAATGAAGAAATCAGAACTAAAGTGGGGGATATAGCTGCAGTAGATGTTATTAGAAAGCAGCAAGTCAAATAGTTTGGCCATGCAAGTAGGTTATCAACTATCAGTATACCACAACAAGCAATGATGTACAGACCAGAGGGAAGCAGAGGAAGTTACCGACCACGTAAACGATGGACGCAGGGAATAACAGAGTCCATGAGAATATCGATACAAGAAGCCCATAAGCGGCACTCTCTCAATGTTTATACTTCACCTCGATACCGCAAGGTACAAGAGGAACATGATGAGATGAGATAAGATGATACGACGCAAGCAAAGCAGCACATATGGCCTTGGACAGCACGCTTTCCTCACTCCTTCAATACCTTTATGTTTTAGTGACTAGTATAAACGAAACAGACATATCATCCACTTGAGACGACAATTGATTATTATCACCTATATGGAACTGGTGATCGAGTGAAATGGCGAGTCATGACCGCCCACGCTTTCCGGCATGGCACATGATTGATTGATTGATATGGAACTAGAAAATCGACTATTATCATCGACCTGGAACTAGAAAATAGAATATTATCATCGACGTAGATCTATACAATCGACTATTATCATCGACATAGGATTAGACAATCGACTATATGCCCGTTTCGATGTGGCCAAGCGTTTTAGGACTCCGCTTCTATTCACGAGAGACACATGAAGGTCCTGGAGCTACAGGGGCTCTTGTGACACGTCGCACTTTAGAAAGAGACCGGGCATTACGAACGAAAGCCTGGAGCAGTGAAGTCCAGCCTCCTGCTTTTAAACACTTAAGCCTATATCATTAAACTGGGAAAAGCCAATTTACTATAAGCCCACTGTGCCTTACGACATAAACGAACTTTAATGTAACTTTCAAATAATACAATGACATTTGGTTGATGCCATGGAGACAACAAGTAAAACAACTATCTTACGGTAAAAACAAGTGACGTCATGACTATGCTGAGGTAGAAGTAACCGTTAGTAACACACACTGCATGAAACTTGCAATGAAAAAGTGACTAAACCATTGGCAGAGTTCTCGGTTTTTATAGGTCTCGGCTGTCGGGTCATGTTACGTCATGCGTTGGACTTAAAACTACCTACACTGAAAGGTGTTTATAAACTGTCACTTTGTTGCCTACCAATATACATGGTGAACTAGACAGTTACTATTCTTTGTTTTTTTTTTTTTTTTTTTTTTGGGGGGGGGGGGGGCATATCCTATTTACAGGACATCACTGCCAACACCAACACTGTAGCTGTTGATGTCTTGGCAAGTTTACGTTCAGTAGTTTGCCATTGCTTTCTTGTTATTATTAGTTCCAACAATATTATATGACATTGTTAACCCTTCAAAAACACGCCATTGCTCATTAGTTGTCATACACTATTTTCATCTAGCGCATAAAATAGGTTCGGCTGTTTTTTTTTTCCCACATGCGCTGCAGAAATCTGATACTATCGAATAACTATCCAACAAAAATGGGAGCTTTTAATGTTAGTATTGTACATACAGTGTATGGTAGTATTTCTTCTCATAGACTGTCCGTCTGTCTATCTGTTTGTATGTCTGATTGTCTGATTGTTGCTAATATATCTATCTATCAATATGCTGAACGTGGAGTCCTGCTATCTAACTCTCTGTAGCCAGTTCAGTTGTCCATTCTCTTATTTCAGTTGTCTTGTATAAAATGACGTATGCTTTGTCTAAATATTCTGTCAACATTTTGTGACGAGGATAACACTGGGACAGATTGTTACAATAGGTAAAATTACTGATCAGTCACCTCGAGGAAGATTCTAGATGGCTAGATACAAATATAAGAAATTATAAATTCTGTCAGAGAATGGGAGCTGTTGAAAATCATATTTATTATTGCCAGTTGACTAGTCTTTTGATAATGGAAGTCGATGTGGCCGAGGGTTTAACGATCTCGCGCTTACACTTTCTTTGGTAACAGCGGTAGGGAGTGGTTTCACACGCCATTCAATTTTACTTACATATTGACATCACTCCTTGACTTGGGGACATTAATTACAAGTACCTCAGAAGTCGGAGTGGGTTTACCTGATGTCTGGGGACACTGATAATAGCGAAAGCTAATCCACACGCAAAATTCAGTAAATTGCACGCCCCAGTGATAGCAACAACTAGTAACAGTAGCACGTGTGTGGACCACGTTTGAGTTCAGAGCAAGAGAACAAACATAAAATATAAATTTGTAATGATCACGCTTTGTACTACACAGTTGTGAATTTGAATTACTTTCTTTACTGTGGCCATAGAATTATATGATCCATTGAAGTCTTTTGAATCATATCGTTTATTTTCATGATTGTGTTCAAATGAAAGTTTAATATTTATATAGTACATTTCAAGATTTCATTTTAGATAGTAACAACGGCATTGAATTTCAACATTTCAGGATTTCGTTTATATTTGTACTTACGGCATGTTTCGTGCTGAATTTCAACATTCCATGATTTGACTTAGACTTGTACACATGCCACATTTCATGTTTAATTTTAACATTTCGCGATTTGATTTATACTTACTTGTACACTCGGCACTTTTTATGTTGATTCTCAACATTTAATATGATAGTTTCTTGGTTTTTACAAGATCATTTTTACCACACACACACACACACACACACACACACACACACACATACCCACACATACACAGACACAGAGAGACAGAGAGAGAGACAGAGAGAGAGAGACAGAGAGGACAGAGAGAGACAGACAGAGAGACGGACAGAGAGAGACAGACACAGAGAGACAGACACAAACAGAGAGACAGACAGAGAGAGATACAGAGAAAGAGACAGACAGAGAGACACACAGAGAGAGAAACACAGAGAGATAAACAGAGAGAGAGACACGGAGAGAGACACACACAGAGAGAAAGACACAGAGTGATAGACAAAGAGAGACAGACACACACAGACACAGACAGACACACATAGACACAGACAGACACACATAGACACAGACAGACACACATAGACACAGACAGACACAGACACACACAGACACAGACAGAGACACCGAAACTGACACAGACACAGTCACAGACAGACACACACACAGACACAGACACACACACACAGACACACACAGAGACACAAACAGACAGAGACACACACAGACACACCCTAATTTCTCCATTGTCCTCTATTAGATCACACTAGGAGACTCTCAACACGGTATACGAACTCCGTAGCAGAAGCGAGGCTCCCGGTTTCTATACCAGAATCGAGATATTCGTTTTTGCTATTCAGGATGCCCTTCTCGATCTCCATCTGCCAAGTTATTTTCAAGGCGTATAACGTTCACATAGGTCATTCTATTGTTTTGCTCTTATCCCAGAAACCTTAGCATCTGATCACTAACCAAGGATGGGGAGGGTAATATGCCTCTGGTTCCTTATCTTGTAAAACATTCAGCGGGGATTCCCTCGCAAGTCCACACAAGGATCATTAGAATGAACAGTAATTAACATTTCTTTTACTAAATGAACAAAAGGGCATACTATTTGCATTTCCAGCTTGACACGCGAGTGGCCAAACATTCGAAAGTTTAATTAATTTTAAGCGAACTAAAACGAACCAAGCACAACGTGGTATAGTGATTTAGTCTTCTATTTTGTTTTAAAGGCTCGTCAGCCTGCAAAGTTCTGTTGCAATCGCTGTCTGTATCTACAGTTCCGTGAGGTTCCGATCATCGCCGTGGGTCCTCGGACACATCCATATGTTATTAGACCTCCTCCTTAATAAATTCATTCAGTCAATCAATCAGGAGCCATCGCTACAATGAAGATTTGCTGCAATGGATCTCCAACACTGTCTTTCTCTCGCCCTGACTGCACATTCTCTCATACTGATGTTCGTAAATCTCTTGATGTTATCTTCCTACTTCTATCGTTGCCTACCACTTGCTCGCTTACCCTCAACCTTGCCTTCCAGTATGGTTTTCATAAGAGTGTTACTTCTTTTAAAGTGGCCGAAATATTTTGCTTGCCTCTTTTTAATTTATTTCATCAACTCTCATTTCATTCTCAATTTTTCTAGAACCTCTGAATTTGATTGACTTTGTTTCCATGAAATACGACATAATGACTTTGTTTCCATGAAATACGACGTAATCTTCTGTATATCAACATCCTCTGTTCGACTTTATAATTGCTTGTTCAATGCCCAGGCTTCCGCGCCATATAGTACTGTGTAATATACATTACATTTAGCAATTCTCAGTTTGAATGCGTTGTTAATCTCTCTAGATTAGTGGTTCTCAAACTGTGGGGAATTTCTCTCCCCCCCCCCCCCATCCCGAGGGGGAGGGAGGTTAGAGTTTCAAGGGGGGAGGGGATTAAGATTATTTCAAGATCGCGTTAATACAAGAACCGATTACTTGATATTGTTGTTTGCCTCCATACTTTATGCTTCTGTACGTATCGCTCTTCTTAAAGTTGTTGTATAACGTAAGTATACCTGCAAATCACGTTTTATGTAGAGGTCTAGACTTGTTCCAGTATGTTTTATTAAATTTAGCTTCCATTTTTACGTATACTGTGTATGGGGGGGGGGGGGGCGAGAGGATTATAGGGAGGAAATACGAAATGAGGGAATGACATTCTGAACATATGGTGAAGGGGTGCATGGGCCAACATGTTATGACCTCTTCTTTCCACAGTTAATTATCATAGTTTCTTTCTTTTTTTTAATGGATGTTAATATCTAAGCCACATTCTGCACTATGTGTGTTTACTAATTCCACTAGTTTTAGTAACTAAAAGCTCGCTTTCTGCTAGTAACACTATATTGTCAGCATACCTAAATTCATTACGTTACAGCAATTAATTGTGCAAGGTAAATGCTAGTTGATGAACCAACCTACTCTGTCAGTCTCGCCAACCTGTAAAGTGTTTGCTGCACATACAGTCTATGTCCATTGTTCCGCTCATTTCGGATTATCATCATTACACTCCAGGCCATTATCTTACAGCAACCAATTGTGCCAGTTGGATTTTGATTGACTAATCCCTGCGCGTTAGTTTGGCTACAGTTTTCCGAACTTACTGATCTCCATTCCGAATCTTTTAATGGTGTTGAAGGACCTCGTTTTTGTCACATTCTCTGAGGACGCTCTTAGTGGCATTTCTGTCCACTTGTTGATTTTCTGTTGTGATGGCATTATTTATCCTTTCCCTGGGGCTTTGATGAGTGATCTTGTAACACCTACAGCAAAATTTCAGTGTTCGTTTCTTTTTTCGACGATGTGTTCACCTTCCTCTCACATTTCCGCCACCTCCAACATTTCATTTCCTCATTGAGAGAAGAGAACGGGAGAGAAGACTCAGAAGAGAACAGAAGAACAGAATAAATATCCATTTTCATTAGACGAAATATTGTCTTTATGGTGATATTTCTGTTTTCTGTAATAGCGCCCTCTGTTCTCGCATATACCTAACATGTTAATGTCCAGTCTTATCATTGCTTTGATAATGTTATCAACGTATCGGATAGGTGTTGTTAATTTTCTTTAAAGTTTGTGTGGCTCTAATAAGCCAGTAAAAAATTGCATTGCTTTTCTTGAAGGGTCTAACTGTATTAATAAAGCATACTATTATCACTTTAAGAATAAACAGATAACAAAAAAATGGATTATAAAATGTAAGTAGATAAAGATTCACTAAATTTTGTGTAAGTAATTTAAAAACATTTTCCCCAGTTTTATAAGATCTGACTTTGAATTTTATTAAGTAAATTACAAAAAAAAGTCAAACCATTTGTAAGATATCTAATATATTATAGCTAAATAATATTTATTCTATTTTAAAATTATAATAGTTTCCCGTTGAAGAAAATTAGATGATTATGTCCCCTTCTAATAACATGTTTATATTCTTTTCTTTTCTTTTTACATTTACCTATCTGGTAATTTCAGACCTTGTCGCGCTGGATTTAACGTGTTGGTATTTGAGCCGGGCGTTCAGAAATCAATGGCAAACTACTAACCGTAAAAACGTTTCAAGACATCAACAACAGCAGTACAATGCTGGTGTTGACTGCAACATCCTGTAAGGGATTTCCATCCATTATGTGCTATGCCGATAAGCGTGGGCGGTCATGTTTTGCCATCTCACTCGATTACCAGAGTCGTGGATCAGCTCAGTGTTTCTGTCTCGACCATGTCATGTGGCCAAGCCATCCAGGTATTTAATTCTTGGTCTTCCTTTTGGACTCTTCCCTTCGATATTGCCAGTTGTCACCAAATTCGCCAGTTCATTTCTTCTCATAACATGCCCAGAAAATGTTGACTGTCTACGTCTAATTGTCTTTAATCAGTTTACGATCTTCATTTATTTCTTGTATGACTTGTTCATTGGTTTTTCTGTCTGTCCATGGTATTCTTTGCATTTTCCTCAGAAACCACATTTCCACAGCTTTCAGATATTTTTCAGCTTGTCTGCTCATTGTCCACACTTGACATCCATATAAAAGTATAGGTTCTATGTAGCACTTCAACACTCTTTTTCTCGTTTCAATTGATATCTTTTTGTTGGTCAGTATATTTTTCATCTTGCAAAAGGCTACCTTCGCCATGGCAATTCTTGTTCTAATCTCTTCAAGGCATCTCCCATCAGATGTTATGACTGTTCCGAGATAGCTGTACCTAGCCACTTTAGTAACATTTTGTAAATTACTTTTTAATTATGCAACATGCATAGTTGGATACCTCTTGAAACCAGAAATTCAACGGTACCTTATTCAAGTCTGTAGATCAATTATATGCCGATATATTAATGTTTGTGTGTCAGTTTATCACTTAATATGAACAAAGAGAAAAATCGCTTTTCCCAATTTGAGAAGTTGTGACCAAAACAAATATACTAAATGCACATAACTCCTCTTGATTTGTTTCCTCGCTAAGGGGGCATAACTCGTGTTCTTATTTTGAGGGTCATCAAGATAAAGCAAAATTCAAATGAAAACCTTAAACTCCCTCTTTCTCCTGCCTCTTTCTCCACTCCAGCCCCCTCTTTCGCCACCTCCGCATTCTTTCTCCTCCTCCTTCCTAAAGCCATTTTAATAATATAGTGCATTTTCCCAATTGCAAAAATAGTGCACGATGACATGTAATAATAAATATTGTGAATGGTGTAATACACCCTAAAGATTTATGGTGGCTTTCAACTTTTATACAATGCCAAATCATGCACTTTAGAAAAAGTAAATAACCAAACCAAACCAGTTATTTAATCTGCATATTTTTTAGTTGCATGTCCTTCACTGAACGTAGCAGTCAACCGCAGCATTTTTGGCTGTTCGTGACTAATGGGTAAATCTTATGTTCAGTGGTTTCTGAACGACTGACACCTATACCTGACATAAGCCTGGGTCAGTGACATTGAGGTGAGTGACCGGGCATGAGAAAACAGCCAGTCCTGAGAAATAATGGGAAGGGTGAGTGTGACCCCAGGGGGATGGAGGAAGGACAGTTTAGTTTTGTGTAAAGTGAAGGGACTTTAGGACAGTTAATGTGTAGATGCCGAACTGGTAGGTATTCTAAGGAGAAGCGGAGTTAGAGATCTCCGTGTTGTGGTGTTCTCGTAGTTGTGAAGACAGGCCTGAACCAGAGTGGGTTCTATAGGGAGTGAGGGCCAAAACCCAGAGTGGGTTGTATAGTTGAGCAGTGGCTCCGACCCAATGTGTGGGTTGTATTGTAGGAGATCCAGCCGTGGATAGTAGCTGGACTAAATGTCTTGCGGATTTGATATGAAGCAGGCTTGAGAAGGCATTGATGTGTGCTGGTTAAATTGTGAGGAGGATATTATATTCTATGGATTACATTATTTCTGGATGTATAAACATATTCCGTCTGTCCGTCTTATTTCTGTAATAAAGGATTATGTGCGCCAACGGAATCTTGTTTAATGACTGGTGAACATGCACTGCGGGGGTGAGTTATATTGCAAGACAGTTAGATATCTCCATTGACACACCATGAGTATCGTTACCTAGACAACGACCATCACACGACAATATCATGAACATATCATCGTAAGAACTTCGTGATATTATCATCAAGAACGACGTGTGACATCTGAGGTCTGTCCTGGCAAGAACGACGGGGATATATTGAGAAACCCATTGCATTATAGACATTGGTGTCATTCTGAGATATTTGTGGGCTGTTCGCTGAGAGAGGGGTTATTATCTGGTGACTTCATTCCACCAAACTAACAAACCCTTGACAATTTGGATTGCGTGGCTTCGAGAGGGTAATGTGAATTCTTTGTGTGTGCGCCAGATAATTCACACAGACAGACGGGAGTAAAATCTCAAGCTAGCAGACAGTTCAAGTGAAGTTCACGACAGGTAAATTTGATACCAGACAGTAGTGCTCAAGCTAACGAAAAACCAGGATTAATCCAGAAGGGAGTGGGAATATCCAGCGTATGTGTGTGTAAGACGCCACATCGAGGAATAACTGTCAGCGCGCTAGAGAAGACACGGCAGGTCAACGGAGAGTGGGGAGTGACGGGGTTGCTCACTAGGTACAAAGAGCGCACAGACAAAAACTGTCGTGGTTGAGACGACAGGCACATGTCTTTATACGTCAAGAGACTGTGCTAGCGGACAGCATAGGTGAAATGTCGCGTGGACAAAAACGTGTTTGCGACAATAGCAGTCAGTCCTAGGTGTGTGTAGGACATCGCTGTCCGTGATAAAGACAGGATTGAACCAAAGATACTGACAGGTAGGTGTGTGTGTGTGTGTGTGTGTGTGTGTGTGTGTGTGCTGAGGAAACGCACTGTGTTGTCGCAAGTTGACTGGTCAAGTTTTATCGACGCAGTTAATAGGACGGGTGGAAACAAGAACCCTACCGCCAGAGTTGGGGAGGGTTAGTGGTGGAAAGGGTGATTTTCCACGAAGTTAAAAAAAGAGCAGCCGTGTCGGGGCTGAGAGGTTGGGTGGGAAGTGTTTTTTGTATGACGGAAAAGTCATTGTTGGGGACAGTGGAAAGTTACTGGGATTTTCCACAGGAGATCTGGATAAACAAGGTTGTTTTGAACGAAAACCAGACTCTATGTTTCGTCTGTGTTCAAGCCCTTTGTCATCATTATTCTGTTACGAGCAAACATTTTTAACTTAGCGTCATCGCAACCATGGTTGTATTTCTTTGCCAATAAGGATTTATATATAAAAATTTAAAGCGCTGGATATTTGGTGGCATTATTATTTTTTTTTTTTTGTTTTTTTTTTTTTGTTGATGAACTTTGGCTTTAAAAGTAAATCTATCACATAATTGATACAACTACGGACTGTGTCGAGACAGAACAGTTTGAATATCACTATCATCTTTAACTTTTGTCGACAGTTGGAACTTATGATCACAACGCGAATTCAGGAACCACTCAACAAATCAATAAGTCATTTTGAAATCTAGTGTCATAGACATTTCCAGCGGATTGCGAATAACTATTAAAACGAACAAAATAAGAACTTTTGGGTGACGGATTATAAGTACAGATTTATCGGCCAACCAGTTGGACATTCTGTTGCTCTCATGGTCTTAACTGTCGTTATCGTTTGTGGACTTATATATATATATATATATATATATATATATATATATATATATATATATATATATATATATATATATATATATATATATATATATATATATATATATATATATATATATATATATATATATATATATATATATATGCATATGTTTTACATGTAGTTGTTGATAGGCACTGGTTGCGATCTCTATCTACATTAGGATAGGCCTTGCAAAACGTGGATATTTCTAGTTCTTACGATATTTTTGTATGGAAAACGTTAATGAGTTAACGTGTCGTGCAGTGGCATTGGAGTCCTAACTAATATCTATAGTCGTGTTGTCTGACGTCACAGCTGTGTATATTTTGAAGATATATTTTTTTTCTCTTAGTTCTTTTCGTTATTTTTACATATGATATTGGTTGTGGTCGGATATATGTTATTATTGTGATCTTTTGTCCTTTTCTGCTGTCTAGTGGTCTTTGTCAGTCTATATTTATATATTACGCGCACTGTGGGTGTCCATACACAAGCTTGTGGTTGTTACTGTGGTTTATTTCTTTGTGATCACCGTCTCCGTGTACTTGGCTTGTGAGTCTAACGTTTTTAGAGAAAACACTTAGTGTTATCATTCATTCGTTTTGTATATATATTTATATGTATGTTTAACAATATTTCCAGAAATATTATACAACTATTTGTTATAGATATATGCGAGGGATTAGGGAGGATATTTTCCCTCACTACCTAGTGCTTATAGAGTGACTGGGTGAGTACAGGGTGACATTATTAGCACTACGAATTACGTACACAGGGAGTGGTAGTGTACTTATTGAAGGCACACAAAGACTAGTAGCAGATTCTTTACATTTATAGTTGGCTGACAGACAGCAACGTGTCCACAAGTACAAGATGCCTACTTTAATGGAATATATTGAAGCAAGTGAACGAAAAGGCCTAAAAGGTAAAGAGTTACAGGAATATGTAGAAGCAAAAGAACAAACACAGACGGAAAGAGAGGAGAGGCATAATGAACGCAAGGCAAAACGTCTACAGGAAGAGAAAGAGACACAAGTAAAACTAGCTGAAATAGAAAACAAGCGTCTACAGGAAGAGAAAGAGACACAAGTAAAACTAGCTGAAATGGAAAACAAACGTCTACAGGAAGTAAAGTTAGCTGAAATAGAAAACAAGCGTCTACAGGAAGAGAAAGAGACACAAATGAAAATAGAAATTGAGAAAGAGAAGATCAAGTGTCAGATGCAAACTGAAATCGAGTTAAGAAAACTAGAACTATCTTCGAAGGGTCAAAGTGAGGAAAGCAGAAGACCTTCACAGTCGTCACAGAGATTAAAACTGCCATATTTTACAGACCGGGATCAACTTGAAAATTATTTGGCCAGGTTCGAGGCATCAGCCAAAGCGTTAGGTATTCCAGAGAAAGAGTATGCGATGCGACTTGGCGAGTTTCTTACGGGTAAGGCACTAGACACCATGTTCAATTTACCTGTAGAAGAACGAAACAACTACACTATTTTGAGTCAACGTCTCCTCACAAAGTTCCAACTCACTGTGCGTGGATATAGAACAAAGTTTAGACAGTTAGTGCCAGAGACAAATCAAGACTTCACAGATTTTGTTAACACTGTAAAGAATACATTTAACAAATGGATGGAGCTTGCAGAAGTAGGGAAAGATTTTAATAAATTAGTAGATCTAATGTTAAGAGACAAGGTAGTATCTGCATGCAATTCTAACTTAGTAGCTTTCTTTGAGGAACGTAAGCCAAAGGACATAGACACAATGTCTCAGTTAGAGCAAAATTACATGACGGCACATCCTAACAGTTCTATTGGGAAACTAATGAGTGAGGAAATAGTCTGCGCAGCGTACACTAAACAGGACCAGAATCCAGTCATCAGACCAAGGGCGAAAAGTGTGGATTCAGCACAGAAAGATGAGCAGCAAGAACTTCAAGATAATGGTTTCCGAGGAAACAATGTTGGTAGAGTAGGACGGTACCCATATAGAAGAGGGAACTTCCAGAGACGTCCAAATTATGCCGGATGTTGGAATTGTGGGAGCTGGAGACACAGGGCAGCGGAGTGTGACGTGCAGCCAGCCAGTGAGCCAACAAGTAACGCAAGGAAGGATATCATCTGTTTCAAATGTGGTAAGAAGGGGCATATCAGCCATCAATGTAGGATGAGAGAAACAGAGCACTCAAATGCAGCGCAAGTAATTGAGACGCTGAACAATGAAGATTGTAGTGGGTGCAAACCTCTTTTTGAAAAAGACAGTCAGCCAGTCCTAATATGAGGTCATACAGTAAAAGCAGGATCAGCAGTGCATGAAGGGGGAAGTCTGAAGCTGCATCAGGGATTCGTTAATGATAGACCAGCGTTAACAATTAGGGATTCCGGATGTACGTCTATCGGAGTGAGGAAAAGTTTAATAGATCCCTCGGATTATACAGGAAAAAAGATTAGATGCATAACGTTCAACGGCACAGTAGAGTTCTACCCATTAGCCATAATAACAGTAAAAACACCATATATCAGTGGAAGAGTGACAGCGTGTGTTTTGGACTCACCAGTGGCTGATTTGATCATAGGAAATGTTATAGGAGTTAAAGATTGTACAGAAGAGGAAGTAGTTTGTTGGGACCGAAAATATAGTGTAAGCAGTAATGAGGTAGTTATCACAAGAGAACCTAAATTAGAGAGTATAGCTGAGGTAGAAGAGGCAATTGAAGTAGACACAGGAACTCGGGACAAGGATAGTACAGCTGAGCAGATGAGAATGGATCCCAACTATAGTGCTAGTGAATCCCAGAGACAAGATACTACCCTGAACAAATGTTCCCAAGGGTGTAGGAGAGTAGAACATAGGCGGTCAATGAAGGGTAGATGGTGCTTCGAGAGGAAGAACAATGTTCTCACTCGCTGCTTTTCAGATAGTGGAACTGCACGTTGGCAAGGAGCAGTACCTTTAGCACATAGAGTCAGATATACTAGAACAGCTCAGGATAGTGCATGTGCAGGGCACATAGGCATAAGGCGTATGCAGCAGAAAGCAAGGTGCCAGGTATATGGGCCAAGACTGAATAAAGAGTTCAGACTAAACAGAGACTCAAGTGTTATGGTGCAATATGCAGATAGGAAAGTTGAGTCAGGTCAAAAGAGTGTTCGCGACATTACTGACCCAGGGCTAGGGATAGCAAACAGATGTTGTAATTGTAGAGGTACCATGAGTCATGGGTACACGAAAGGTAGACACAGCATCGACAGGAATCAGAGGAGGGTTAATGCAAGAACAGAACCACCGGATATAGGGTCGGTACACAAATAGTATTGTGTGGTCGTGAAGTAGTAAGAGACCTGTGGGTACATAAGTATAATGCTTTCTTATTATGTATTATTATTATGTGATGTATTAGTTCATGCATTGGTACACAAGATAGAAAGAAAGTTGTTTGTATTTATGTGTGACGAATATAGGCGTGTACTATGAGCATTTGATGTATTATTTAGGGTTGTAGCTGAAGTAAGGTGCAGCCATACTTAGGGCTACCCAGGCTATATGTCTGGGTCACATATTTAATAAGTGTTAGTCTCCCAATATTTGAAAACGAAGTTTTCTTTTAAGAGGGGGGTGATGACATAAGCCTGGGTCAGTGACATTGAGGTGAGTGACCGGGCATGAGAAAGAATGGAGATGAAAGTGGGAGACAGTAAAGTGACTGACCTGGCTATGAGAAAACAGCCAGTCCTGAGAAATAATGGGAAGGGTGAGTGTGACCCCAGGGGGATGGGGGAAGGACAGTTTAGTTTTGTGTAAAGTCAAGGGACTTTATGACAGTTAATGTGTAGATGCCGAACTGGTCGGTATTCTAAGGAGAAGCGGAGTTAGAGATCTCCGTGTTGTGGTGTTCTCCTAGTTGTGAAGACAGGCCTGAACCAGAGTGGGTTCTATAGGGAGTGAGGGCCAAAACCCAGAGTGGGTTGCATAGTTGAGCAGTGGCTCCGACCCAATGTGTGGGTTGTATTGTAGGAGATCCAGCCGTGGATAGTAGCTGGACTAAATGTCTTGTGGATTTGATATGAAGCAGGCTTGAGAAGGCATTGATGTGTGCTGGTTAAATTGTGAGGAGGATATTATATTCTATGGATTACATTATTTCTGGATGTATAAACATGTTCCGTCTGTCCGTCTTATTTCTGTAATAAAGGATTATGTGCGCCAACGGAATCTTGTTTAATGACTGGTGAACATGCACTGCGGGGGTGAGTTATATTGCAAGACAGTTAGATATCTCCATTGATACACCATGAGTATCGTTACCTAGACAACGACCATCACACGACAATATCATGAACATATCATCGTAAGAACTTCGTGATATTATCATCAAGAACGACGTGTGACAATACCTTTTTCTCAAAAAACCAGCATCTCTGTGTTTTGAGCCCGAGTATATGGGATTACGAATTGCGTCTGTAACCACCTTCGCCACGGAGGCGGGTAGTCTGCACATACAACAATATTATTCAGAGGTATATTAATTGAGTAATTGTTATGAATCAACTACATTATTAAATCCAGCTCCCTTGCGAAGAGGTTTCGGACGCATTTCGTAAGCCCGCATACCCGCGTTCGAAACATAGCTCTGTGTGATTTGGCAGCAGACTGCCTTGCGTTGGTTTTTTCGAAATGGTATGGGGGACGGTCATTCAGAAAGCAATGACAACTATTGAACGTAAACTTGCCAAGAGATCGCAACTGCAAAATATGCTGGTGTTGACTGCGACATCCAGTAAAGGATATGCAACTAACTAACATGATTAAATCTTTCACTGATTCAAGTCATAAGATATTAATAAAATAGTGACACCATCTGTTCTGTTTCCTTGTCCCATAGATATCAATATATATATATATATATATATATATATATATATATATATATATATATATATATATATATATATATATATATATATATATATATATATATATATATATATATATTGATATCTATGGTTTCTATGAGCTTTATTAATTGAGTGTATTATGATTTAATTTGCAAGCTGGCTGCTGGGTTTAATGTGAAGCCTTTTCAATTATTTCATGAGGTCAGATCTTGCAATAATCATTACACCAATCTGTTTGATTTGCTTTGCCGTCACACAATAAAATTATAGCGCCAGTGTCTATAATAAGCATGCCAGAAATGTGTCCAAACATTTACATTGAAAGCTACATTTTTTACTACCCATTTAAAATTTTTAATTAGGTCAGAGCATGTGTTAAAGAATAATAATGAAGTGTACATGTTTTCACTTTTAATAAGAGAAACAACAGTATATGGTACATACTTTTTGTTGTTGCATATCCTGTTTACAGGACATCACTGTCAACACCAACATTTTACTGCTGTTAATGTTTTTGCAAGTTTCACGTTCAGCAGTTTGCCATTGATTTCTGGACGACTGGCTACCATACCAACACGTTAAAATTCCAGTGCGACACGGCCTCCTGCCAAATCGGTCGCTGCCGCGTTCCGAACGTGTGGTAAGCGGCTCTCGAAACGCGCTCGCAAGCCTTTAGGCCACAGAGACCGGCGGTATATATATGGAGTTATTGCCTCTCCATAACACAAAGCCTGGGCTAAAATATAGAGATCATGTGTTGCCCATGCAGCATGATCCCTCCCTCGGCCTGCCTAGTTTACTCCAGAGGAAAGGTAACACCCCTACATCTGGAACAAGACAAGCTGCAGAAGCTGCCGGATCAGCAAAGCAATGCTCTCACTGTCTGCCTGTCGGAGCTTCGATACTAGACCAGCCGCTAACCAAGGCTTAGGGCCTGGTCTGCCCTGCCATGACATTTTGTCTTTAGCTTGCATTTTCTCGCACCAGGGTAAGGCTTGTGCCCTCCCAATTGCGCTCTTCCGCCCGAAGCTGTTGGCACAACGTGGGGTGTCGGGTTTGGTAAGTGCCGCCCAACGTTCGGCGCTTACAGAAAGCAGGTAGTACCGTCTACTGTTATACGGTAGCTCAGTCATATCTGACTAAGACCTGACATCAGGGTCGGCTTCTACTACGATACAAAGATGTGTGTAAGCGCGACATGATTGATACAGGCATTCATAATACACACTGGGAGCAAGCCGCGCTGGACGTGTTGCATGGAGGGAAAACATCAGAAATGGAATAAAGACAAAGGAGAATATTATTGCAGATAAGTCACACACCGAGCGTTTGAAAAGTAAGATGGTGCATGATGGTGGAAATGACCACTTGTTCACATGCACCCACTGTGAACGGACATTTACAGCGCAAATTGGCCTTATCAGTCACATTCGCTACCGCCATATGTAAAAGTTACTATGCCTTTTTAAAGCACAAACTATCGTCTGTCAAGACGGCAAGGTGCCAATGTATGTATATATACAACCAGTCGTTTCTGTTGTGAACTTCATTCCGAGATATGCACTCAATCGCCGTCAGTTCCTGGCTTTTCTTGAAGAAATTGATTCTGAATTCTGTGACTTGCCTTATCACACATCAGTGAGGTGGCTCAGCTGCGGTAAAGTCCTGTTCCGTTTTTACAATCGCCGAAACGAAATAAATGTTTTCCTCACTGAAAATATAAAGCTGATCCACAGCTGTCAGATCATACCTAGCTATCAAAGTTGTCATTTTTGGTCGACATCATATCCCACATGAATGAACTGAACTTGAATCTTCATGGAAAGGATTGCCTCATACGTGATCTTTACAGACTCATCAAAGGATTTTGGAGAAGGCTGTCATTGTTTGAAGCACAACTGGAAGAAGAAAATTTTCTCATGTTCACTTTTCAAAGAGTTTTGCACTACAATCGCCGAAGATGTCAACATCGATTTTCCGAGAAAAAAAATATTTGTGACATGAAGAAGTGTTTGTGTGCGTGTGTGTGTGTGTGTGTGTGTGTGTGTGTGTGTGTGTGTGTGTGTGTGTGTGTGTGTGACAAAGAAAGAAAGAGAGAGAGAGAGAGAGAGAGAGAGAGAGAGAGAGAGAGAGAGAGAGAGAGAGAGAGAGAGAGAGAGAGTGTGTGTTTGTGAGTCAAGGGAGAGAGATTTTCACATCTTGACAGAATTGAGAGTGAAATTCTTTATTTTCAAAATCCGTTTGATTGCAACCTTGAAGACGTACCAGTTTAACTACAGTTGGAGCTCACCGATTTACAAGCAAATGACTTATTGAAAGAAAAGCTCAGAAAATGGAAAACGTGTTGAATTTTACTGCTGCTTACATGATGTTGAGTTTTCGAAAGAGAAAAAAAAAATTGCTGCTGGTATGGCATCGGTGTTTGGGACACTTTATGTCTGTGAGCAAACATTTTCAAAGATGAAGCATGTGAAGTCAGCACATTGAACGAGATTGTCTGATAAACATTTAAAAGCAATTCTCTGTACTGGGTGCAGCCATTCTAAACCAAACATTGATGATATCTTGAAAGCCAAACGTCAGTTTCACAAATCTCACTAACCTTTTTAGCTGCTTAGTTTGTGAGAGTCGGATATGTGAACATATGAACATATGAATATGTGGTCTGATGTAACTATCTTTTTGCTAACGTCGCCTTCTTTGATGACATTTTTTTTAGTAAATAAATATGTTGGTTGTATTTCTTTCTTTCCTTCTTTCTTTTTTTTTTTTCTTTTTTTGTTTTGTTTTTTCTGCATTGCACGCCACGCACACATGATTATCATGGAATGTAAAACTTAGTTTTTCGTCTTCTTTTCCCAGATATATCGTTCTGGCTTGCAAGTTTTGTGCAGAATGATTGTGCGGCCCGCGCTCGTAATTTTCTCAATCATCCGGCCCACTGTGAAAAACGTTTGGTGACCTTTGACGTAGATGATTGCATCACCTGGGCACGAAATGTGCATAAATTGTTGGAACTAGCTGGCCAATCCCTACACTCCCGATCTAATACAATTATGATCATGCGCAAATCTAACATTTCCTTTGACATTCTGACCCACTCATCTCCTCTCTAAATACTTTTGAGCTTAGAGAACATTTCTGAATGTGGTGTCTTCTGCCCGGGTCATCTATGATTTTTCTCCTATCAGCCGGCTCCTAGATCAATCGCCAATTCAGGTCTATGATGGCCATGTACCCAATCTCGGACGAATATCTGTAAAACCAGTGCAAAGTTCCAAGGCCTTCGAGGTAGGGTTCAGGGTTTCTCTGTAGCTACAAGACAATTGCTATACCTTTCCCCTAGGTCTACGACCGAAGTCAGCACACCACTAACTACATTAGTATATGTTGTCTGACGGTTCAAGCATCCACATACTCTTTCTTCGCCTATATTCCCATAGTTTTCCCACATAGATTAATTTCCGTATTTCACCTCTTCAATTGATATGCCATAAACATTATATTTATCCTTTCCCTGGGGATTTGATGGGTGATCTTGTAACACCTACAGCAAAACTTCAGTGTTCGTTTCTTCTTTCCACGATGTGTTCACCTTCCTCTCACAATTCCGCCACCTCCAACATTTCATTCCTCATTGAGAGAAGAGAACAGGAGAGAAGACTCAGAAGAGAACAGAAGAACAGAATAAATATCCATTTTCATTAGACGAAATATTGTCTTTATGGTGATATTTATGTTTTCTGTAATAGCGCCCTCTGGTCTCACATATACCTAACATATCAATGTCCAGTCTTCTCATTGCTTTGATAATGTTGTCAACGTATTGGATAGGTGTCCTTAATTTTCTTTAAAGTTTGTGTGGCCCTAGGAGGCCAGTAAAAAATTCTTTTGTTTTTTTTTACACAGAGCTTAGCAGTATCATTAAAAGCATACTATTATGAATTTGAGAATAAACATGTAACGAAAAAGTTAATTATAAAATGTAAGTAGATAAAGATTTACAAAATTTTATTTAGTTAATTAAAAATGTTCTTTTTCAGTTTTATAAGATCTGACTTTGAATTTTATTAGGTAATTTCCAAAAGAATAGACGAATCATTCATCAGTTAGTTAGTAATATTATAGCTGAAATAACATTCATTCTATTTTAAAATTCTAGTAGTTCCCCTTGGAACAAAATTAGATGATTATGTCCCCTTCTAATAACATATCTGTATTAAATTTTTTTTTTTTTTTAATTTACCTATCTGGTAATTTCAGGCCTTGTCGCGCTGGATTTAACGTGTTGGTATTTGAGCCGGGCGTTGA
The DNA here is from genome assembly GCA_014155875.1 of Cepaea nemoralis. Classification (NCBI taxonomy): domain Eukaryota; kingdom Metazoa; phylum Mollusca; class Gastropoda; order Stylommatophora; family Helicidae; genus Cepaea; species Cepaea nemoralis. The sequence continues at coordinate 360,006 of JACEFZ010024066.1, read as the reverse complement.
GAAATCAATGGCAAACTACTAACCGTAAAAACTTTTCAAGACATCAACAACAGCAGTACAATGCTGGTGTTGACTGCGACGTCCTATAAGGGATATCCATCCATCATGTGCCATGCCGATAAGCGTGGGCGGTCATGTTTTGCCATCTCACTCGATCACCATAGTCGTGGATCAGCTGAGTGTTTCTGTCTTGACCATGCCATGTGGCGAAGCCATCAGGTATTTAATTCTTGGTCTTCCCTTTGGTCTCTTAACTTCGATTTTGGCAGTTGTCACCCAATTCTCCAGTTCATTTCTTCTCATAACATGCCCAAAAAATGTTGACTGTCTACGTCTAATTGTCTCTAATCAGTTTACGATCTCCATTTGTTTCTTGTATGACTTGTTCATTGGTTTTTCTGTCTGCCCATGGTATTCTTTGCATTTTCCTCTGAAACCACATTTCCACAGCTATCAGATATTTTTCAGCTTGTCTGCTCATTGTCCACGCTTCACATCCATACAAAAGTATAGGTTCTATGTAGCACTTCAACCCTCTTTTTCTCGTTTCAATTGATATCTTTTTGTTGGTCGGTATATTTTTCATCTTGCAAAAGGCTACCTTCGCCACGGCAATTCTTGTTCTAATCTCTTCAAGGCATCTCCCATCAGATGTTATGACTGTTCCAAGATAGCTGTACCTAGCCAATTTAGTAACATTTTCTAAATTGCTTTTTAATTATGCAACATGCATAGTTGGATACCTCTTGAAACAAGAAATCCAACGGTACCTTGTTTAAGTCTGTAGATCAATTATAAGCCGAGATATTAATATTTGTGTGTCAGTTTATCACTTAATATGAACAAAGAGAAAAATCGCTTTTCCCGATTTGAGAAGTTGTGACCAAACCACATACGCTAAATGCAGATAACTGCTCTTGATTTTTCCTCACTAAGGAGAGATAACTCGTGTTGTTATTTTGAGGGTAATCAAGATAAAGCAAAATTCAAATGAAAACCTTAAACTCCCTCTTCCTCCTGCTTCTTTCTCCACTCCAGCTCCCTCTTCAGCCACCTCCTTCTCATTCTTCTCCTCCTCCTTCTTCCTAGAGCCATTTTAATGATTTAGTGCATTTTCCCAATTGCAAAAATAGTGCCCCATGACATGTAGTAATAAATATTGTGAATGGTGTAATAAACCCTAAAGATTGATGGTGGCTTTCAACTTTTATACAATGCCAAATCATGCACTTTAGAAAAAGTTAATAACCAAACTGTGAGTTATTTAATCTGCATATTTTTTAGTTGCATGTCCTTCACTGGACGTAGCAGTCAACCGCAGCATTTTTGGCTGTTCGTGACTCATGAGCAAATCTTATGTTCAGTGGTTTGCCTTTGCTTTCTGAACGACTGGCACCTATACCTTTTTCCAAAAAAAAAAAACCCAGCATCGCTGTGTTTTGAACCCGGGTATATATGATTACGAATTGCGTCTGTAACCTCTTCGCCACGGAGACGGGTAGTCTGCACACACAGCAATATTACTCTGAGGTATATTAATTGAGTAATTGTTATGAATCAACTACATTATTAAATCCAGGTCCCTTGCGAAGAGGTTTCAGACGCATTTCGTAAGCCCGCATGCCCGCGTTCGAAACACAGCTCTGTGTGATTTGGCAGCAGACTGCCTTGCGTTGGTTTTTTCGAAATGGTAGGGGGACGGTCATTCAAGAAGCAATGACAACTATTGAACGTAAACTTGCCAAGAGATCATTCATTCATTCAGTAGCATGACCTCGCTCCCATAACAACCTTCCGGAAAGCTTCTCGATCACAAGCAAGATGTCCCGCGTCTGATACACCCATCTGGAGATCATCCGCCACATCCTTCACCCATCTTCTCTTTGGCCTTCCTCTTCCTCTCTTCCCGGGCATATACCCTTCCATTCTTGTTCTCTCCAAACTTTCGTGACGTTTCAAGTGACCAAAATACTTCAATTTTCTTTGTTTTATCGTCTTTAATAGCCATCCCTCCTCAATATTCAGCTCTTGAAGTATGGATGCATTTGTTCTTTTCTTTACCCAAGATATTCTTAGAACTCGTCTATAACATTTATATTCAAAGGCGTTTATGCGCTGTTCAGCGTGTTTAGTAAGTGTCCATGTCTCACAGGCGTATGTTGCAATGGGAAAGATGCATGCACTTAAAAATCTAATTTTTGTAGTTCTGTCTGTCCCACTCCATAATTTATTCATCTGTTTTAGTCTTTGAAGAGCAATGGATAGTCGCCGTTTAATTTCTTTCATTGTGTCACCGTTATTGGTATTCAATGACCCAAGATATTCAAAATTGTCCACCACCTCCAATTTTCCCCCATTAATGTATATTTCTTTCTCCATAGTAGTTTTATCTGTATGCATTATCTTTGTTTTTGCTATGTTAAGATATAAGTTGTGATTTTCACTATTCAATTGGGTTGAGGCTATTAGGTTTTCTATGCCATTCTGTGTTGTGGATAGTAATACTGTATCATCAGCATATCGAATCTCTGGTATGTCATGACCGCCGATATTTAGGGCATCATATAGCTCCCTGTTTATATCATCTCTTACATTTCTCATTATATTTTCGGCGTACACGTTAAACAAATAGGGTGACAGCACGCAGCCCTGACGGACTCCTTGCTTGATGTCAAACCAATCTGATGCCTCGCCATCTATTCTAACTGCTGCTTGTTGGTCTAGATCATTTTTATGAGTTGTACTACATGTGATGCCGGTCTCTCTGGCTGTGGGGTTACAACGCTTTCTCTCTGTAATCCCGTTTATCACGCAGAGTCTCGCAGCGGAGCGAGAGCTGATGCGGTTCGACCCCCGCTCGTGACTTGCGGGATACTGAGCCGGCCGCTCAGAAAGCAATGGCAAACTACTGAGCGTAAATTTGCCAACAGACAGCTGAAAGATGCTGCTGTTGACAGCTAAGTCCTGTAAAAGGATACGCAAAACATTTAAAACTACATGTGATGGAAAGCCCATAGTCCTCATGATTTCCCAAAGTTTCTGATGCTGTACACAGTCAAATGCCTTTGAATAATCCACAAAACATGAGTATAGGTTTACATTAAATTCTCTGCACTTCTCTATTATTAAACGCATGTTGAATATGTGATCTCTTGTTCCTCTTCCTTGTCTAAATCCAGCTTGAACTACGTTAATCTCTTCTTCCATTTTCTTACGAAGTCTTGCCATTATGACTTTTAGTAGGATTTTACTTGCATGACTGATCAGGGCAACAGTTCTATAGTTGGTGCATAATTTCAGGTTGCCCTTTTTTGGTATTGGAATGAAGATAGTTCTCTTCCAATCTTTTGGCCATATACCATATTTCCAAATCTTTGTACATAATGCATGATATATGTGTATGCTTTCTTCTCCTCCCGCTTTAATTAGTTCAGCTGGTATCTCATCACATCCAGGAGATTTACCATTCTTCAGGTGCTTTATAGCCCAAGCAATTTCATCTAATGAGGGTTCAGGTTCTGTCTCTGCTGTCGTTGGCTCATGTATCTCATTCATATCCTCACTGTCACTCATATCATACATTCCACTGCAGTACTCCTGCCATCTTTCTAGAATTTGTCTAGATTCTGTTAAGGTATTCCCCATCTTGTCACAGATAACATTCAATTGAGGTTGAACATTTCTTGTCAATAACTTCATTTCTTTGAACATTTCATCTCTTCCAGCCTTATGATATTGCTCTATTCTGGTACAGCAATCTTGTATATATTGATTTTTGTCCTTTCATGTGTTCTTTCTTATTTCTCGAGTTAAAGATGTATACTTCATCCTGTGGTTAATTGATTCATCTCCTTTCTGTTTCAGCTCCCTTCGTTGTTTTATTAATTCTAACGTGTCTAATGTAATCCATGGCTTAAGTTGCTTTTTCTTTGTCGGAATTAGATCTTTGGCTGCATTTATCAAGATATCTCTAGCTTGTACTGCCAGTTCATCAGGTGTCATTTCTTCTTGTACAGACATCAAGACCCCAAAGCGATTCCTAACTTCTATGTTGTATGCGTCTGGTATGTTTATGAGATCAAAACGAAGTGGCCTTGGTCCTCGGGTAAGCTTTTTGAGTTTTAATTTCAGATCTGCTTCTAATAACTGATGATCTGTATCACAGTCTGCACTTCGTAGGGTTTTTGCAGATGTTTTGTTTGATCTCCATCTTCTATGTATTAAAATGTAATCTATCTGATTTTTGGTAAAACTGTCTGGAGACTTCCATGTGAAGAGTCTTCTTGGATGTTGTTTAAAAAGTGTGTTGACTATCGTTAACTCATTTTCTGTGCAAAATTCAATTAATTTGTCACCTGCATAATTTCTATTTCCTAATCCAAATTTTCCTAAAACGTGTCTCTCATTTTCAGCTCTTCCTGCACCTACTTTTGCATTAAAATCTCCCATTATTATCGCTATATCATTATGACCAATCTTATTTAATGTGTCTTGTAGTGTGTTGTAAAAATCTTCAATTTCGTCCTCCTCTGCAGTTGAAGTAGGTGCATATATCTGTATGAGAGTTGTGTTTTTTGGACGGCCTTTAAGTCTAATAGTGAGGATTCTATCACTAACTGGATTATATCCCATTAAAGTTTTTGCAGTTGTCTTGTCTAAACAAAATGCCACTCCACTCTGGCCTCCGACATCTCTACCAGAATAAATGAAAATACTTCCATTTTCAGTCGTAAAATGTCCCTTGCCGCTCCAGCGATGTTCACTAATTCCTAAAATTTGAATGTTTAACCTCTCAATCTCATCACACACTACTTTAAGCTTTCCCTCATACAAACTTCTCACATTCCACGTCGCCATTCTCACTCTGTTTCTTAGTCTGACACAGGGGATTTCCTTGGTAACACAGTCAGGATTAACTCCGTCATCACGATTACTAGTACTGGTCCCTGCGTCACACTCTTCCCCAGTGTTATCTGATCTGCCTGGCCTGGGGGTCTCGCCACAAGATCTCTTTCTTATTATGTTTTCTTTCATGGTTGTTATGGTTTCTTGGCAAGTTTTGCAGAAGGTAGTTTGCCATTGCTTTCCTTCTGGGCATTTACTGTACTAGTCGGTGGCCATAGCCATTGTCTCTACTGATGAGATCATCTGCCTATCGCCGCAGAGTGCAAGACCATAACCAATAACAATCTGTCGGCTGCTCTCACATTCCATCCACCACCTGCTTCCATGGCTTCACGTAACCCTGATCGGGGGGCTAAACGGGTACTCCACCTTGCCCAAGGGTGTCCCGTAGACTAACGGAGGAAAGGAGGCTTCTTACATCTCCTTTGATAGGGGATACCCCTACCCCGCTAACCGGGCCAAGAGATCACAACAGCAAAATATGCTGGAGTTGACTGCGACATCCATTAAAGAATATTCAACTAACTAACATGATTAAATCTTTCACTGATTCAAATCATGTGATATTAATAAAATAGTGACACCATCCGTTCTGTTTCTTTGTCCCATAGATATCAATATATATATATATATATGAGCTTTATTAATAGAGAGTATTATGATTTACTTTACAAGCTGGCTGCTGGGTTTAATATGAGGCCTTTTCAATTATTTCAGTAGGTCAGATCTTGCAATAATCATTACACCAATCAATTTGACTTGCTTTGCCGTCACACAATAAAATTATAGCGCCAATGTCTATAACAAGCATGCCAAAAATGTGTGCAAACATTTACATTGAAAGCTACACATTTTACTACCCATTTAAAATTTTTAATTAGGTCAGAGCATGTGTTAAAGAATAATAATGAAGTGTACATGTTTCTCACTTTTAATAAGAGAAACAACAGTATATGGTACATATTTTTTGTTGTTGCATATCCTGTTTACAGGACATCACTGTCAACACCACCATTTTACTGATGTTGTTGATGTCTTTGCAAAATTCACGTTCAGCAGTTTGCCAATGATTTCTGGACGAATGGCTCCCATACCAACACGTTGAAATCCCAGTGCGACAGAGCCTGCTGCCAAATCGGTCGCTGCCGCGTTCCGAACGTGAGGTAAGCAGCTCTCGAAACGCGTTCGCAAGCCTTTAGGCCACAGAGATCGGCGGTATATATATATATATATATATATATATATATATATATATATATATATATATATATATATATATATATATATATATATATATATATATATATATATATATATTTCTTCTTCTTCTTCAGCGTTCTGAGCCATTGAGACTTTGTTCTCGAAGGTTTGTCTCCTTTAGTTGAACTCCAGGTTTCAGAGCCATACAGCACAACTGGTCTAATCAGTGCTTTGTATAGTGTGATCTTGGTGTTAAGAGATAGTGCATTTGATTTTAGCAGATGTTGTGGTATATACATAGTATGTTGCATATATATATATATATATATATATATATATATATATATATATATATATATATATATATATATATATATATCTTCTTCTTCTTCTTCTGTCTGTCTGTCTGTCTGTCTGTCTGTCTGTCTGTCTGGCTGGCTGGCTGTCTGTCTGTCTGTCTGTCTGCATGTGTGAGTGTGTGTGCGTGCGTGCGTGCGTGGGTGCTTGCGTGCATGCATGCATGCATGCATGCATACATGTATGTATGTATGTATGTATGTATGTATGTATGTATGTATGTATGTATGTATGTATGTAAGTATGTATGTATGTATGTATGTATGTATGTATGTATGTATGTGTGTGTGTGTGTATGTATGTATGTATGTATGTATGTATGTATGTATGTATGTATGTATGTATGTATGTATGTATGTATGTATGTATGTATGTATGTATGTAAGTATGTATGTATGTATGTGTGTATGTATGTATGTATGTATGTATGTATGTATGTATGTATGTATGTATGTATGTATGTATGTATGTATGTATGTATGTGTGTGTGTGTGTGTATGTATGTATGTATGTATGTATGTATGTATGTATGTATGTATGTATGTATGTATGTATGTATGTATGTATGTATGTATGTATGTATGTATGTATGTATGTATGTATGTATGTATGTATGTCGCTTGTCGTCCCTGGAGGAAAGTGGACTCGACAAGCACACCTTTAAGATCCTTCTACTATTGTAACTATTGTATGACTTTTGTCTACATTCCTCCGTTCTGTCTTCTACTCACTATCTCTCTCTCTCTCTCTCTCTCTCTCTCTCTCTCTCTCTCTCTCTCTCTCTCTCTCTCTCTCTCTCTCTCTCTCTCTCTCTCTCTCGTTCCTTCAAAACATACCCTGACAACAGTTTCCTCGAACAATTAATAAAATATTTAATGCTGAAAACTATGTCAAGTGTATGTGTGAACGGTGTATATGTAATTGTAGTGTCTTCTATTGTGAGTGTAAGATAGGACTCTGAATGTCTAATCTCCGTATCGATTCTCGCATCTTCATTCCACTAAGCAACGAGACAGCACACATAAATGGACAGCTCTCACCCTGGATGCTCCGGTCTGCTTGAGTCTGGATGTAATCAGATATTGGAAAAATGGTCACAGTTGGATCACCGTAAAATGATGCTATCACATTTAAGGTCTTTTGCGTAGACAGAGTTTTCTTTTATTTTACGCGAATAAAATCCATCAGTGAAAAAAATAAAACATCAGCACTGTCTACAGTTAGTTAATTGGCACGTTCTATGATAAGGTGAGGTGCGATATCTCTGCACAGATGAAGTAACGTTCTTTGATAATGTGAGGTTCGATATCTCTGCACAACTGAAGTAACGTTCTTTGATAATGTGAGATTCGATATCTCTGAACAACTGAAGTAACGTTCTTTGATAGTGTGAGGTTCGATATCTCTGCACAACTGAAGTAACGTTCTTTGATAATGTGAGGTTCGCTATCTCTGCACAACTGAAGTAACGTTCTTCTCTTACATGAGTATGTCAGGATTTCTTGTAGAACCTGTGATGAATAATAACCAGGTGATAGAAGTCTGCTTCAGACTAATTCTTATGTGAGAATATGTCTCCCGGTCGTGCGAAGACGCTTTCCGAAAGATACTCTGACATAAGACATATGAGTTCACTAATGTCTAAACGATTAGCTAAAAGAAAGGAAAAAGTAATCGCAAAGCACAGACACTTAGTCTCCTAAACTAGATTACTAAGCTAACGCTAGATTACTTTATATAATTTATGTAAATCCTAGAATTGAAATACACCAGCACATAAGCACTTATATCCCTTCGCAGTTACACAATAAGGGATTATTTCTTTTCTATGGCAGGATACATAAATCCAGTTTTCGTCCAGTTTGGCACTAACCACAAAACCAAGTTTACCACCATTTATACTACGTGTCAGATTTCTACGTTGTTTTTGATCCACAATCAAATTTGCCGTAATTCTCCACATCAAACGTCTGTGAAGTCACGTATTCGTTAGTTGCCGTTTCGTCCGTTTTTCTCCGCTGACTCCCTCGTTCACCACTCGTCTTACGTCTTCGTGTATTCCCCAACCCGATGTCTCCGCTTCTCCGTTGCTTGTCCGATAAGATCTCCAGTCACTGACCCCTTATCACAACCGTATTTGTCGACTTTACCTTTCGGTCAATAACCTTCACAATGTATCCTATTTTTATACCAGTCGGTCAATTCTCTTCAATTTATCCTCATCTCAGACTGAAAGACTCGATTGTTAACCCTCCAGGAGTCTCTGTGGCGAAGTGGTCAAGACGTTTGACGTTTGACTCGTGAGCCGAAGGTTGTGGGTTCGATTCCGGGCCGTGCCCTTCGGTTTACGAGTTAAATGCTTCAGAGACTCCCATGGGTCGTCGCTAAAAGCTACGGAGTTCGTGCTTTGTGCGACGCTTTCCGTGCAGCGGAAAGAGACCGAGCCATATGGGATAAAAACCCGGAGCAATGAAGTCGACCCTGTCGACTTTTAAGCGACTTTTTTTTGTTTGTTAACCCTACTCATACATTGCAATTAATCTTACTATTCTAGTTTATCAGGGAATCACTAAACTTGCAGTATCCTGTGACAGTATGTATGTATGTATGTATGTATGTATGTATGTATGTATGTATGTATGTATGTAGGTAGGTAGGTAGGTAGGCAGGCAGGCAGGCAGGCAGGCAGGCAGGCAGGCAGGCAGGTATGTATGTATGTATGTATGTGTGTATGTATGTGTGTATGTGTGTGTGTGTGTGTGTATGTATGTATGTATGTATGTATGTATGTATGTATGTATGTATGTATGTATGTATGTATGTATGTATGTGTTGTTGTTTGTCCATGAAGAATGATGATGACCATTCATTCATCCAGTGGGGCCGAAGGTGTGGAGCCGTGGGTTCTAAGATGGCTGATAAGGCCTATTTTGGCTCGAAATGTTCTTTGACAATGTGGGCAAAGAATGCTTGACGTATCTGGAGGAGGATTTCCTGCAGTGGTTTTTCTGTCCTGCCTTTTCTTCACAGCTCTTGCAGTCCTGGTTGCCTCGCATATGACTGCACCTTTGCGCAATGATGCACGCCACGAATTTCGGTCTCTGGCTGCAGCCTCCCAGGTGTCATGATGAATTCCAAAGCATTCAGTGAAATTTTCAGAGAGTCCTTTAAAACGTTTCCTCTGGCCACCTTGGGAGCGTTTACCACAACGCAGTTCGCTGTAGAAAATTCGTTTAGGGAGCCTGTGATCTGGCATGCGAGTCAAGTGACCAGCCCTAGCGAATCTGATTCTTCATCAGTAGAGTGTGGATACTGGGCATGGATGCTCTTTCTAGGACTTCAGTGTCTGGAATCTTGTCTTGCCATTTAATCTTCAGTAGCTTCCTTAGGCAGACTGTGTGGAAGTGGTTTAATTTCCTAGCGTGTCGCTGATAAACAGTCCAGGTTTCACAAGCATATAGCAGTGTGGATAATACAACTGCTTTGTAGACTTTTAGCTTTGTTTGCAGGCTTATTCCAGTTCTGTCCCATACATTCTTGTACAGTCTGCCAAAGGCTGCACTGGCCTTGGAGATTCTTGCATTCACTTCGTCATCGATTGTGGCAGCTTGTGACACGGTGCTGCCAAGATAGGTGAATTTGTCCACAACACTTAGTATATGATCATTCACTTTGATATTCGGCACAGTGTGATTATTCCCTGGAGCTGGTTGGTACATAACTACAGTCTTCTCCAAGTTGATATTGAGCCCAAAGTTGGTACAGGCATGTGAGAAAGCTGAAACATTATGTTGCATGTCCGCCTCTGAGTTGGCGTATAGAGCGCAATCATCAGCAAACAGGAGCTCTTTGACGGTGCCGCTGTTAATATTGGTTTTAGCGTTCAGCCTTTTGAGATTGAATAACTTTCCATCCATACGGTAGTTGATGTCTATTCCAATGTCGTCGTTCTCGAAGGCATTCATCAACATGGCTGAAAACATGAGGCTGAACAGTGTTGGTGCCAGGACACATCCTTGCTTCACTCCATTGGTGACAGGAAAGGGTTCAGACAGTTCACCATTTTCCTGTACTCTTGCCTGCATGCCGTCATGAAATAGCCGCACTATTTGGACAAACTTTCGTGGACAGCCATATTTTGCCATAATCTTCCACAGTCCTTCTCTGCTGACTGTATCAAAAGCCTTGGTAAGGTCAATGAAAGTGGAGAACATTTCGCAGTTCTGTTCCTGACATTTCTCTTGCAGCTGCCTTGCAGCGAAAATCATGTCAACAGTTCCACGTTCTTTTCTGAAGCCACATTGACTCTCAGGAAGAAGACCTTGATCGAGATGGGCTGTGAGGCGATTGAGAAAAATTCTGGCGAGTATCTTCCCTGCAATTGAAAGCAAGGAGATGCCTCGGTGGTTGTCACAGGATTGGCGGTTTCCTTTACGTTTGTAAAGGTGGACTATTGACGCGTCCTTAAAATCTTGTGGCATGGTCTCTTTCATCCATATGTTTGTGAAGACTTGCTGAAGCTGCTCTGTAAGGACCGGCCCACCTGCCTTGTATATCTCTGCTGGGATGGAGTCAGGATCAGGTGCCTTGCCGCTGGAGAGTTGCTGGATGGCTTTGTTTATTTCCACTATGGTTGGCAGGTCATCAAGTGTCTCATTGGTGGGAACTTGAGGAAGGCAGTTGATGGTTTCATCATCGAAGAAGGAAGTTGCATTTAAGATTTTGCTGAAATGCTCTGCCCAGCGTTGGAGGATTTCTTTCTTATCGGTGACCAATGTTCCCCCGTCTGCACTGAGGAGGGGAACTATGCCTGGTGATGATGGACCATAGACCGCTTTCAGTGAGTCGTAGAAGTTTTTCATATCATGTCTGTCAGCAAAGCCCTGATTTTCATCAGCTTTGCTGCTCAGCCAGGAGTCCCGCATGTGCCGAAGTTTCTGCTGCACTACTCTCTGAATGTTCTTGAAAGCATCTTTTTTTTATGTTGATTTTGGGTCATTCAAATGTGCCTTGAGGAGAAGATGTTTCTCGGCCAGCAATTGGTTGATGTCTTCGGAATTTTCATCAAACCAGTCTTTATGCTTTCGGGGGGCTGGACCCAAGATTTCCATAGCAGTGTTGTAAATTGTGTCCTTTAGGGCTCTAAATTCTGTTTCTGTATCCTGTTTAGCTTCAGCATTGGGCTTGAGTCGGTCTTCCAGCATATTTTCAAACGACTGCTGCATTTTCTTGCTGTTTAGGCGGGTGACATTTAGCTTTGTTTGCATTTTCGCCCCTTGAGGACGCCGTGGTGGCCTGATGTGGATGTTCATTTTCGAGACAATGAGGCGATGGTCTGTCCAACATTCGGCACCACACATGGATTTTGTCACTCGAACGTCTTGTCTGTCACTCCTCCTGACGATGACATAGTCAATGAGGTGCCAGTGTTTCGAGCGAGGGTGCATCCACGATGTCCTATTTCTCATGGGGAGACGGAAAATTGTGTTCGTAATCAGGAGATCATGTTCGGCACATGTCTGAAGGAGGCAGAGTCCATTGCTGTTACAATTTCTGACACCATGCTTTCCAATAATGCCACTCCAAGAGGTGATGTCCGTGCCTACTCTGGCATTGAAATCCCCAAGGAGTATAAGTTTGTCTCCTTTGGGAACAGATGTTAATACATTGTGCAGGTCCTCATAAAACTTGTTCTTGACATCATCTTCGTTGGTCATAGTTGGTGCGTAGACACTCACAATGGTTGCGTGTTTCCTTCCATTCAGCAGAGGCAACTTCATGGTCATGAGCCTGTCGTTTATAGCCTTTGGAGATACGTGACGTTGGATGAAGAATGACTTGCGCGATGACTTGGATTAAAGTGAGGAAGAGTTGCGCAATTCGTCGACCTCACTCTCTCGCCTGAGTCCATCTGAGTCCAGTGGCAAGACAAGTCAAGACGATTGTATCATACGATGTATGTATGTATGTATGTATGTATGTATGTATGTATGTATGTATGTATGTATGTATGTATGTATGTATGTATGTATGTATGTATGTATGTATGTGTGTATGTATGTGTGTATGTGTGTGTGTGTGTATGTATGTATGTATGTATGTATGTATGTATGTATGTATGTATGTATGTATGTATGTGTTGTTGTTTGTCCATGAAGAATGATGATGACCATTCATTTCATCCAGTGGGGCCGAAGGTGTGGAGCCGTGGGTTCTAAGATGGCTGATAAGGCCTATTTTGGCTCGAAATGTTCTTTGACAATGTGGGCAAAGAATGCTTGACGTATCTGGAGGAGGATTTCCTGCAGTGGTTTTTCTGTCCTGCCTTTTCTTCACAGCTCTTGCAGTCCTGGTTGCCTCGCATATGACTGCACCTTTGCGCAATGATGCACGCCACGAATTTCGGTCTCTGGCTGCAGCCTCCCAGGTGTCATGATGAATTCCAAAGGCATTCAGTGAAATTTTCAGAGAGCCTTTAAAACGTTTCCTCTGGCCACCTTGGGAGCGTTTACCACAACGCAGTTCGCTGTAGAAAATTCGTTTAGGGAGCCTGTGATCTGGCATGCGAGTCAAGTGACCAGCCTAGCGAATCTGATTCTTCATCAGTAGAGTGTGGATACTGGGCATGGATGCTCTTTCTAGGACTTCAGTGTCTGGAATCTTGTCTTGCCATTTAATCTTCAGTAGCTTCCTTAGGCAGACTGTGTGGAAGTGGTTTAATTTCCTAGCGTGTCGCTGATAAACAGTCCAGGTTTCACAAGCATATAGCAGTGTGGATAATACAACTGCTTTGTAGACTTTTAGCTTTGTTTGCAGGCTTATTCCAGTTCTGTCCCATACATTCTTGTACAGTCTGCCAAAGGCTGCACTGGCCTTGGAGATTCTTGCATTCACTTCGTCATCGATTGTGGCAGCTTGTGACACGGTGCTGCCAAGATAGGTGAATTTGTCCACAACACTTAGTATATGATCATTCACTTTGATATTCGGCACAGTGTGATTATTCCCTGGAGCTGGTTGGTACATAACTACAGTCTTCTCCAAGGTGATATTGAGCCCAAAGTTGGTACAGGCATGTGAGAAAGCTGAAACATTATGTTGCATGTCCGCCTCTGAGTTGGCGTATAGAGCGCAATCATCAGCAAACAGGAGCTCTCTGACGGTGCCGCTGTTAATATTGGTTTTAGCGTTCAGCCTTTTGAGATTGAATAACTTTCCATCCATACGGTAGTTGATGTCTATTCCAATGTCGTCGTTCTCGAAGGCATTCATCAACATGGCTGAAAACATGAGGCTGAACAGTGTTGGTGCCAGGACACATCCTTGCTTCACTCCATTGGTGACAGGAAAGGGTTCAGACAGTTCACCATTTTCCTGTACTCTTGCCTGCATGCCGTCATGAAATAGCCGCACTATTTGGACAAACTTTCGTGGACAGCCATATTTTGCCATAATCTTCCACAGTCCTTCTCTGCTGACTGTATCAAAAGCCTTGGTAAGGTCAATGAAAGTGGAGAACATTTCGCAGTTCTGTTCCTGACATTTCTCTTGCAGCTGCCTTGCAGCGAAAATCATGTCAACAGTTCCACGTTCTTTTCTGAAGCCACATTGACTCTCAGGAAGAAGACCTTGATCGAGATGGGCTGTGAGGCGATTGAGAAAAATTCTGGCGAGTATCTTCCCTGCAATTGAAAGCAAGGAGATGCCTCGGTGGTTGTCACAGGATTGGCGGTTTCCTTTACGTTTGTAAAGGTGGACTATTGACGCGTCCTTAAAATCTTATGGCATGGTCTCGTTCATCCATATGTTTGTGAAGACTTGGTGAAGCTGCTCTGTAAGGACCGGCCCACCTGCCTTGTATATCTCTGCTGGGATGGAGTCAGGATCAGGTGCCTTGCCGCTGGAGAGTTGCTGGATGGCTTTGTTTATTTCCACTATGGTTGGCAGGTCATCAAGTGTCTCATTGGTGGGAACTTGAGGAAGGCAGTTGATGGTTTCATCATCGAAGAAGGAAGTTGCATTTAAGATTTTGCTGAAATGCTCTGCCCAGCGTTGGAGGATTTCTTTCTTATCGGTGACCAATGTTCCCCCGTCTGCACTGAGGAGGGGAACTATGCCTGGTGATGATGGACCATAGACCGCTTTCAGTGAGTCGTAGAAGTTTTTCATATCATGTCTGTCAGCAAAGCCCTGATTTTCATCAGCTTTGCTGCTCAGCCAGGAGTCCCGCATGTGCCGAAGTTTCTGCTGCACTACTCTCTGAATGTTCTTGAAAGCATCTTTTTTTGATGTTGATTTTGGGTCATTCAAATGTGCCTTGAGGAGAAGATGTTTCTCGGCCAGCAATTGGTTGATGTCTTCGGAATTTTCATCAAACCAGTCTTTATGCTTTCGGGGGGCTGGACCCAAGATTTCCATAGCAGTGTTGTAAATTGTGTCCTTTAGGGCTCTAAATTCTGTTTCTGTATCCTGTTTAGCTTCAGCATTGGGCTTGAGTCGGTCTTCCAGCATATTTTCAAACGACTGCTGCATTTTCTTGCTGTTTAGGCGGGTGACATTTAGCTTTGTTTGCATTTTCGCCCCTTGAGGACGCCGTGGTGGCCTGATGTGGATGTTCATTTTCGAGACAATGAGACGATGGTCTGTCCAACATTCGGCACCACACATGGATTTTGTCACTCGAACGTCTTGTCTGTCACTCCTCCTGACGATGACATAGTCAATGAGGTGCCAGTGTTTCGAGCGAGGGTGCATCCACGATGTCCTATTTCTCATGGGGAGACGGAAAATTGTGTTCGTAATCAGGAGATCATGTTCGGCACATGTCTGAAGGAGGCAGAGTCCATTGCTGTTACAATTTCTGACACCATGCTTTCCAATAATGCCACTCCAAGAGGTGATGTCCGTGCCTACTCTGGCATTGAAATCCCCAAGGAGTATAAGTTTGTCTCCTTTGGGAACAGATGTTAATACATTGTGCAGGTCCTCATAAAACTTGTTCTTGACATCATCTTCGTTGGTCATAGTTGGTGCGTAGACACTCACAATGGTTGCGTGTTTCCTTCCATTCAGCAGAGGCAACTTCATGGTCATGAGCCTGTCGTTTATAGCCTTTGGAGATACGTGACGTTGGATGAAGAATGACTTGCGCGATGACTTGGATTAAAGTGAGGAAGAGTTGCGCAATTCGTCGACCTCACTCTCTCGCCTGAGTCCATCTGAGTCCAGTGGCAAGACAAGTCAAGACGATTGTATCATACGATGTATGTATGTATGTATGTATGTATGTATGTATGTATGTATGTATGTATGTATGTATGTATGTATGTATGTATGTATGTATGTATGTATGTATGTATGTATGTATGTATGTATGGCGGAAGAGCGCAATTGGGAGGGTACAAGCCTTACCCTGGTGCGAGGAAATGCAAGCTAAAAACAAAATGTCATGGCAGGGCAGACCAGGCCCTAAGCCTTGGTTGGCGACTGGTCTAGGATCGAAGCTCCGACAGGCGGACAGTTAGAGCATTGCTTTGCTGATCCGGCAGCTTCTGCAGCTTGTCTTGTTCCAGATGTAGGGGTGTTACCTTTCCTCTGGAGTAAACTAGGCAGGCCGAGAGAGGGATCATGCTGCATGGGCAACACATGATCTCTATATTTTAGCCCATGCTTTGTGCTATGGAGAGGCAATAACTCCATCCCTGGTCTTAACTGGTCTCGGAATCAAAGCGAGAGGCAACTGTTACGGGTTATAAGTCATTGTCAGTTGGCGTAGACATGGGGCGCCACGCGTTGCCTCTAACGGTGGGAGACACCTATAGGTGTCACTGATCAGCTACCGCCCGCCTCAAGCTGGGCAGCCCCCAGCCAATTGGGTGCTGATCCGCCACAGCCTGCCTGCTTCAATGGGTGCTTGGGGCTAGGACAAAATCTGAATCGCAGGCTGTAAAACCAATGCACCAGGTACAAACAAAAATAAAAATAGAAACCTCAAGCTACGGCTTGCAACCTGGAACGTGAGAACCATGTGTCCAGGATTTTCCACTGACTTGACCAATATTGACGATGTGAGAAAAACGGCTGTGATTGATGCCGAACTCAATCGTCTAAACATTGATATTGCTGGCCTGCAGGAGACTCGCCTCGCTGAAGAAGGGTCACTCAGGGAAAACAACTACACCTTTTTCTGGAAGGGTAGAGGGCAGGCAGAAAAAAAGGCAACACGGTGTGGGCTTTGCAGTGAAGAATTCGCTACTGGGAATGATTGAAATTCCAGCAGGAGGAAATGAAAGACTATTATCCCTGCGCTTGGCAACCTCTTGTGGGTTTGCCACCATTATTACTGCATATGCACCGACACTCGATTCCTCTGATGATGTGAAGGATTCGTTCTATGAGGAGTTAGACTCCGTGATCAAGGCAGTTTCAAAATCTGACTACATTTATATGCTCGGTGATTTCAATGCTCGTGTGGGCAAGGACTCGAGTTCATGGCCAGTGTGCCTTGGAAAATACAACATCGGTCGCATGAATGAAAATGGGCAAAGCCTGCTGGAGCATTGCACCAGTAATGACCTATGTATTACAAACTCTTTTTTTAAAACAAAAGAGATGCATAAGGTCACATGGAAACATCCAAGATCCGGCCATTGGCACCAGCTGGACTTCATCATCACACGGAGACAACATCTGAACCATATATCATTGACTCGTAGTTACCACATTGCTGACTGTGATACGGATCATTCTTTGGTTGTTGCAAGGGTTAGACTGAGACCAAAGAGAATCTACACAGCTAAACACAAATCTAGCCTCAGGATTAATATTATTAACACTCATGATCCTGAAAAGTGCTTTCAGTTTCAACAGCAACTTGAAGACGCTTTCACTGATACACCAGAAAATTGTACAGTAAATGAAAAGTGGGGTCAAATTAAGGAAACTCTTTATAAAACTGCCGTAGGGGTTTACGGCACTGTGGATCATAAGAGGCAGGACTGGTTTGCGGCCAACAGCGAGACTCTGCAGCCCTTGATTGATAAGAAGAAAAAAGCTCTCTTAAGAAACAAGGAAAGACCAACGCGTAACACTCTGAGTGAGCTTAGGCAAGCTAGGAAGGATGTGCAAAAGGCTGCCAGGCAGTGTGCAAATGATTATTGGATCAAGTTATGTGAGTCCATTCAAATAGCAAGTGATAAGGGAGACATAAGAAGCATGTATGAAGGAATAAAGAAAGCCTGTGGTCCAGTGATCAAAAGAAGTGCACCATTGAAAACCTTGACTGGAGAAATTATCACTGATAAGACACAGCAGATGGACAGATGGGTAGAGCACTATTTGGAGCTTTACTCAAGTGAGACCAAACTAGCGGATGATGCCCTCAACGCCATAGAGGCTCTACCAACTCTTGACCACCTGGACACACTTCCCACCATAACAGAAGTTAAGTGTGCTATAAATGAACTTGCATCTGGCAAGGCTCCAGGTAAGGATGGAATTCCAATAGAGGTTATCAGGAGTGGGCAAGACACACTCACTATACAGATCCACCAGCTAATAGAGCTATGCTGGCGTGAAGGACAAGTCCCACAGGATTTCAAAGATTCAAGCATCATAACACTGTACAAGAACAAGGGCGATCGGAGCGACTGCAACAACTATAGGGGTATCTCACTTCTATGTATTGTTGGAAAAGTATTTGCCAGAATTGTTCTGCGCAGACTTCAAGTCCTAGGAGATCAAGTCTACCCCGAATCACAGTGTGGCTTTCGACAGAACCGGTCTACCACTGATATGATATTCTCATTGCGACAAATGCAAGAAAAATGCCGTGAACAGAATCAACCACTGTTTATTGCCTTCATCGACCTCACAAAGGCATTTGATTTGGTCAGTCGTGAGGGTCTCTTCAAGGCACTAAAGAAGATTGGCTGCCCACCAACTCTTCTGTCCATTGTGGAATCGTTCCACACAGGCATGAAGGGTATAATCAAGTTTGATGGTGCAACTTCTGAAGAATTTGAAATCAAGAGTGGAGTTAAGCAAGGTTGTGTACTAGCTCCAACCCTCTTTGGAATATACTTTTCACTTCTACTGAAATATGCATTTCGTGATCAGGATGGTGGTATATACATTCACTCACGCTCAGATGGCGGCCTCTACAATGCTCAGAGATTGAAGGCTAAGACCAAAATTAGGAGGGTACTGATCAGAGAGTTGCTTTTTGCAGATGATGCTGCAGTTACGACCCACTCTGAGGAAGAATTGCAATGTCTACTATCTGCATTCTCCAATGCTTGTTCTGAATTTGGTTTAACAATTAGCAAAAAGAAGACACAGATTATGTCACAAGGTGCACATGGGGTACCATCAATCTTTATTGACGACGCCGAACTAGAGATAGTAGACCATTTTACATATCTAGGATCAGTGGTAAATAGCAAATTATCCCTAGATCAGGAAATCAACATCCGGATTGGTAAGGCAGCAACAACAATGAACAGGTTAAGAAAAAGAGTCTGGGAGAACAGGAAGCTTACTGCCAAAACAAAAGTCCTTGTCTATCAAGCCTGTGTCCTTAGTACTCTTCTCTATGGCAGTGAAACCTGGACAACTTACTCACACCAAGAGAACAACTTAAACAGCTTTCATATGCGGTGTCTGCGAAGAATTCTTGGTATTAAGTGGCAAGACAAAATCACAAATACTGAAGTATTGGAAAGATCAGGTTGTGTGACAGTTTATTCCATGCTCAGTCTTCGTAGACTTAGATGGATAGGACATCTTAGGAGGATGGATGATGGTAGAATACCAAAGGATATCTTTTTTGGTGAATTACAGATGGGTAAGAGATCTCAGGGTCGGCCTCTACTACGATACAAAGATGTGTGTAAGCGGGACATGATTGATACAGGCATTGATAATGCACATTGGGAGCAAGTCGCCGCTGAGCGTGTTGCATGGAGGGCAAATATCAGAAATGGAATAAAGTCAAAGGAGAAAATTATTGCAGAAAAGTCACACACCAAGCGTTTGAGACGTAAGATGGTGCATGATGGTGGAAATGACCACGCGTTCACATGCACCCACTGTGAACGGACATTTACAGCGTAAATTGGCCTTATCAGTCACAATCGCTACCGCTATAGTTAAAAGTTATTATGCCTTTTTAAAGCACAAACTATCGTCTGTCAAGACGGCAAGGTGCCAATGATGTATGTATGTATGTATGTATGTATGTATGTATGTATGTATGTATATGTATGTATGTATGTATGTATGTATGTATGTATGTATGTATGTATGTATGTATGTATGTGTGTGTGTGTGTGTGTGTGTGTGTGTGTGTGTGTATGTATGTATGTATGTATGTATGTATGTATGTATGTATGTATGTATGTATGTATGTGTTGTTGTTTGTCCATCAAGAATGATGATGACCATTCATTACATCCAGTGGCGCCGAAGGTGTGGAGCCGTGGGTTCTAAGATGGCTGATAAGGCCTATTTTGGCTCGAAATGTTCTTTGACAATGTGGGCAAAGAATGCTTGACGTATCTGGAGGAGGATTTCCTGCAGTGGTTTTTCTGTCCTGCCTTTTCTTCACAGCTCTTGCAGTCCTGGTTGCCTCACATATGACTGCACCTTTGCGCAATGATGCACGCCACGAATTTCGGTCTCTGGCTGCAGCCTCCCAGGTGTCATGATGAATTCCAAAAGCATTCAGTGAAATTTTCAGAGTGTCTTTAAAACGTTTCCTCTGGCCACCTTGGGAGCGTTTACCACAACGCAGTTCGCTGTAGAAAATTCGTTTAGGGAGCCTGTGATCTGGCATGCGAGTCAAGTGACCAGCCCAGCGAATCTGATTCTTCATCAGTAGAGTGTGGATACTGGGCATGGATGCTCTTTCTAGGACTTCAGTGTCTGGAATCTTGTCTTGCCATTTAATCTTCAGTAGCTTCCTTAGGCAGACTGTGTGGAAGTGGTTTAATTTCCTAGCGTGTCGCTGATAAACAGTCCAGGTTTCACAAGCATATAGCAGTGTGGATAATACAACTGCTTTGTAGACTTTTAGCTTTGTTTGCAGGCTTATTCCAGTTCTGTCCCATACATTCTTGTACAGTCTGCCAAAGGCTGCACTGGCCTTGGAGATTCTTGCATTCACTTCGTCATCGATTGTGGCAGCTTGTGACACGGTGCTGCCAAGATAGGTGAATTTGTCCACAACACTTAGTCTATGATCATTCACTTTGATATTCGGCACAGTGTGATTATTCCCTGGAGCTGGCTGGTACATAACTACAGTCTTCTCCAAGTTGATATTGAGCCCAAAGTTGGCACAGGCATGTGAGAAAGCTGAAACATTATGTTGCATGTCCGCCTCTGAGTTGGCGTATAGAGCGCAATCATCAGCAAACAGGAGCTCTCTGACGGTGCCGCTGTTAATTTTGGTTTTAGCTTTCAGCCTTCTGAGATTGAATAACTTTCCATCCATACGGTAGTTGATGTCTATTCCAATGTCGTCGTTCTCGAAGGCATTCATCAACATGGCTGAAAACATGAGGCTGAACAGTGTTGGTGCCAGGACACATCCTTGCTTCACTCCATTGGTGACAGGAAAGGGTTCAGACAGTTCACCATTTTCCTGTACTCTTGCCTGCATGCCGTCATGAAATAGCCGCACTATTTGGACAAACTTTCGTGGACAGCCATATTTTGCCATAATCTTCCACAGTCCTTCTCTGCTGACTGTATCAAAAGCCTTGGTAAGGTCAATGAAAGTGGAGAACATTTCGCAGTTCTGTTCCTGACATTTCTCTTGCAGCTGCCTTGCAGCGAAAATCATGTCAACAGTTCCACGTTCTTTTCTGAAGCCACATTGACTCTCAGGAAGAAGACCTTGATCGAGATGGGCTGTGAGGCGATTGAGAAAAATTCTGGCGAGTATCTTCCCTGCAATTGAAAGCAAGGAGATGCCTCGGTGGTTGTCACAGGATTGGCGGTTTCCTTTACGTTTGTAAAGGTGGACTATTGACGCGTCCTTAAAATCTTGTGGCATGGTCTCGTTCATCCATATGTTTGTGAAGACTTGGTGAAGCTGCTCTGTTAGGACCGGCCCACCTGCCTTGTATATCTCTGCTGGGATGGAAGTCAGGATCAGGTGCCTTGCCGCTGGAGAGTTGCTGGATGGCTTTGTTTATTTCCACTATGGTTGGCAGGTCATCAAGTGTCTCATTGGTGGGAACTTGAGGAAGGCAGTTGATGGTTTCATCATCGAAGAAGGAAGTTGCATTTAAGATTTTGCTGAAATGCTCTGCCCAGCGTTGGAGGATTTCTTTCTTATCGGTGACCAATGTTCTCCCGTCTGCACTGAGGAGGGGAACTATGCCTGGTGATGAATGGACCATAGACCGCTTTCAGTGAGTCGTAGAAGTTTTTCATATCATGTCTGTCAGCAAAGCCCTGAATTTTCATCAGCTTTGCTGCTCAGCCAGGAGTCCCGCATGTGCCGAAGTTTCTGCTGCACTACTCTCTGAATGTTCTTGAAAGCATCTTTTTTTGATGTTGATTTTGGGTCATTCAAATGTGCCTTGAGGAGAAGATGTTTCTCGGCCAGCAATTGGTTGATGTCTTCGGAATTTTCATCAAACCAGTCTTTATGCTTTCGGGGGGCTGGACCCAAGATTTCCATAGCAGTGTTGTAAATTGTGTCCTTTAGGGCTCTCCATTCTGTTTCTGTATCCTGTTTAGCTTCAGCATTGGGCTTGAGGCGGTCTTCCAGCATATTTTCAAACGACTGCTGCATTTTCTTGCTGTTTAGGCGGGTGACATTTAGCTTTGTTTGCATTTTCGAACCTTGAGGACGCCGTGGTGGCCTGATGTGGATGTTCATTTTCGAGACAATGAGACGATGGTCTGTCCAACATTCGGCACCACACATGGATTTTGTCACTCGAACGTCTTGTCTGTCACTCCTCCTGACGATGACGTAGTCAATGAGGTGCCAGTGTTTCGAGCGAGGGTGCATCCACGATGTCCTATTTC
>JACEFZ010024066.1:0-335000 GCA_014155875.1 Cepaea nemoralis | reverse complement strand
TAAGGTGCTACATAGAACCTGTACTTTTATATGGATGTGAAGCTTGGACAATGAGCAGCCAGGCTGAAAAACATCTGATGGCTGTAGAAATGTGGTTTCTGAGGAAAATGCAAAGAATACCATGGACAGCCAGAAAGACCAATGAACAAGTCCTTCAAGAAACAAATGAAGATCGTAAACTGATAGAGACATTAGACGTAGACAGTCACAATTTTTTGGACATGTTATGAGAAGAAATCATTTAAAGAACTTGGTGACAACTGGTAAGATCGAGGGGAACAGACCAAAGGGAAGACCTAGAAACAAGTATCTGGATGGCTTGGCCTTGTGGCATGGTCGAGACAGAAACACGGAACTGATCCACGACTCTGGTGATAGAGTGAGATGGCAGAACATGACCGCCCACGCTTACCGGCATGGCACATGATGGATGTATGTATGTATGTATGTATGTATGTATGTATGTATGTATGTATGTATGTATGTATGTATGTATGTATGTATGTATGTATGTATGTATGTATGTATGTATGTACCAGTGTGCCTGGCGAAGGCGTTAACGGCGCTTTTCGTAATCCCGTATACCCAGGTACAAAACACAGCTACGCGAGATTCGGCAGCGGATCTCGTCGCATTGGTTTCTTACGGAAACGTATATGAGCCAGTCCTTCAGGAAGCAAAGACAAACTACATAACTTAAAACTTGTCGAGACATCAACAGCAGCGAAAAATGCTAGTGTTGACTGCAATGTCATGTAAATAGGATATGCAATATGTGTGTGTGTGTGTTTGTCTGTGTGTGTGTGTGTGATATATATATATATATATATATATATATATATATATATATATATATATATATATATATATATATATATATATATATAATTTCAGTCGCTCTGAATACTCCATTAGAATTTTAAATTATCATCGCTGGATTATGACACGGAAAATCGCTATTTTTCCGCCTTGGAAATATCACATTGCGGCACCATAGCATGCGATCTAAATGATTTCAGTTTAGGATGTAACCCCTGACTTAAATAGTTGAAAATTACACTGTATGCGTAAACGTTGATGGTAATTTGAATTATTCATACTAGATCAATTCATAACGTCTATGTAAAACGAAATTTACAAGTCAATTTACGTCTTTCAAAGACAGTCTCTTAAGAAGAAAAATTTGAGTAGCCACGATGTATAGATTTGTCAACAATGGAGCCAACTACAATACTCGGTAATCGGCTTCTGTTTTAATGCAATCTTGAAATAATCGGAGAATTTAACGTCACGAGTACTCTATATATCCTTAAATCAGAGACACCAAAACAAGAAACCGAAAATTAACGCAAATAAATCTCCAGTAAAATACAGCAATACTAAAATAAAGTGCCTAGCTGTACCCATTCACTTGTTTAAGAATATGCCCATTGACTTGTATATTACATTGTAGCATTTCCTCCTTCCTAGTGATGACCATAATCTGTGTCTTCTTACAATTCAATTCTTACCCTATTTGTTCACAGTGTGCAACAACCGCATCCACTAAATTTTGCTGGTCCTGCAAACAAGACTGTATCATCTGAATATCTAATGTTATTGATGTATCGTCCCCCAATGTTGATTCCATCCATATCTTCTTTATTTCTGAAAATATTTTCATTGAACAGGGGAAAAAATTTGGAGACATTACACATCCCTGTCTCACACCTCCCTTAATAGTCTGATATTGACCTACATCATTATCATTTCTTGGTTTCCAATATATGTTTTATAAAAGTCTAAGGTCTTCTCCATCAATTTGTTGATCTTCAAGCATCCTTATCAAGTCGACATGTCTCACTTTATCGAAAGCCTTTGTGTAGTCAATAAAGCAGAAGTCTATATATGTGTATATATATATATATATATATATATATATATATATATATATATATATGTGTGTGTGTGTGTGTGTGTGTATGTGTGTGTGTGTGTGTGTGTGTGTGTGTGTGTGTGTGTGTGTGTGTGTGTGTGTGTGTGTGTGTGTGTAGAGACAGGGATATGCAAGTTAAAAAATAAAACCATCTGGTAATTCCGCTGAATGCTTGAACAGAATTATTAATAGGTGTAGTGATCAATCAAGGCATTACTTTCAATCATGTTCTTATGATGATATTTAGATTTGAATAACGAAGACACAAACAATAGATTGCACGATTTATTGGGTGGCATATTTCGCTGCATCTCGTCAGTTGCATACTGCAGAATTCACACAACATAAAGTGAATTTGCACAGCAATGTCGATTGTCTACCACGGTAATTTTAAATTGACTAACATGTCTTTCTGCTTGACAAAGCCGGCTTATGTATGTTAATCAATATGGTTTCTGCAAACTTTAACAAGCGACTACTTTATGTGTTGAACAACACACGGAAGGCACTGTCCCTCTCAATCACATGGCCGCTGTCCAGCACTTGCCTTGCCATCGATGAGGCAGGGATGTTCTGGTGTGTCGGCCTACCTAGGCTACAATCGCATGTGTATAGTATCTTGTCAATCCAGTTGGGAATGTTTTCAACAACCCTGCTGTTTAACTGCCGGTCTGTTCTGCCGATGTAGGTGGACTCGCACCTGCGTGTAAATGGGTAAATACAATTGGATTTGGCGTACAAAGCTACAGGTTCTTTTACTGCGGGGGGAGAAAATCGGTGTGGTTCTGTACCTGATAACTGGAGTTGCAGCCCAGAATGTTCGTCCAATTGCTGTGATGAGTTGGTCCTGTAGACGTTGGAAGAGATATTATCAGATGACTCTAAATACATCGTAGATCAAAAAATAAACAAGTCGGAGGACCTGGATGCAAAAACGAGGAAAGAGAACCAGTCACTTGTGAAAGCGAGGCTCCTATGAGGAGGCCACTGCAAAAACGCTCACACCACGTGACTCCCAGACTCCTCAGATGTACGGTCTACCCAGACTCCACAAGCCCGGAATCCCGCTAAGACCGATCCTGTCCATGGTTAACTCTGCGCAACACCGAATGGCAAGATGGCTATAGTATGTCCACAAACGAATGCTGTCAATCACGATCAATTATTTTGAAAACTGTCTGTTGCATCGTTATGAAATTTTTTCTGCCATCTTATATTTACCCCCACCCAAGGAATATGTTTTTGATAGGTCCAAAAGCAACTTAAATCATCGAAAGCGGCGACATTTCTTTGATGATTTGCTGAAAAACTAGTGATTTCTCGCTAACAAACTTGTTTTTACAGTAAGGAACGCCCCGCCAATTCACATGACGACACAATGCGTATCCGAATTCGTATGGGAGTGGGTACAATAAAAGAAGTAGCTTAAAAGTCGACAGGGTTGGCTGCATTGCACCGGGTTTTTATCCCATATGGCTCCGTTTCTTTCCGCAGAGCGGAAAGCGTCGCACAAAGCACGAACTCCGCAGCTCTAGAGACGACCCTCGGGAGTCTCCGAAAAAATGCACTCAGTAAAATGAAGGACGCTGCCCGGAATCTAACATACAACCTTCGGAGCCCGAGTCAGACGGCTTGACCACTTCACCACGGAGAATCCCGAGAGGGGTGCAATGTGTAAGATTAGTAAAGACAGAGAATTTACAGAGGCATGGGGTTAATAATTTGTAAATTGACAGGAAAGTATAAGGAATATATATCTTACCTGTTTTTTTTTAAATTTCCTTCTCGTTTCTTCAGCTGCTGGTTAATAATGTGTACACAAGTATTCATGTTAGCTTTTTATATTGAGTTCGTGAAAGCTTCTAAATAGCTGTGCGTTAAAGTGCGTGTGGAGTGACCAGAAATGATACCGCAATTTAGTCATCATGTTTCAATTTTTAAGGATCTGTTCAGCTGTCTGTGTAGTTTGTTCACACGTACACATGGGTGACAGACCCGCTTTGAGTCTTCGTGAAAGATTGTCTACTCTGCTGTTTACCGTTCAGAGACGGAGCATGATTACCTGTTTTGCACTATGGAAATAGTTGTCAGTGTCTCTGTAAGGGTTTTCTTCTTAAAGACCAAGATGTTGGTCCTCTTTTCATTGAAGTTTATAGATTGATTCGTATGCCCGTGTGTTGTCCCCTAATTTGACAACGTGTTTGCTCTCACGTTTCTTGTTATGCCACAATATGTCAGTTTCCACCGCAATATTACTCTTCTGTTGATATTCAATGCGCTTAGTGGGTATGTGTGTGTGTGTGTGTGTGTGTGTGTGTGTGTGTGTTCTTTTTTTTTAATACAGTTGTTTATCACCGCTGAGGGCTTGCGGAATTGAACATTCATCACTGTGGAATACAAACTGTTGCCATTGACATTATGCTGATCCTGTAATGTTTAGGGCTTGCAATTCTTCTGAATATTTGTAGCAACATATCCCGGTTGGTGTGCACGTAGATTAAGGTCTGCGATCTGCTCAGACCTTAATCTGTTTCGGACGATTCCAGTAGGTTGATGACTGCTCTCGGTTGCATAAAATTCAATCCATCCTTTCTTCAATAATCCTCTTCCTCTTTCAACACATGGTCCTCACATTTTTCCAGTAATTTTTATCAATATTTAATAACGCGGACTGGATTAGTATCTTGAAGTCAGACAATTTGAATATAATGTTGTCAGCTGCCACCGGTCCTTTAATTTTAGTCCACACAAGTTCTATAGGGTTAAAATGAGAATGGTAACGCGGAAGTCTCAAGCACCCATGACGATGCTCTTCTATCAACTTGTCGATTTGATATTTCTTGCTTTTTTGCGTCTGTTTTACAAGAGGCAACAATTCTAGCTAGAAATACGTTTCTGGAAATGGTATGTTTTCCATTCAGTCATATCTTTATTGCTCCCTTTGTACTCGATGCTGTAGGTATTTTGTCTTCTTGGGCAACAACATTGATATCATGCATTGTCCATAATTGGACACGACGGTCTATCTAGGGATGGAAGCACAGTATTCTCGAGCCAATCTCTAAATACATTACCATTCATCTTATTATGATAATCCCTATTGTCTGTATGCTTTGATACGAACACGAGCCCAGCATTACGTTGTAAGCCATTATGCGTATTACCAGCATGGGCCATGACCAAAAGCTGTCCTATACTACTGGGCATATATCGCTTTATCTTTCCATTCCCTATCACTTGTGTGGTGCGCATTGATCCACATTTCATCCAAACACATTATGCCATAATTTTCTTTGCGCATTTACCTTATTTCACGAAGGTATCTGCTTCTCATGGCTCCTAAATGCGGTTGCTCGCAAAGAATATTTCTACCGCCCCTGTACTTTCAAAAAGTGAAGATTATGTCCTTATAATTGTCCACAAATTTGTTTTTGATAGCTGTATGTCATTGTTCTTTCTCAACCAAACCCTAAGTTTTCTTACAGTCACTGTTTCTTTGGCATCCAGCATTTTTATAATGCTGGATAATCCTGGATATAAAATCCTAATATTTTATAATTTTAGGACTCTCCGTGGCGAAGTTGTCAAGCCTTTTGATTCGGGCTCCAAAGGTCGTGGGTTCGATTCCGTGCCTCATCCTTCGGTTCACGAGTTAAATTTTTCGGAGACTTCTGTGTGTTGTCGCTAGAGCTGCGGAGTTCGTGCTTTGTGCGATGCTTTCCGCGCTGCGGAAAAAAGACCGAGCCATATGGGATAGAACCCGATGCAATGAAATCGACCTTGTCGACTTTTAAGCGACTTTTTAAAGCATTTGTATAATAGCTCGCCGTAAGACATCTTTGTCAAAGCTGTCTATAATAATCTTTCTACCTACCGTTTGGTTATTGCGTGGTGGTTTAATTCCAGATTCTTGCAACCATCGACGAAATGACGGTTTACCCAAACCCAATGCATGCACTGTTCTTTTTTCGGAATTTGTAATAGTATAAAACAGTTTCCTGCGATCAGCTTCTTGACAAAAATATGTGTACAACTTCATAGCGATTCTTTGAAGTGTATACACAATTTCGCATTCAATCCCATTGAAAAATATGCACACATTTCAATGTTAGCGATAAGTGGTAAGATGTAAAAAAAAAACACATATTAATCAGGTTTCATTAAATAACCCACATTTTGAGACACCTCTGAACAGTCCTAGTTTAAACAACGCGGGGAGTTGGCATAAGGCCAATCCCGTGAAAATATTCAACATTGAGCGCTGATTGTCTGGCTACGCTGTATGTGTAAAGCATTTAAAATTATGAATTTCATCTCAGACTCGTAAATTATATACCGCATATAAACAAACTTTGAAATCTGTTGTAAAATCTCCAGAACAAAATTTTTTATGTTGGGTGGACATTATGATACGGTTATATACTAAATCTCATAATTTTCCCTCAGTTGGTTACTGAGATATGGATGTTTATATTGAGGCAAACAAATGTGAATGCACTATAGCTGACATCTTAAAGCCCGTACGACAGTCTTTCGATCAAATAAAACTCAGAGATACATTCGAACTGGTGGAATTATAGAATATTATGGACATAAATAATAAACACATGGCATTCATGGATATAAAACAAATGTTTTGCATATCCTGTACAGGACATCGGTGTAAACATCAGCTGATTGTTGATTTCTTGGCAAGATTACGCTCAGTAGTTTGCCATCGCTTTCTGAGCGACCGGCTCCATACTCTCATAAGTCACTAGCGCGACTGGAACCGCTTCCAATTCTCGTGCGCTTACGTCAACCACGAGAGTATTCGGGGTTACAGAGAAAGCTGCTAATCCCTCGACCAGGGAGACCGGCATGCATGGATATAGCCTCCCTATTCACCAACGTTCCATTAGATGAGACCGTGGAAATAATAAGTAAACGCATTAAAGACAATTAAAACTTAAGCATACCAACATCTATTCTGAAGAGGCTTTTATTATTATGTACCACCAACATACAATTCAACTTTCTAAAAAAAAAAAAAAAAAGTCATACCGCCAAATTTTGGCCCTGCCTGCAAATTCTGTCAGATTGCTGTTCGTCCATCTCTTGGTGTTACCTTACCACTTGTATTGTTCCCTATCCTTGCTCTCTTGCCTTCAACCTTACCCTCCAGTATGAATTTTATTAGAGTTTTACTCTTTTAACGTGGCGGAAATATTTCACTTGCCTCTTGTTTTTAATTTATTTTATCAACTCGCTTTTCATTCTCAGTTTTTCTAGAACCTCTGTGCGTGATTGTTTTTGCTTCCATGAAATACACCTCTTTTCGATTTTCTAATTGCTTGTTCATTGTCAGGCTTCCGCGCCATATAGTAGTGTTAAATATGCATACTATTTGACAATTCTAATTTTTAATGCGGTGTTAATATATTTAGATGTTAATACTGATTTCATTCCTCTGCCATACACCGCAAGGTACTATATTGGCAGTAAATGACAGTTTTTTATAATGACAGGCATTTTGTGCCATTCCTATCCTCTTTTTTTAATATTTATATTTCACTTCTGTCATCATCTGCTTTAACATGTCCAAGAAAGGAGACACTTGTTACTTGTTCTAGTGTCCCCCCGTTTACTGTGATATTCATTGATGACCTCTTCTATTCACTGATAGTAAACATAGTTTTCGTTTTTTATCTAATCCACATTCTGCACTATGCCTGTTTACTTGTTCCACTAGTTTTTGTAGTTCATGCTCGCTTTCTGCTAGAAACAATGTATCGGCAGCATACCTAAATTCATTACGTTACAGCATTTAATTGCGTAAGCTGAATGCTAGTTGATTAACCCACATTCTGTGTCAGTCTCGCCAACCTGTAAAGTGTTTGCTGCAAACACAATCTATTTCCATGATTCCGCACATTTCGGATTATCATCATTACACTCTAAACACGTCCATGGGCACTGCGAACGTCTCCGTAATAAATGCATTACCCTACAGCAGGGATCACCAAACCTTTGTTCACAGCGGGCCGGATAACTGACAAAATGACTATCACGGGCCGCATACTCATTCTGTACAATACTTGCGCCGCCTCCGTGGCGAAGGCCTTATGGACGCGGTTCGTAATCCCGTATGCCCGCGTTCGAAACACAGCTGCGCTCAGTTTGACAGCAGACCGCGTTGCACTGGTTTTTTACGCAATGATATGGTGCCGGTCGTTCAGAAAGCAATGGCACACTATTGAACGTAAACTTGTCAAGACATCAACAACAGCAAAAATGTTGGTGTTGACTGCAAACTCCTTTAAAGAATATGCAATTAACTTTAACAATACTTGCAAGCCACAACTAAAGCTCTGGGTGGTGGAGGGAGTCGAAAAACTAAGTGATTTGCGTGCAATGTACAAAAAAAAAACCAACAAACAATCAACATATTTATTTACAAAGAAATGTTATCAAAGAAGGCGACGTTAGCAAAAAGATAGTTAAATCAGACCTTGTGTGCACATATCCTAATCTCACAAACTAAGCAGCAAACAAGGTTAGTGGTATTTGTGTATATGATATTTGGTTTCAAGATCTCATCAATGTTTGGTTTGTGTCAGGTTCTCACATTTAAGGATGAAGATGCCTCGTATGACCTAACACATGTGAGACAAACACAGTCTCGGTATGATTTGACGTGACACACGGTAACACTAAGTTCAACACTTTATTTACACTTCTCACGCAGCACAATCAGATCCGGCATCTCGCCATAACAATGTCAATACAACAATACAATCAGTCAATGAATCAATACACTGGATACACTCACAGACCTATACCACAGCCGCACAGTCTTCCATCCTCTCACAAGAGTTACTATCAATTGGCATTCAGGCACAGCAGTTATACACGCCTCTCTAAAACCCGTCCGTACTGTCCGGCAGCCCAAGCCTGCCTGCCGTTCCCGCTCTGAACACTTGCCATGTGGGGTTGAGTCCCTGCGGGAACTACGTGCGTCACGCCTGTACTGGCTTGACCACTGTCGGGTTAGTCCAGCTCACCGGCGAACCTGTGGATAGGTAAATGGTATTCGCCTGGCGCCCGTAACGACGCCGCGGCACAACTACAGGGGAGATTATGACACTTTGGAATTGCAGCGTGCAATCAAGAGAATCGCTTTCAAATGTTCATCAGTCAATCTCGTTCGATGTGTTAACTTCACATACTTCATTTTTGAATATGTTAGCTCACAGACACAAGTTGTTCCAAACACGGATGCCATGCCAGCGTCAAATTATTTCAGTTTCGGAAACTCAACATTAGGTAAGCAGCGGTACATTTTAACAAGTTTTCCTTCTCTGTGCTTCTCTTTCAACTAGTTATTTGCTTGCAAAACAATGAGCTCCAACTGTAGTTCAACTGGTACATCAGCAAGGTTACAATCAAACTGAATCTGGACTGAGGAATGTCACTCTCAATTATGTCAAGATGTGAAAATCTCTCCAAAAAATTCTATTTAATGTCACGAATAATTATTTTTGGAAAATCAAGGTTGACATCTTCGATGATTGTAGCACAATATTCTTTGAAAAGGTGAAAATGAGAAAAGATATCTCCTTCCAGTTGTGCTTCACACAACGACAGCTTTCTACAAAACCTTTTGATGATTCTGTAGAGATCACAGATGATGTTATTCTTTCCCTGAAGTTTCAAATTCAGTTCATTCATGTGGGATGGGATGTCGACCAAACATGACAATTTTGACAGCCAGGTAGAATCTGACAACTGTGGATCAGCTCTATCCATTTTTCAGTGAGGAAAACATATATTTCGTTTCGGAGCTTGTAAATATGGAGCAGCACTTTACCGCAGCTGAGCCACTTCACTGATGTCGCAGAATTCTTTGACGTTTGTGTTATCGACAGTGGTGGGAGTGTGTAGGTCATATTTTGTCAAAGGGCAAAATAGTATTTTGCTCTTTGTTCATATTAAATGTTACACTGACACACAAACATTAATATCTCGACTTAAAATTGACCTACAGACTTGAATAAAGTACCGTTGGATTTGTTTGAGGTATCCAGTTATGCACGTTATATAATTAAAAAGCAATTGAGAGAAAGTTACTAAAGTGGCTTCTTTGACACTGTAATTTTTCTGAACTGGGGATAATATATTCTTAATAACACAAGGCCTCTATAGCATTTTCATGCTATGTTTGCTACTTTACTGCCTCTATTACCACTTGTAGTTCACTTAATTATCACTGTCAAACAAAGAAATCCTTGTTACTTACCTATAAAATGGATGACATGCAAACAGAAGTAAATATTTCTGCAGCGTGGGACCTGTGTTGATAGTCAGATTTATCTGGGGGAGGGAAAAATGCTTGTTTGTGGGTGTTGCCATGGAAACCATGGTAAAGTTGGTCGTGCGTCGAAGTACACTTGTTCCTGCAGGGAGGCGCCGTCGTCATTTGGAGGCGACAGGTTCGATCCCGGTTGGTAACTATTATAGCTTTCAAATTTTATGTTGTCTAGTGCGTCTTCTAATCTCTATTTCCTTCTTCTTCTTCTTTGAGTGCCAAATAATACTATGTGTGTCCATAGGCGGAGCTACCACGAGTCGGGGAAGGAATTGGGATGGTGCGAAATAAGCAAACATTACAATAAACAAGAAAGTCTAAATACAATAATTTAAAACTGAAAATAGTAAATTTAAGGCACACGGTAGCCAGGAGTCTCCGTACGTGTGGAGATCTCCTAGTATTCAAAACATAATATTTAAATTTAAATTGTATTACAACGTCTCGTGTTTCATACGTTTTATCAAGCAAATTCGAGTACCGGATGAACATACGTCAAGGGTCGGATCCAGCCCGCAGGCCGTAGTTTGGTGACCGCTGCCCTACAGCAACTAATTGTGCTAGTTGGATTTTGAATGATGAATCCCTGCGCGTTAGGTTGGCTACTCTTTTCCCACCATACTGATCTCCATTCCGAATGTATTATTGGTGTTGAAGGCCTCGTTTTTGCCACATTCTCTAAGGACGCTCTTAGTGGCAGGATTGTTCACTTGTTGACCTTCTGTTGTGATGGCGTATGCGGATTGGAACTCATGAACGAGATTAGTTGCCTCCCTTTACATGACGATAATAAATTATTTCCCTTTCTCTCTACCGCATAATATTATTCACCAGGCTGTAAACCCTATTCTTATAAGTTGATTTTTGGATGGGATCGTGGAGAATCTGACACAATTAATAAATAGTGCATAGATTGTTAATAATGTGTTACAGGGACAATCAGATAGCGTAGGTATTACACAAGCGAAGTGTCTCTTGTGTCATTATTAGTCTCTCCCATAATCTACGAGGTTAAGTTAATAAGTAAGTCACAAATGGCTATAGAAAAATAACTACATATGAAACCAGTTTATTTTTATACACACATTGTCCCTTTATTTCTCAACATGATTTCCACCAATATTGATGCACTTATTCTATCGTTTTATCAGTCCTCCAAAACCAGCTGCACAGAACTGCGTGCTTTGTTTTCATTGGTTTCATGCCATCTCACATAGCTGTGTGACTTACTTATTGACTCGCTCTCGTAACGTTTTCTACCTAGCTATGCATCGCTTTACGGGACAAACATTTGTCAGCATAAACACTGACAACTCCCCTTGGCGGAAGACATTTCGAGAATGACGCCGAAGTTGAATGTGAAGTGAA
Source organism: Cepaea nemoralis (assembly GCA_014155875.1). Taxonomy (NCBI): domain Eukaryota; kingdom Metazoa; phylum Mollusca; class Gastropoda; order Stylommatophora; family Helicidae; genus Cepaea; species Cepaea nemoralis. The sequence goes on along the minus strand of JACEFZ010024066.1, from coordinate 323,370 downwards.
AACGTGGTTTAGAAAACATAGCACGCAGTTCTATGCAACCGGTTTGGGAGGACAGATAAAACGATGGCATAAGTGCATCAATGTTGATGGAAATTATGTTGAGAAATAAAGGGACAATGTATGTATAAAAATAAACTGGTGTCAAGTTGTTATCATATTTAGTTATTTTTCTGCAGCCATTTGTGAAATACTGATTAACTTACACTCGTACTAGCCCCACAGTTAAAGTCTACTTACAATCCTTCGCTAAAGAAAACTCGACGCATATACGTTTGTCTCAAATGCAATGACTGGCAGGTAACAAATTACACACACTAAAGATAATGTGCCCCCTTCTACTCCTCTAATTTGAAATGTGTGTGGTATTTCTTAGTGAAAATAAATCTGATATACGAAACGCCTCATTAACTTCATCTTTTTATTTTTCCCTGTAATAGTTAGTCAATAGTCGGTCAATCAATCAAGTACCATCTCTATAGAGAAGGTCGACTGTAACAAGACTGTATTGTACTCTGCCCGGCATCTTCATTTTGCACTCAAATAATCTCCTTCCAATCGCTTGATATCTTGAAATCTATTGCTGATCACCAATTTATAGTATTGTCCTCTACTTGCATGCTTCAAGTCTACCTTTTCCTGACAGACATACTTTAGCTCAGGAGTAAGAATTATCATGTATTATACCATTAACTCTTTGCTGACCACCAATCCGAAGCATTATTGTCTCCCATTACAAAGGGTAATTGCGGATGTATTTAAAATTGACTAGTTTTTTAAATTAAATTCATTAAAAAATTAAAAACGAACGTAGGGTTTTGAAATTTTCAAAGCACCATTATGAATGGTTGCTACACATAACAAATATATATTTTATGCAAATATGTCACATGATCATGGTGGCCATCTTGAATTTGTTTCGGCTATTTATAGAAATTTTAGAAGATGTTTTAAAACCATAATCTTTTCCTAGTTTTTAGTGAATTTGTCCAATGTCAAAGCTATAAAATGTTAGGGACATGGTCGGCGATGAATATAATAAGCTCAATAGAAGCACTTATTTAACGATTGACCAAATATTACAGCGTTAAAAACTAACCCAAAACAAAAAAAATGAATAAAGTGAAAACAAATTTTTTTAATTTCTACAGAGTATTGTGGTTATTTCCTCAGTGTGTTGTGTTTGTGATATGTTACAATAATTATTTGTAAATGCTTACCTCTAGTTGAAGACTGAGCTACCTTCTTCATTAACTGGGGTTGAAGTTGTAGCTGTAGACCTCTACAAGAGTATTTGTCTGGATCGTTGATAATCCTCAACCGTGTGGTAGAACTTGAAACATGTAAGTCTGGCTTCTTTTACCTGCAGCCTTACTACACGCTTTACAGTCTCGTTTGCACCTTGGCTTTTCATGTTTTTTAATAAAATGGCGCTCAGTAAGTCGTGATGATGTGATTTGTGGTCTTGAAGGTGTTACACTGCGCTGAAGGAAAGCAGGTCCAATAAGTGCAAGACTAACATCCTGCCTGAACCTCTTTGCAGTGATCGTATTCGTAGAGTTGGCAGTGTTGTAGCTTATATGCCCATTGACCAGAGCAGTTTCAAGTAAGAAAATATATTATGGCAGGTACCATTTATAGGATCTATATGGGTAGGGGTAGCTTACAATCAGTTGGCCGAAGTGGTCGACACTGCCCATATTTTTATACAATGCAGGTCTAGCAGCCTGAGTGTTGACCTAAATTTGAGCGTGGGACCGTGTCTAGCGAAATGGTCATAATAAAACATGGCTAGCCTGCTCTGTGAGTAGTCTGGGTGATTCGGGTTTGCACATTAGTATGAAGCCCGTCTGAATGGAGAAGCATCATAATGAATTGCTTTGCCCACACAGCAATTCCTCAAGAATAGAGCTTTAATTCGACTACTCTCAGGGGTATGTTCGAAATCAGTATTTATTTATCATCATCATGTGGCTCTTTAATGTCACATCGATGAGCCAGCCAACCCTCTGTCTGTTGATGATAGGAGGTGATAAGCTGTGACATTTGGATGAACACCCAGGCATTTTGTTATCTAACTGGGTGTACTCAGCTGTGTTATTATTCTATTCACACCTACAAGTGCTAACTAGCCTTAGGCGATTATAAACGTTAGTTGGTTAGTTAGTTAGTTAGTTAGTTAGTTAGTTAGTTAGTTGGTTGGTTGGTTGGTTGGTTGGTTGGTTGGTTGGTTGGTTGGTTGGTTGGTTGGTTGGTTATTTCAGTCGAGGTTCCAACTTCACGGCAACGGGTCGTCCCGATTATGCTCCGTTCCTGCGCCAGTGAACATCACACAAAATGCTCTCCACAGTCCAATGTGAAAAGTGGAACAGACATGAGTCTCGGCAATCCAACAGCCCGCACTAGCACACTGTGCATAATACCGCTGCCAGATTGCCAACACAAAAGTCCTCCACGAAAACCACAATTCATCGTCGATGGAATCGGCAGTCACCAGAAAGACCTCATTAACCCCGGTTTTGTCACATGACTGTCTCTATCCGCATGGCGACCCGCCGAAAGCGTCGCATAAAGCACGAACTCCGTAGCTTCAGCGCCGACTCCCAGGAGTCACATGAAAAATGCACTCGTGAACCGAAAAGGCAAATCAGTCAATTCAGCAACAGCTGGTAGCCATTGTTCCGAACATGCAGGTCACTGTACAATTATAAACGATTATAAACGGTGGGGAGACAGCCAACCCCTGCCTATTACCAGTGTTGTCTGACACAACACCTCATTTGCGAACAATGGAATAATCCTGTCCGTGATGTCTAGCTTTCCACGCAGTCTTTACTATTCTTGGAAGCAGATCGTTTGGGTGGTTCACTCTACACACCTTCTTTGGTGATAAAGGAATCAAACCATCTGTGTCTGTTGTCCGTACACACACCTAACCTTTCTACGTACCCGAGGAAGACGGATGGGGAGCAACATACACAAGCACACAAAACTCGTCATTTCTTTGTCTATCGTTATTATGTATTTCAAGGAAGGTTCACAAGCACAGCGTGTACCCCTTCAAGCAATCCTTGGAGGTGACAGAGAATGCTTGCTCGTGGCATCCTGATGTACATACCTACTCTTTCCGACAAGACAGACTGTAGTGGCCAGAAGGAGCTATCCTACCACAACTGATCTCCACCGGAGGTATAGGATTCTGTCATCTTCTTGATTTACACCTGTCTATACGAGATATGTCCTAGAGGCCAGACCTAATAACTTGGTCTGATCCTAAAGGACCTGACACAACCCGAGAGGGTAGTTGACGACGGTTAGCTAATGTGTTTTTGTAAAGTGTTATATGGAATGGTATACCTAAGTTGTTCTAGTTACAGGACCCCCTTTATTGGTGAAGACTGAAGAGAAGCTTTCAAACCTCCAGTCAGCCAAGGATCCCGACTGGGCTATCAATGCAAGTCACCCCGAAGACGCGTTAAACGGAGAGCCTGAGTCCAGGCCAGGGAAGAAGTCCGCGAGTTAGACCAAAGAAGAAGTCGAGGAAACCAGTCAAAGTGTCCAGTGGAAGGTTCACAGTATCAGGTGATCTCCTTTCCCACACTCTGCAGCTGTACACTTCGCAGGCGGTCCAATACCACCTCTCCCCGGGCTGGATGATGACTCAGCCTGAGAGACTAGTCTCAATCTGACAGAATTACTTTCTTTATCCTGTTCTTGAGGTGTCAACCATTGAGACTGAGTCTAATTAAAGTTTCTTTCCGTGCCCTCAAGTTGTGTTATCTGTATAGTTAGTTAGGTGTATGTTTGTATCTTTAGTTAGTTAGGTGTATGTTTGTATCTTTAGTTAGTTAGGTGTATGTTTGTATCTTTAGTTAGTTAGGTGTATGTTTGTATCTTTAGTTAGTTAGATGTATGTTTGTATCTTTAGTTAGTTAGGTGTATGTTTGTATCTTTAGTAGTCTGAAAGGGAGTTTAACCTCTAGGACCCAGTACCGGGGACAATTCATAGAGGGGGACAGAAGAGGCAACTATAGCCCGATATAACATAGCAACAAGCACTGCGGTTCCAGGTCCAGTTTTGTTACACTGCGTCAAGATAATAACCATATCACTAGAAAGTACCACTCGATATAAATAGGAGGCTAACACAATATACCCAGTGCGCCTCTTCCGTGAAAAGAGGTTGTGTACGTCGCAAGGGAAGAAACTCATTATTACATCTGGAACGAAGTATTTTAGAACAGCTGTCTTTTACCTTTGAATAGACTGTTGCGCACGAGCGGGAAAGTTGCACATGCTGACACGACTACCGAACGTGAGTTGATTATGACGTGCTCTTTGACGGTAACGTTTTTATGCAGTCAACGTTGTAAATTATGAGCAAGCCGATTGCCGACCAGGGTCGCCGTGCTAGGTGAGGGCCAGCCAGCCAGCTGGACACGAATGTTAGCCACAGTAAACTAGCTGGATGAAAGGATAGTATGCTGACGCTGCTGTATTCAGGAATAGTCATGATTTCTTTCCAGGAAAGACGATTTGTTAGGATCGTGGCATCGGTGACAGTTTATGTTCCCAGAGGACATCATTAAATACTGGCAAATATTTGATGTTAACAAGTGTCTTGGAGCAGAGGTTCCAGTGGTACATTACTCGTTATGCTCTTTGAGTAACTGTGAGATGTAGTATACCCGGACAGACATCACCATCAATGCACCATTTGCTTACTTTATGGCTTTGTAACTCAGGAGTCGTTAGTTACTCTTTCAGGGCTGTTTGCCACATACAACAACTCTGCACCATAACATAGCAACAAACACTGGGGTTCCAGGTCCAGTTTTGTTACACTGCGTCGATATAATAACCACATCACTATAAAGTACCACTCGATATAAATATGTGGCTACCACAATATACCCAGTACGCCTCTCCCGTGAAAAGAGGTTGTGTACGTCGCAAGGGAAGAAACTCATTATTACATCTAGAACGAAGTATTTTAGAACAGCTGTCTTTTACCTATGAAAAGACTTGCGCACGAGCAGGAAAGTTGCACATGCTGACACGACTACCGAACGTGAGTTGATTATGACGTGCTCTTTGACGGAACGTATTTATGCAGTCATCATCATCATCATCATCATCATCTTCCGCTTCTGCCGTCAAACGTCGTGGGGAGGAATAATTTGCGTTCGAGCGCCCGGTGGACGGCACTGGATAGTGTCATTCCGTGTGGTTGTACAATGTCTCTGATGTATTTATGCAGTCAACGTTGTAAATTATGAGCAAGCCGATTGCCGACCAGGGTCGCCGTGCTAGGTGAGGGCCAGCCAGCTGGACACGAATGTTAGCCACAGTAGACTAGCTGGATGAAAGGATAGTATGCTGACGCTGCTGTATTCAGGAATAGTCATGATTTCTTTCCAGGAAAGACGATTTGTTAGGATCGTGGCATCAGTGACAGTTTATGTTCCCAGAGGACATCATTAAATACTGGCAAATATGTGATGTTAACAAGTGTCTTGGAGCATAGGTTTCAGTGGTACATTACTCGTTATGCTCTTTGAGTAACTGTGAGATGTAGTATACCCGGATAGACTTCACCGTCAATGCACCATTTGCTTACTTTATGGCTTTGTAACTCAGGAGTCGTTAGTTACTCTTTCACGGCTGTTTGCCACATACAACAACTCTGCACCATCTACGTCTACATTTATTTTCACTTTCAACTTCAGAACGTATTGACAACGTTTCATGTAAGATTACAAATCCTCACGCAATACAACGAACATGACCACTTAGAACCAGAATGAACAGCCATCTCGTCGCAATACCGGCAATTATAAATTATGACCTAAGAAATAACACTGGTACCACTCCCAGCATTACATTTATAGAGAAATAACAAAGAAAACTGTTCAGAGATACTGTGGGGATAAAGTGAAATCAGCTCATCGCCTACAATACGGCGGGGGTTGGGTTGGAGAGAGAGAGAGAGAGAGAGAGAGAGAGAGAGAGAGAGAGAGAGAGAGAGAGAGAGAGAGAGAGAGAGAGAGAGAGAGAGAGAGAGAGAGAGAGAGATCTTGCGAAAACTCTAAGGGAAGGCCAAGAATCAGATGGATATATTCAGTCAAGAGTAAACTATGCAAACACAAACTGCACAGTCCAAGTGACAAGCTCACTGTAAGATCGAAAGCGTCAACCTTACCTTTACCCTTTCGCTACGTGGCAGTTTGAACCATACACCATTGTCAGTATATAGATAGATAATATGAAGGGGCTTTAGATGAACACCTTAAAAGTGAAATTACACTAACCATGCCACTGCCTTGTAACATGTAAATATTGTTCAAGAGTGTTAAGCACATAACATCGCGATACCAACGAACACGGTGACATCACAAGGACAGTCTGAAGATGGCCGCCCCACTTTTGATATGCAAAAAAGAGAAGCAGCTTCCTGTTATCCTTTTTTTTTTTTATCAGTGAAGGGGTGAAACTTAAAGAAATGCCGCAGATTTGTGGATGACTGATAATACGATGGGATAAGTCCATCAATGTTGGTGGAAATTATGTTGAGAAATATAGGGACAATGTCAGTATAAAAATAAACTGGTTTCAAGTTGTTATCATATTTAGTAATTTTTCTACAGACATTTGTGACTTACTTATTAACTTACCTTCGTACAAAGCTTGGAATGGCCATAATTTCAAAAACCCCCCAGTCATTAAAAATACACCCTATATTTAATTTTGGTAATAAAAAGATACCAGACGCCATTGTAGTATATAGAGTGTTAGAATTTTACTGTACTGGTTCACGGGGTAATGATATAATCATATCTGTGAAGACTCAGTCATTCAGTCCATCAATCAGTCTGTCAATCAGTCGGTTAGTCAATGTATCACTCAATCAGTAAATCTCTAAATCAGGAAATTAGACAGTCAGTCCGTTATTGAGTCTCTCAATCAGTTCAATCTGTCGGTCAGTCAGTGAGTCAGTCAATTACTAAGCCAGCCAATCAGTCAGTCAGTGGATCAGTCAGTCAAATTATTGAATGTGAAGACGTGTATGAATTATTGTGAACATATCACACGACCCTAGATGTACCTGTGTGACTATCTGGTAGAATGTGAATGTTCTAACAGACTGAGTTTTAACTCTGAACTCCAACACATCGACGTTCCGCTAGTTTGAACTCTGACAATGGGCTTGCATTTATCGGGGTGAGTCTGGTGAGCAGGCTTTCCTCCCAACCCAAAACTGAGGTAGCAACCCCACGGATGTTGTGTTGCATGGCTCCCTTTGCCCTTGTCCAAGGTTAACGGGGGGATCGGTGGGAGTTCTGGAAGAATTTCAAAACTGAGAGGGAAGACAAGGATAACTTTCATTCAGATAGTGGTTGGAACGATTAGTAATGTGACTCTGCACTGGCTGTTGAACGAGGGGACTGAGGGCGTATGGGAATGTGCTGAGTGCAGTGATGTCGGTTCTTAGCTCAACTCAACTTGCAGAGTCCAAGGTTAGAAACTAGCCCGGTTTGCACATCCGTTACTGGACCTTCACATCTGCCAATAATCAGACTTCGGTGTAACCTGGTCATGCATGAAAGGCTTAAAAGTCGAGGATCGACTTCTTTCCACCGGGTGTTATCCCATATGATTCAGTCTGTTTCAGGAATGCTTGTCGAAAGGGTCATACAAAGCACGAACTCCGTAGCTCTAGTGGCGATCCTCGGGAGTTTCAGAGAAAATTGCTCTCGTGATCCGAATGGCGTAGCGTGGAATCAAATCCACAACCGTCGGCGCGAGGCAGACAGTGTATCTACTTCGCCACGGAGGATCCTGTCACGCATGATTCAGCATGGGGCAACTGGCTGATACCAGGTCCAGGCTTGTCATGTGCCCTCCACAAGGTTTAGGTACTTCATTGTCAACAGACTCCGAGCCAATACCCAGACAGAGGTTCTGGTCGTTAAAACAACAATTTCTAACCTGGTCAAGTGGATACACAAATAAACATGGCTACTATACAATAAGAGGTGTGCGTGGTCGTGGGCCTTAGTGCTCGTGCGTTTGAACTTCCGTTGCACTGAAGGCGGTGTCTGGAGGTTTCTTAACCAACGCCGGTTAGTTGTATTTCAACGTTGACGTCTCGTTCAGAAAGAAATGGCAAACAGTTGAACGTAAAAGTGTAACTCAATCTGGGGCTGGAATTCATCTCAACAATCTTTAAATGACATGTAACATAGATAGACCATACAATACATACCAACAATAGCGAACAAAACACAGATTAGAGATTCTCATCAACATGAATCAAAACAGTCAAAGATGTCTGTAATTACTCAAACATAACGCAACGCTTACAAGAAAACAATTTAATAACTAACATGACACTTAAGTCTAATAACGTGTGTTATATTTTATTGTTCAGTACATCAGAGACACGACAGAAACTTTACCACTACCGAGAGACAACCAACACTGGTTTTTCTACAGTCGTGGTCACTACTGCAGCCGTTGTCTGACTAAGGGTACACGTGATTTCAAACTCCAGCTCTTACACGGCTGTGGAGAAACAGAGCATAGAATGTAAGTAATGCACAGATGTATTTACTCTTTTTATTTCAAGCAGTTGATAATTGAAAGTAATAAACTTTTGAATGCCCATGAGTTGCTTGGTGTTTTGGTTGGTTGGTTAGTTGGTTGGTTGGTTGGTTGGTTGGTTGGTTGGTTGGCTGGTTGGTTGATTTGTTGATTGGTTGATTGCTTGTTTGGTTGGTTGGTTGTAGGTCAGTTGGTTGGTTGGTTATTTGGTTGCCTGGCTGGTTGGTTGGCTGGTTGTTTATGAATTGTTTGGGAAACTGAGTTGTAACGCTGAAGCCCAACACAGTGGTATTCGGGTGTATAAGTACTGAACAGAGCGTGAGTCTCTCGGTGTGAGCTTGATGTAGAGACTTGTCTCTCGGCACGATACCAAAATACTATCTTCGCGTGGTCTGAGTTGCATTGTTCCCCCCCCCCCCTCCCCCCTCAACCCTCCTCTTGAAGCTCAGAGACAAGTAGCTGTGCAAGACTGCTTCTGGAACTTCACATTCGGAGTGAGCTATATAAGGCTGTAATCAGGTCATGTTCCTGCACAGCACATACAGACTGACTGGCACCAGATGGTAGTTTCCTCCACAGGTTTTAGTTAGTTCATTGCCAATAGACCCCAGCCTCATGCCCAGAGGGAAGTGTACTCAGGTTAGATTATGAGACAGAAGAAAGTAACAACCAGGATAGCGTTGACCTAAGTAATAAATAGACCAAACGAAGCTAATTATGTAGTAACACATACCAGGCAAGAGAAGATTATAAGGTTTGGTTTCACGTGTGGTTTTCAAATGCTTTCCAACATTCCATAAATAACAGCGAGAAATCGAAGATTGTGGTCAAATGTACAACTGGTCAAATGTACAACCCATAACTGCATCTATGTTGTTAAAGCAAATGTGCAAACTGGCATGTCATCATAACCATCATTACACGGTGAGTGGTCTTGGGAATATGTTTTCTATATACACTTGTTGGGGTAGACGTATGCATGTATTTTGGTAGCGATGTAAACAAATAATAGAGAACAGATTGTCTTATAGTCCATTTCTTGTGGTGCAGATGATCATGTCTGTCCACAGCCTTTTGTCTCTTGTGCTGCCAATTATTTGTGATACTGACTTACCTTCATGTCAAACTGCTAAAATCTTATATCTTGACCTCCCCCTACCACTTTTACCCTTCACCTTCCCCGTTGTTACAGCATACTCCACCGTTCCTTTTCTGTTGACATGCCCAAAGAATATATACTGTCCACTTCTGATAAAAGTAACTAGTTCTCTTTGTGATTTAACCTTTTTCGGGATATGGTCATCGCACTTTGTATCTATTCACATGGGGACAGACTGATATATTAAAACAAGATCAAAAAAGGCAAACATAGCTTTAATTGCACTGGGAAATTCGACGAAATCAGAAGAAATTAAAACTAGCATCACGCTAAGAGTTTATAACTCTAACGGTAAAACAGTACTGTTGTATGAATCAGAGATATGAGGAACGACTGAAACTACAGACATCGTGCTCAGAATATAATGACTAAAAGCGTATGACAGAATAACTCATATGAAACGTAAGGAGCGAATTACCTAATACGTAATAGAGAATCAAAAGATGAGGAAACAACGCTGGCGTTGAATTGAGTACACACTGAGAAAACCTAATAATGGAGTGCTTAGAAAGTCTTTTCACTGGAACCCACAGGGCAACCATATAAAAACAGACAAAAAACACACTGAGAAGGGAATTAGAGACAAAGATAAATGGTGTATGGAGTTCACGCAGGAAGCTGCAGTAGATAGTAAAATGTCAGACGGCTTGGCGTGTGTTAGTTGAGTTCCTATGTTACAATGCGAGATAAAGGGCAGAAAAAGAAGAGGATTGCATTTTTCTAGTCTTGGGGGAGACTAATGATATATCGATTTGCCTAGAGTGTAGCGTTATAGCAGGTGGATATACTTATGTTGTAGCACTGTGGAATACCGCAATACAATGCAATATAATCTACACACACATATACTCACCCTCAATACACATTCTCTCACAGAAGGTGCTGCAACATTTCTGAGTGCCCGGGCAGTTAAAGTCGCCTTCACATTGTCTGTGGCACGTAGCTTCATCATTCTAAATTACAAGGAAATGTTCAAAACCACAGTGTCAGCATTCAATTATCACTTCATCTTTAAATTGTTTGATTTATTCTAGCAATTCTTTTTACGAGAAACAGAAAGGGTAGGCATGTCGCTGATGCCCCTCGAATGCTGTAAAGGTGAAGGACTCTTCCATGCCTAGATATGCGAATTGGGCTTATGGTTTTAGAGCCATATGTGTATAGACAAATGAGTACTGGATTGGTGATTTGGCCAATGTTACACCGGCCGCCATACTTCCTAGAACGTTTCCTTGTACCTATTTTAAGTTGAAGCGACCTGGCAGCCCTGGTCAAAGTTTAAACAATCTGCCTCAAGGCGAAGTCAAAAGGATGACCAACGGACCGGCAGGAAAAACAAGGCAGCTACTGGACTAAATCAGTTACCACTAGACTACATCAGTTACCACTAGACTACATCAGTTACCACTAGACTACATCAGCTACCACTGGACTACATCGGCTACCACTAGACTACATCAGTTACCACTAGACTACATCAGCTACCACTGGACTACATCAGCTACCACTAGACTACATCGGTTACCACTAGACTACATCGGTTACCACTGGGCTAGAACGGTTATCACTGGGCTAGAACGGTTACCACTGGACTACATCGGTTACCACTGGACTACATCGGTTACCACTGGTCTATTAAGGCCGATAATATATGAATACATAATTTAATCCCTAATCTACACTTATCGTTAAGCGTATGGATTTGTGGATCCTACGCTTGCATTACAAGGCCATATGTGTTGCAGTCGTTCGTATCCATGTTTGCTTAGTATACTTTGATAGTATCTATTCATCGTTTGTTTTTTTGGGTCTTCTTTGGCTGTATGCCTACATCTATGTAGCATGTATGATCTGTACGGTAGTTCATCAAATTCCATTCTCATAAGATGTCCAAATAATAGTATTTGCTGTCTCTCGGTGAAATCGATGCATGATGCTGCCTATTTATTTCTGGCTTAGTCGTTTTGCATTCTGTCTTATCTGGAAATGCTATTAACATTTCTCAACAGTCCAACTCACATGTGACGAGATGGCTCTGCTTCGATGTTGATACTGTCCACGTTTGACATAAGCAGCAAAGTGTTGAAACAAACATACTGTCTATCACATACTGGCAGCAAATTATTGAAACAAACATACTGTCTATCACATATTGGTAGCATATTGTTGAAACACACATACTGTCTATCACATATTGGTAGCAAATTGTTGAAACAAACATACTGTCTATCACATATTGGTAGCATATTGTTGAAACAAACATACTGTCTATCACATATTGGTAGCAAATTGTTGAAACAAACATACTGTCTATCACATATTGGTAGCAAATTGTTGAAACAAACATACTGTCTATCACATATTGGTAGCAAATTGTTGAAACAAACATACTGTCTATCACATATTGGTAGCAAATTGTTGAAACAAACATACTGTCTATCACATATTGGTAGCACATTTTTGAAACAAACATACTGTCTATCATTTGTCATGATCTTTCATAGTAATCTCCGGGTGTTTATGAAAAGTTGACAGCTGATAATTCACAGTGATTGCCATTTGTCGGCGTGGTTCTAGTCCGTCTAATCTAGCGCCCTATGTGAAAATGCTGCCCAGATATTTCAATTTCAATACGTGTTTTTCTTTTACATTGTTTATTTGTATAATAAAGAGAAGATGGGTGCAGGATATGGCGGATGATCTCCAGATGGGTGTATCGGACGCGGGTTATGATCCAGAGGTTTTCCGGAAGGTTGTTATGGGAGCGAGGTTCTGTAAAGGACATGCTACTGAATGAATTAATGAATTTGTATAATATGTAGACATATTTATTTCTTTATTTTCATGGCATTTGTTTGATGCGTGTTGATTGCTTTTTAGCATTTTTATGGTCACCCATTTTAACGTCATCGCCATCATCAATAGCCGTACAAGATTAAACCACAAAATACCATAATTTAAAAACGATGATACATTACTCCCCCGTCCTTCTTCTATAGAACCACACCTCCGTAGTTTCCACATAATTCCTCAATTATTTGCTAATTGTCCATGATTCGCATCCATACAGCAGGGTTGGCTTAATATAGCTTTTAGAGGACACACTACACATTATAGAAATAGAAATCTATTGTGACCACAGCGGTATTCGAGTCTGTCGTCTTGTAATGACATTCATCGCCTCGCTGAAAGAAGTGCACATCGACGGATGACCGTTATTATTAACTGTTACAGTGCCGAAGGATATATATCACCAAATGTGAAACCCCATTTGAACATTCATAGCCATTGCCTCTACTGATGAGATCTCGCCGCAGAGTGCAGACCATAACCAACAACAATCTGTCGGCTGCTCTCACACTCCATCCACCACCTGCTTCCATGGCTTCACGTAACCCTGATTGGCTGGCTAAACGGGTACTCCACCTTGCCCAAGGGTGTCCCGTAGATTAATGGAGGAAAGGAGGGATCTTACATCTCCTTTGATAGGGGATACCCCTATCCCGCTAACCGTTTGAACAGAATGACGATATATCGCCATAAAAGGGTCATCGCGTTTTTTGTTTCGTTTCGCGGTACCTTCCGCAATTTTAATGCCCAGTTAATGAAATGTAAATTATAATACTCGTTCATTTATTTTTTGTGCACCATGTTGGGTACAAACCTACATTTTATTTGGCACGGAATTGTTAACGTCCTTTATCTATCGTAGACGTGGGACTTAGTCAACTACGCTGACCCACTAAGTCAATAATTCCAATTGTTCTATAATTTAAAGCGAGAGATGGTAGTGAGGAAGTGATTTATTATCATATTACCTCTCTGTCTTGTCACACTACATGTCTCAGTGACTTGGGACGATTAATCGCCTTTAGCGACTTCCCGTATCTGCCATGGGCTTATATATCGCCAAGATGTTGTCACTGCGGTATAATATAGCATGTCTGCTATCATATTAGTAACTTTTACGTAGATTTGTGACACACCACTACGTCCCATTTCCCCCATCCATTTTTGTTTGGTTCAAACTTACGTTTTGTATGGTGATGAATCTGTTAACTCTCTTCCGTGTCTCATTGCCTCTTAGATGTGAAACATTACCCCTCTGTAATTTGACATTACAATTTTCGTGACACATTATATCTCGGTCATGTCACATTACCTTTTACACTAAATACCTATTTTAGTGTAACTTTAGCACCCTATCGCTTAATATTATCTCTCGTTCGTGTTACATTGATGTTGAATGAAATAATGTATGAGAGGAATTAGAGAAGAAGGGCAGATCAGAATGTCAGACGGGCCTGCGTGCCCAATTCTTAACCCTTTGAAAATAAAGATTGTTCGTTCGTTCGTTCGTTCGTTGTTCAGTCGTGTCTCATTATCTCCCTGTCGTGTTACATTATATGTATGGCGTGTCACGTTATCTCTCTGTCATGCCACGTTACCTCTCTGTTGTGTCAAACTATTTCCATGTCGTGTCACAGTATCCTCTCTGTCGCGTCACGTTACCCTCTACAGTGTCACATTCCCTCTCTGTATGTGCCACTACCTACCTGTTTTGTGACATTACATCCTCTAGTCGTGTTACATTATTCTTTGTCGTGTCATATTTCTCTCTGTATATGTCACGTTGCCTATTTTTTGTATCAATTTAGCACTATATAGATTAATATTAATTCTCTGTCTGCAATAGGACATGCTACTGAATGAATGAATGAATGAATGAATGAATGAATGAATGAATGAATGAATGTCACATTACCTTACAGTCGTGTCACATTTGCCTCGCTGTCGTGTCACGTTTTTCTGTCCGAAGATTATAATGAAGACTTTAAGATTAACACTTCACTATAATTTTTTTTAGTATACCATGCGCTGCTTGAAGTTGTTCAAACATCTCTCCAAATTTCTCAAACTCCACTTTAAAAAGCTTTCGTAGTTAAGACCCTACAAGTCAAGAATATGTATAACATATGGCTTGTATTCTATTCTACGATTTCTTTCAGTCAAGTTTGGTAATCTGTGTGCTAATCGGTTGTGACATTTTCAATTGCATGTCCATCTGTAGCAATAAACATTAAAGTATGCAGTTACGGTACCTTTTTGGAGCTGAAATTATCATCAAAAACTAGCTTAAAAAGATAAAGTTTTTTTTTTTTTTTACATGTATACACTTAGAGTTCAGTTTTGTTTTGTGAGGCGCTATCGTCAATTGGAGGCGTCACGTTTCATTCCTCGTGTGACAACTGGAACTTGCAATGTTTATATTGTCTAGATTGTTCTTTAATCTTAACTTCTTTCCTTTGATTCTGCTGAAAACCAAGCAATGCCTGTGAATCTATTTTTCATAGATAAAAATACGGCAAACAGAATCAAGAATGACTCACTGGAATTTCAGGACATGTTCCATTTTTCACCGGAACTGCATACTCGCAAAGGTTACCGCCAAATCCACTTGGACAAGTGCATATTGGGTAATCCAGAGGGAAGTCACATGTCCCACCATTTTTACATCCGTGATTTTCGCATGGGTTAGGCCGTCCAAAAGCTGTAGATAAAAATGTGTTTTTCATACCATTTAACATACGAGACATGCATTCACATGTGTCGATCATCCTTAACATAAGTAGAGGAAAATTGTAGAGTTTAGAAGACAGAACAGACAACAATATACACAGGAAGCTAAACTTACTATACTCGGATTCGAATCTCTGCCTTCAAATAATTATAGAGTCACTCTGAAGAAACAAGTACTACTTGGACGTACTCGTGCAAAACAGCATCATTATCCTGTGTCATATCTAAAAGCGTAGGAAGGTCATGTTTAACAATCTCATACGATCACCAGAGTCGTAGATAAATTATACGTTATTGTCCAGATTATGATATCCATGTATTTATCTCTCTGCCGTCCCCTTTCTCATTTTCCCTCACATTTGCCAGTTTTCACTAGGTTTTATATTTTATTTGTAAACACAATGTGCCTAAAATCTTGATTGTCGACGTCTATTATCTCAAATCAATTTTCATTTGTTTCTTGCAGGACTCTCTCATTTGTTTTTCTTTCCCTCCCTTATATTGTTTACATTTTTCACAAAAACCACATTTTCACTGTCATTAATTGTTTCTCAGCTTGTCTGCCTTATTGTCCATGTTTCAAATCCATATAACAGCAGGTTCTATATGACACTTCAACACTCTTTTTCTAATTGTATTTGACAACATTTTATTGGTCAGTACTGTTTTCCATAATGCCAACGCTATTTACCATATCGATTCTTGATCTTATCTCTAAAAGGCACATTCCACCAGATGCTTTGTCTATTCCGAGATAGCTGTACAGATTTACTTCTTCAAATATGTTTCAATTTACTCGCATGTTACACTGTGGTATTTCCTTTCGTCTTGGGTACGAACAAATATATGTTTTCTTACAATTTAATTGTAACTCCAGTCCCAAGCATATTCTATCAAATGTGAACGATATCACAGAAGATATGCTCCAGCAGCAGGTTTCGTTATTTTCAATGATGTAGTTGCAGAGTCGGCACATATTGCTGTGAGACTGGGCTCACTCGAGGAATTGCCACGTCATGCTCATGGCTGCTTTGATCCCTCACTTCCATGTAGTCGGGCATTTCGCTTGCCACTGGTCACTCAAGTACACACCAGGAACGGACAGACTAGGGCTACATCCACTAGGAAAGCTTTCGTTTCGGACTTCGGACCCCATAATGGATTCGCTAGTCCAAGCGTTCCATTTCGTGTTGTTGAGACGTTCTTCCACGTTTGACTACACTCTCTGTGAGTATAGATACAGACATTTTTCGTAACCATTTCGTGCGACTGGGGCACTTTTTTTTACCTTTAGTACTCGCTCACGAGGTAGGCTACATGTGCTGCCGGCTCAGCACCTTACCTCGGTGCATCGATGAGCGAGAAAACGGCCAGTCCCTCTCATTCGGGGATCCCTGTGGCATATTCAAAAGTCCTTACCCTTTCCTAGCATTGACTCCCTTAAAAATAAACAAACCCTTACAATTACTGTTTAAGTATCTTGCTTAATGTAGGAGTAGGAATTAAAACAGCGATAGACTGACCATGGCACAGCTTAATTTATTTGGCTTTATTTTGGCTCGCGTACCTGGTCAAGACCGGCGAGGTTGAAAACAAAGACTAAAGTAGCCATTTTAGTTCAGACTAAGAAAGGAAACAGACGTGCGTTCCCCTTTCCCCGTGTGGGGAAAGGTATTTTTGCCTTTTAAAACCATCATCCTCTGAAGCTATTGAAGAGAAGCAAGTGGTGGTTGATTGAATTTGGTGGGACTATATCACTAAAACTGGATCCTGGGTCAACAGCCAGAAAGTGAATGTCCTAACAATAGTCTGGCTATAGAAATACCTCAATGTTTACTGCTGCAATCATAGCTCCATAGCGAGAAACAGATAAATTCGAAGACAACTGACTGGGTGAGTGATTAAGTCCTATTTTAGTAGGAATATCCAGGATGGACTTCAAGATCTAATAATCTACAAAGATGAAGATCAACAGAGTAACTGACAACAGTGTATCGTCTGCTTTACTCCTGGGAAGTACCACCTATGGCCTCATCATTCAACCAAATCAGTGAAACTATGGGACAATCCTACTACAAGTTACTAAAACTAGCAACAGTGAAAACCCTTCAACTGTTGGTTGGATTACCAAGTTAATATCCAACAATGGATAAGTCTTCGAAAGAAAGTCTCACAGCTGCAACAGTCAAACATGGGATTCAGCCATTCAGCCATTCAACACCAAGTTCTTGATATGAACACCAACTCAAACAAATGGGAAGAGACACTGAAACAACATTATAAGCCAATACAGCCAAGATACAAACTTCAGAACCTATGAACCATAACTACACCAGATTACCTCAAGGTTCCAAAACCTGAACACCATCAAAAGAACCATATGAAAGCAGCTAGCGGAGTAAATGCCTTTACGCCTGCAACCACAGGAATCACCTGATGGCTTGCAACCCTGGATATGTGGTGGAGTAATATTCTTCAGTTCCATGCCTGCAGCAGAATCTCCAGATGAAACCAAATGAATGACTCACCATTGTATGTTCTACACAGAATTGGAATGAATCAGAACTCTATGCTGGTCCCATGTCGGCCTAACTGCCCCATCATCGAGTGTGGGATGGCCTATCAACATGAACCGGGTGTGTGACAAAGCCTTTTGAACTAAATTGGGAAACGGTTAACATAAACCGAGCTGTTGGACAGTCGTCATCTTTTCATCGATAAGATGATATAGGGAAGAACCTTCTGCAAAGCTTAAGTTGCATCTCCTGAAAGTATGACAGACCTAGGCATCAATTTCAATTGGAACACAACCCAAATGGCAACATAGTATTCTTAAATTCAGTCTCATGGAGAGAATATGTGCTTAGGTATAATTCTATTCTTGGATTATGGATTAGAAACATTCGCCAGCCAACTTCGGTGGACATATTGTAAGTAGAAAATGACTGTGAGTATAATTATTTCTGCACGGATAAATATGGACATTATTTGCTTCGCACTGGAGAAGAATACCCATCCGCAATGCCTAAAGGAACACTATAATTAATTAATTTAATTATTAGTATCAACTGCTTTTATGTGTGTGTTTTTGTTTTTATATGCCATGTATAAGTAAAGAGTGTTTTATTTGGTAATGGTGTACAACTAAAGGGTTATATTATGATATATATGTATAGTATTTTGACACCCACTCATTATTTTTAAATATGAGAATTATGTAAGGTGGGTCAAGGAATAGACCCAATTTGTGGTTGTTGTGTTGTTTGTAATAACCTTGTTTTTTTTCTGGGGTCACTGGGTACTATATTGTAACAATGCAAATAATTCCCATGCCTGTCTGAAAATGCATAGTGTTCATTACACATATATATGTAACTACAGATTTTGATGTAATACTTGAACTGTTTGTCCAAAATTTGTTGATGTGTACATCAAGTAAATGTGGTGTTCATCAGTGGTTGTTTATATGTTGTGAACAATCAATGTCTTATAGCACTATAGTAAATTTTAGAGGGTGATAAGTGGGAATGGAGAAGTACTCATAAATACAGCTATGAACAGGAGTGAACTATTTTCCTCCTTGTGTTTATGGTAGAATTCCATGATCACCTCAAGGTGGCTAAATAATAGAGAATCATATCAAATTAAATCCCCCTAGACAGCTTCACATAATATTCTCATAAATTAAAATCCACATCCCACAATCCCTCAATTCCCCCAGCTGAGAACCTTCGAAACAAGTATCTGAACTAAGCATGTAGCGTGCTCAGCATCTCACCTCCATTTTTCGGTAGGTGTGTAACGGCCCGGCTCTCACGTCCGAGTATTAATGGCTTAGAGGCGTTCAGCCTTATTCCTCAGTTGAGAGCCTTATGCTTGTGTCCGGACCAAGAACTTCTACCTTCGTGCACCTGATTTAAACTTTTGACTGCTATCCTGTCTACCTGCAGAGCAGCAGGTTGTGTCTCTCTTGGTCTGGTCCCTAACCCAAGGCCTGTCCGACATGTAGTTTTGTTTCCGTCGACAATGCACTTGGGGTTACTGGGACACGCAAGGCCCCCCCCCCCCCCAATCCCCCTCCACCACGACAAGGTGGAGACACATTGGGGGGAAGGGGGGGGGGGAGGTCCAGAATTTTATTTCGCTGCATCTCTTCAGGTACATACTGCAGACATCTCACAATAGCAGTCCACGCATGCCTTCGTTTCAAGCTGATTCAACTTGACTGTCCGTTCTCCCGTTATCCATTTCCGTTATCACGTTTTGATGTCACAACCAGCTGATTTTAGGTATTCTCATGTCAGCAGACTACAGCTCAATGCCCAAGGGGAGTTTTGATGGCCGCTTTCGTTGATAAATGCTAGTGTAGAAAACTTTTACAATGTTTGCTTCTGGAGAAAGCCATCAGGTATTACTCCTAATACTTCTATTATCTTTTCTTTATTGACAGTCAACGTAATCATTGTTACGTTGATTTCGTCTTTTACCTGTTATCCCCCATTCAGGCATAATCCCCCTAACCAACTCAATCCAAGCCACCTTTCGTTAGCTATCCCATGAAGATCTGTCCATGTTCACTACACATTATTCATTTCTGTCTCTACTTCTATTCTCCGTGTGATTTAGATCTTCCACTGTTTATTTTACCCTGTAGATCCAGACTAAGGCCTTCCTAGATATACTATTCTGAGGTTTTCTCAGTGTACGTCATATCCGGCGCTACCCTCTTTTCTTCACCTCTTGGTGTACCGGTGTTTGTCTATTTCTCTCCATGAGCTCCACATTAGTGATTCTGTTATACTGTAGTGTTTATTTATCTTTTATTTTGAAATATAATTAATTAATATAAGACCTCAAATGTGTTCATCCTCTTTGAACTCCAGAGCCGGGAAGGTTAACCGCGGTCAACAAATGCCCGCAGAAGTCGGATGTGTCGTCCTAAAGGCGCAAGAACGCAGCTCTGCTGTAAACAGGCACAACGCAGTCACGTCCGGAAAAAAAAAATCCGGATGAACGCAGAAGAAGAAGAAGAACTCCAGAGTATTGATGGTATTACAGGAAACCAATATTTGTTCTATAACGCACATGAAGGTGTGTGTTTTGGAAAGAACCACAATGAAGGCATGATTCCAGAAGATGAGACAATGGCTGACCAACATGAAGGTGAACACACAACAATAAAGACACACTGGGCTTGAAGATGCATGAGGCAAGGGAAATGGGGAAGAATTGACAGTCTGTCCAGTGGGCGTCATACTGCACATGAAGTAATGATGATGATGATGATGATGATGATGATGATGATGATGATGATGATGATGATGATGATGATGATGATGATGATGATGATGATGATGATGATGATGAATGGGTGAACATGTTTCTGCTATCTATTAATATATGTAATGTTTATAACTCATCCAGGTCTAACATATTGTTTCGTTACTTGTATGTATATTATGTTTGACATGTTAGTTATTGAGTCATCTAAATAAGCACCTAACAGAATAATCAACAACATATAGATCGATACATGGAGATTGAAAGGCCGGACAGACAGATAAACGGACATCAGACCAATTTGAATATTGATGCACGATAGATATGAATGTACGTGTGTAAGTGAGTAGTTGTTGATGATTTAGACAAGTAAGTTGAATAATGCAGAGGAGAGAATATAGTGTCAGAGTCACAGATAAATATATATTAATGCACACGAAAGCGTTACAGTACTCACCAAGATCCGTGTTCTGGAAGAGATTATATACAATAGATAATTAAAATCATGAACATTATCTTTAATTTAATTATGAGTGTTTGTAAAAGTATACGCTTATACATACAGTTGGTGTAACGAGCTGGTTGTGTGTTTTGCACATACTGTCGTTATTGGCAAGTAACGTAAGGTCACACATTTATTAATGTGGACAACTAATCATTGGTGTCTGGTGAATAAAACTTGTCTCACAATGTGACGTATAGTTGTTGCTGTTCATCTAGAGGTCTTTTAAATTTGTCATTTTAACTCATCATTATGTAAATTCCTCTTCTTCTTCTTCTTCTTCTTCTTCTTCTTCTTCTTCTTCTTCTTCTTCTTCTTCTTCTTCTTTTCGTTTTCTACGTATTTGTCTTCTTAGCTGTTTTTATCTTTTTAGATCCCTGAGAAGTCAAGACCTCATTTTCAGTGTTACGTTTCAAGTTTTTTAGATGTCTTTTCCATAAACAAGAAGATCACGCTAAACGACATGATACTCTTATAAAAACGATACTGGAAGACAAGTTTGAGGGCAAGCGAGCGATAGGTGGACAACGATACAATTGGGAAGATAACATCAAGACATGGACGAACATCAGCCTGACAGAATGTACAGACAGGATGAGAGACATTTCGAACGAACGAACGAACGAACGAACGAACGAACGAACGAACGAACGAACGAACTTTATTTTCAAAGGGTAACAAATTGGGCACGCAGGCCCTTTTTACATTCGGTCCTCCAATCACTCATCTTTCGTTCATCAGTGCATAGTGCATTAACATAGGGAAAAAAGCATTGTCAAATGAATGTTGTAAACATAAACAATACATGTTACCATGTTATGAGACAAATCCCCCACCCACCCATCCACTATCCATCAGCGTGTCCCCCCACACACATCCACGACACAACCACACATGCCCACAGGCACATACATTCCCCCATCCATCCACCCATCCCCCAACACATACACATCCCACACACACCCCCACATAAACCATCTCCCCACCCACACACACATCTCCCACCCACCACACATCCTCCACACACATCCCTCACCCACCCACACACAAACCCAGGCACACATGCATGCATCACCCATCCATCACCCACCCACACATCCCCCTCCTTCACACATCTCCCCACCCACACGCACACATCCTCCACCCATCTCATAACCTACCAACACTCACCCACCCACATATCCTCCACCACCAACCCACACACCCCCAACCACTCAGTCAAACACACATCCTCCAACCACATACCGAACACCCAAACACACATATTCCCGCCAACTCCCATATCCTGCACCTACCCACACACACATCCCGCATCCACCCACACATGCCCCACCCACACATCCCGCACCCACACAATCTCCACCACCCACACATCCCGCACCCACACACACAAATCCCCCACCAATCCCCAACCTACACACACTCACCCTCCCACACATCCTCCACCCACTTGCTAACCATCCCCCCCCCCCCGCCGATCTCCATTCCACAATCACACATCTCTTACTACACATCGCACCACCCATACACTCACACACACATCGCCACACCCATACACACATCCCCACCCACCAACGCATTCCTCATCCAAACACACAAACCCAACCACCAACATATACCCCATCCACACACATTCGTCGCTGACACACATCTTCCCACCCACACACACATCCCCTACCCATACACTCATCTCTCACACACATCCACCCACTCACGTACTCATCCATCAACCACTCACACCCACACATCACCCACCTACCCATCAACATATGCATCTCTCATGTACCCTCCCACCCACACACACTCCAACCACCCAGCCAAACACACATCCACCATCCTCACATACATCCTTCATCCACCCGCATATCCCACACCTCTCCTACCCCTCACACATCTCCCCTCCCACACAACACTCCACCCATAAACAAATTCCCCCCCCCCCCCACACACACACACACACCACATTCATTCCCCATCCAGCGTTGGAGATCTTTTGCAGCCAACCTTCATTGTGGAGACCGCACCTGATTGATTGATTCCATAAACAGGTATACGGGATGCTCTAACACAAATATGTTTTAATGTACTATTGAGATATAGCACGAATATGTAGGTGGGGAAATACATACATATAACATAAACATGTTAGTAAGATGTTATAGATATAAAACCTAAACAGGATGCAGGTTGATATAGATATAAAACACAAAGATATATACAGGATACTATAAACATGTAACATAAACATATATACAGGATAATGTAGACATTTAACATAAGCAGGTGTACAGGATACTATATTTATACCTATTATAAACTGGTATAGAGGGTAACATAGACATGTACAGAAACATATAAACGGAATACCATAGACATATAACATAACATAAATACAGAACACAATAGATGTATAATATAAACATGTATGCATGGTACTATAGACATCTAAAATAAGCATATTATATATATATATATATATATATATATATATATATATATATATATATATATATATATATATATATATATATATATATATATATATATATATATATATATGATACTATAGACACATAAATAGCTATACATAATACTGTGGGTATATAAATATAAATACTATATGCAGAGAAACATATATACGTATGCAGGATACTTTAGACACAAAAGCATAAACAGATATACTTGATGCAACAGACAAATAACCAAAAGACGTGTACAGGATACATGTGAAAACGCATTGATGGTAAAGCAACACAAATTAAATTTAAACTTACAACTGACAGAGCTAGAACCAGCACAACTGCCTGTTGAGAGACAGAAAAGTAATTTCTCGTATAATGTTATATATATATATGTGTGTGTGTGTGTGTGTGTGTGTGTGTGTGTGTGTGTGTGTGTGTGCGCGCGCGTGCGCGTGCGTGTGTGTGTGTCAGTCATATACTCGTATAATGTAAATGTGAAAGACGTAAAAGAAAATAACAGTATGAAATAACATCCAAAGAAAACTACCATATATCTTATCATAACGCACACAGATTTGTCAAATGCAATGATATCTTTTGCAGTCAGAATGTGGTGTGGAGTTTCTTGGCCTATCATCTCTACATTAAATAATTTAACTTACTCATATATGCATTCTTGAAGAGATAACATGTTGGTTTACCCTTGTTTTCGGTATCGTCATGAC
The DNA here is from genome assembly GCA_014155875.1 of Cepaea nemoralis. Taxonomy (NCBI): domain Eukaryota; kingdom Metazoa; phylum Mollusca; class Gastropoda; order Stylommatophora; family Helicidae; genus Cepaea; species Cepaea nemoralis. The sequence goes on along the minus strand of JACEFZ010024066.1, from coordinate 299,061 downwards.
CTTTTTCTAATGCCGCATTTGACACACAATTTGAACTCTTAGGACATATGAGTGTACTGCTCTCCATAGGAGTCTGCGTGGCGAAGTGGTCAAGCCTTTTAACTCTGGCTCCGAAGGTTGTGGGTTCGATTCCGGGCCGCGTACTTCGGTTCACGAGTGAAATTTTTTTCGGAGACTCCTGTGGGTCGTCGCTAGAGCTACGGAGTTCGTGCTTTGTGCGACGCCTTCCACGCTGCGGAAAGAGATCGAGCCATATGGGATAAACATCCGGTGCAATGAAGTCGACCCTGTCGACTTCTTTTAAATAGAAGTATTTCTTATTGGAATGTTTTAGTAAACAACGTCTGTATATATAAATTGTTCTATGTCCACATTGATATTCATCATCTTGTTTTACTTGCATTCATTCGTAGCCATATTGTGAGAAGAAAGCAGCTGAAACATATGGATCAACTGAATAACTTTATGAGTGAGTGGGGAGGGGTAAATAGAGGGAAACATCATGAGAAGATTCTGGACATTCTTTTATCATGGCATGGGAAAACATCAGCACATATCAGCGCGGCTCCTATTGTATTATAACGTAATAGTCACTGGATACAACTGCTCCCATTATATTATATCATCGATATGGAACTAGATAATCGACTATTAACATAAATTTCAAACTACACAATCGACTATTCTCATTGACCTGGAACTTGACAATCGACTACTATCATCCACCTGGAACTAGACAATCCACTATTATCATCGATTTGGAACTTGACAATCCACTATTATTATCGACCTGGATCTAGACTATCCACTATTATCAACTATCTATAACTAGACAATCCACTATTATCATCGATCTAAAACTAAACAATCCACTATTATCATCGACCTGGAACTAGACAATCCACTATTATCATCGACCTGGAACTAGACGACCCACTATTATCATCGACCTGAAACTAGACAATCCACTATTATCATCGACCTGGAATTAGACAATTGACAATTATCATCGACCTGGACCTAGACAATCATCTATATCCCCATGGTCATTCTTTATGATTCTGCGACTCACACTATTCACGAGAGTCACACATATATCCTGGAGCTACAGAAACGCTTTCGACAGGCCGCTCTGCGGAAAGAGACTAATCCATACGGTATAACTTTCGGTGCAGTGAAGCCTGTAATCCCTTAAGCCTGTGTCATCAAACTGGGAAAGCCTGTGTCAGTATAAACCAAGATAAGGTACTTATGACATATAAATGAGCTTTAATTTAACTTTCAACTAATACATTGACAGATGGTTAATGCCATGGACAGAAGAAGTAAAACAATTATTTTACGGCAAAAGCAAGTGACGTCATGACTATATTGTGGTAGAAGAAACCGTTAGTAATGCACTGCACGATAATTGGTATGAAGAAGTGACTGACCCATTAGCAGAGTTCTCGATATTTATAGGCTTGGGTTTTAGGGTCAAGTTGCGTCATGCGTTGGAGTTATAACCACCTTACATTGACAGGTGTTTCCAAACTGCCACGTTGTTGTTTTCGCTGGGCGCCACAATAATAAGCATAAATAATTACAATTGTGGTTCATTGGTACATGTCAGTGATTCTCAAAGTTGGCGACTTCCACTCAATGAAGTATGGTGATCGCGTTGTGGGGACACCCTCCTCATACATCATTGGACAATTATCATAGTTTTTGTCTCCCGTGTATTATAATCCTGCTCATTAAATCCCTATACTACTGCATGTCTATGACAAATGAAGGATGGGTAAAATAAGAAGATTGATTGATTGATTGATTGATTGATTGATTTAGGAACCGACATCACAGCATTCGGGGCATTCCCATAAACGCTCCGTCCCCATCCTTAGCAGCCAGCGAAGAGTTCCAACACCAATAGTACCAATAGCAATCTGATTATATGTCCGTCTCGCCTTTCTTCGAGTGTCGGCCAGATCCCCTCGTCACTCCACGCTGTCTCATTCTTGCCAGACCATGATAATCCATTTGCTCCTCCGAGGTGTACACGTGCTCCCACAAGGCAGCAACCACGTCTGCCTTGTCATGTATCAATACTCCACAAAGTTCTGCAGAGCCAGAGCCAGCCAATCTGTCCACCTGTTCATTTCCCAGCACACCGGCATGCCCCGGAGAAAAGATCCAGGCGATGCTTGTCACCCGTGACCTCCGAAGCGAAGCAAGCCACTCTGCACAAAGCCTGCCCGTCCTCACCCTTGTTAGCATGCTTTCTGAATCAGTTACAATCACGATGTGTGTGTGTTGTATTCTCCATTCAGCCTACAGCATTCAGTGACTGCCTCCACTTCCATTCTTAAGCTGGATGTTGTGGTATCATATGCCAGGCTCTCCTAAACCAAACGTCGACCATTAGCTTTGGCTATGAACCCCCAGCCACTTCTCTCACCTCTTGACACAGAATCATCTGTGTAGATAATCACATCACCCGGACGAGCATTATTCTGAATTAGTTGCTGGATTTCCATTTCCGTGGCCCCTGCTGGCCATTCCCTGCACTCCCGGCTTAATGTGATTATAACTCTGCACGAGTCTGACTGCTCCGCTGGCACTCTGGCCCACTTCTCTCCTCGCCTAATGTTCTCCAAGATGCACACCTGTCTGATTATATCCTCCGCCTGAGCCATCCATGATTTCCCTCTTATCAGTCGCTGACCCTTAACTGCGTCCAACGCCTCATGCAACGGGTGATCTGTGTCTGCAGCTACTCTGAGGTATGCCTTCGCCTGCATCACCTTGAGCCTACCAACAACAGTCGGCAGACCAAGGATGTAACGCATACACACTACTGGGGTGTCTCTGTTGCATCCCAGAATGACCCGCATAGCTTCGTTCTGTATGCGCTCCAATGAAGAAGAGAGAAACAGTAGGCCACAGAGCTGTGGTGTCTACGTAGAATGGTTAGAATTACATGAATCAAATTTGGTGGAACTGCGGTAAAGCTGTGGAAATGTAAACAATATAAAATAACACAAATTATTGTAGCTTTACAGAACAGAATTACAACACACATGAATATTAAAGAAAGTGACGTGACGTGTGCACCTAAGTATGATAAAGTGCACGAGTCATTGCTCTGTAATATTCGTCCACTATGGCCCACTCATTCTCTGACACCCACTCATGCATTGTACTTACATCCACTGGCACTTCTCAGCTCTCACTCTCGGATAACTATCACATCTCCATTGCTTCCAGCCTCCCGCCTCACCTCCCTGCCCCCTTTTTTCGCAAAACACTTCCACTCATTTACCTTTGACTTTCACTGAACCGTTACCACCCACCACCCTGGTATCATCCCCATGACCCACAGGCTCCCACGGCTATGTATAAAAGAGGATAAAGAATAAATTCGTGGTAGTAGTATAGCCTGGAACTTTGAGATAAGTAACATTTTCTTTCTTCATATTTTCATTTTCTCTTCATTGCTCTAATTTTCTCATCTTTTTATTCTTTTCATCCCGCCTTATGCCTTAATGTAGTCACCGGAAGATCTTCTCCTGTATTATATGTTGTGTTTCGTGCATGTATTTGTTTGCTGATGAAGGTTAGTCGCCGAAACGTCATGTATGTGTCTTAATTCTGTTCTGTAAAACTGCATTACTTTGTGTTATTTCATATTGTTTAGAATTTCATGGACGACTAAGAAAGGAAATACCCAATCACTGCTGGCAGTAAATTTACAAAGACAATTTTTATTCATATCACGAAAACTGTAATTAATATGTGTGTCTTCTTCTTCTTCTTCTTCTTCTTCTTCTTCTTCTTCTTCGTCTTCTTCTTCTTCTTCTTCTTCTTCTTCTTCTTCTTCTTCCTTTTCTTCTTCTTCTTCTCCTCTTCTTCTTCTTCTTCTTCTTCTTCTTCTTCTTCTTCTTCTTCTTCTTCTTCTTCTTCCTCCCAATGGACAATATGTCCTCAACAAATACACACCAAACCATCCTGTATATAATTACTCATGCGTGGTTGGATTTTGCAGCTCTATTTTTCGACAGGATGAGGTAGCCAGTCACACGCCAACCTTCTCTGATCGTCTTGTACATTATGCATGGTAAACTGGAGTGTTACTTCTTCTGCGTTCAACTGGAGTTTGTTTTTTTTCGGACGTGATTGCGTTGTGCCTGTTTACAGCAGAGCTGTGTTCTTGCGCCGTTAGGCCGCCACGTCCGACTTCTGCGGGCATTTGTTGATCGGGTTATCCTTTCCGGGAGTGTTGCTATTCTTTCTTTCCCGTTCAGGTCCAGTAACAAAGAGGTAAACTTTAATTAGTACCAACAATATTACCAGAAACTGTCAACGTTTCAGAAACATGCTATTTCTCATACGTTGCTATACGCTGTATATCCATCTAGCATCTAGTCTAGCGTATCCAATATCTCCGACTGTCTCTTTCCCACATGCGCTGCAGAAATTTGATAATATCGAATAATTTTCCAACAAAAACGGGAACTTTTAACAGGATTAATGTATCTACAGTCTATAGTAGTATTCTTTTCATCTATCTATCAATCTATCTATCTATCTATCTATCTATCTATCTATCTATCTATCTATCTATCTATCTATCTATCCATCCATCCATCCATCCATCCATCCATCCATCCATCTATCTATCTGTCTGTCGGTCGGTCGGTCGGTCGGTCGGTCGTTCGGTCGGTCGGTCGGTCTGTCTACCTATATATCTACCTAACTACCTACCTACCCACCCGCCCACCTATCTATCTATCTATCTGTCTATCTATCTATCTATCTATCTATCTATCTATCTATCTATCTATCTATCTATCTATCTATCTATCTATCTATCTATCTATCTATCTATCTATCTATCTATCTATCTATCTATCTGTCTGTCTGTCTATCTATCTATCTATCTATCTATCTATCTATCTATCTATCTGTCTGTCTGTCTGTCTGTCTGTCTGTCTGTCTGTCTGTCTTGTCTGTCTGTCTGTTTAATGTTTATCTATCTATCAATATGCTGAACGTGGAGTCCTACTATCTGACTCAATGTAGCCAGTTCAGCTGTCCATTTTCTTATTTCGGTTGTCTTTTATAAACTGACGTATGCTATGTCTAAATATACTGTTAACACTTTGAAAAGAGAACAACAGTGACAGACTGGGCAACATCATATATTTTATCAAATAAGGAAAACTAACGGCTGCAGCAGAATATAACATTAGGAGATGAGAACAGTTAGGTATGAGTGACTCCTGCGAGAGATATAACAAACACAAACACAGTACACAAACCTTACAGTACAGAGAACTCAAACCCATTTAACAGAAATCACAATGGGAAAAATAATAATAATACAACTAAATTAAAATAAAGCAAACATAAGCTAAAACACAACACAACGAGCTTGATGGTTCGTTCATTGTGATCTTCTTCGAGAACAACACAAAACGTTCTCAACAAACTAACGAGATTAATAGAGATAAAAATTAAAACGAAATTAATAGAGATAAAAAAAAAAATAAATGAAAACACTAATTGTGGGTATTTAATGTTAATATGACACTTCACAACCTCCGTGCGCAGAAAGACTGATTTTCATTCGCAGCTTGTATTTCAACAAAATCAATGATTTCGAATTCTTTTGTTTTACAGGAACTATCAGGTTCTCTGATTGATTGTGAAGTATCGAGTTGTATCGTTTATTTTCTACTCAAGCTTAATATTTATATAGTGTATTTCAGGGATTTAGCTAAATGTGTACACACGACCATTCATGTTAAATCTCAACATTTCATGATTCGATATATGCTTTACACATGGCACTTGTCACGTTGAATTTCAAAATTTCAGGATTTGACTTACGCATGTACACACGGCATTTTTCACGTCGAATCTCAACATTTCGGGATTTGACTTATGCGTGTGCACACCCCACTTACATGTTGAATCTCAACATTTCAGTCGTGATAATTTCTTGGTTTGTACAGGATAGTTTTATTTGCACAAACGTGCTTCCATAATTGCTCGAGTGTCTTCAATTAGATCACAGCAAGAGAATCTCAACACAGTACACCAACTCCGTAGCAGCAACGAGGAACCTAATGTGTATACTAGAATCACACCTGTCTGCGATATTCTTTTGTGGTAGGATTTATAATATTTTGAAATTTCGCTTGGACAGCAACTATTGATGACGCTCGTTTCTATCTCCATCTGTCTAGAAATTTGTCCAACGCTCCATTTTTTTTCGCCCTTACATGAGAAAGCTGAAGTCTGATCACAAGCTCAAGGTGAGGATGAGTAGCATGCCTCGCGTTCCTTATTTTGTGAAACGGGTTACGAGAATTCGCATCCATTAAAGTCAAAAGTCCACAGAAAGATCATTAGAATGTTAGATAAGTAACTAGCATTAAAGGTTTAACGTACAATCAATGGTGTCGTCTGCTTCGGCGAAATGTGAACATTCTTGTACTAAATTAACAAAGCGAGCGGACTGTTTGAATTACCAGCTTGACACAAGGGTAGCCAAATAATCGAAACTTTAATTAACGTTTGAGGCACGATAAAGTAACTCAGCACCACGTGGTATACTAAATTAGTCTTTTTTTTTAAAAAGGGTTTCGCTGTAATCATAATCAGTTTTCACAGTTCTGCTGAGTTCTGATTACCATCACTGCTCGTCGGACAAGTCAATACATGATCGTCTCCTCCGTGCTAAATTCATTACGCTACAGCAACTAATTGTGTTAGATGGATGTTGAGTGACGATCATCCCTTGCGCTCTTTTCTGGCTACACTGATCTTCATTCCAAATGTTTCATTTCTCACCATTGCTGTTGATTAATTTAGGTAAAATGCTTCGTTTTTGCTTCACACACTATGGAAGCTGATAGTAGCAGCTCGAATGTGTTGATCTTCTCTTGTGATGGCAGATGGAGGTTCGATTACACGAAGGAGACCAAATGCATCCCTTGGAAGATTTGGAAGCAGATCGCCTTAAGTTGATTTTAATAAAGGTATGAGGGGCTGAGTGATCTCGAAGTATGGTGTCCGCCTCGAATGCTGGAGGTTCCTAGTTCAAGCCCCCATGAGGACCGGAGTTTTTTCACGTGGACTTCTAGTAACAAAATTGCCCTTGGCCTCTGGGTAGTGAGCTTAGTGTGTATTGTTGCGCACGTAAAAATATCCCCTGGCAGTTGGAAATCAAAAAAGAGTAGCCTAACGGCGCTGCCTTGGAAAATTTTCGAGTTAAACATGTACCTAAAGTATGTCAGGATCATCGCCGGTGATACGGAGTTCACGCACTGAGCTGAGTTGCTGCGGACTCAGCTTTGAGTTATGAGTAGAACGAAGTACTTATGAGTTGCACCCGTGTGCCGTGATGTTGATCCATCGACTAAACTAAACCCATAATGGAATGAGCGTCGGTCGTTCACAAAACAGTTACACACTAATGTATTGTACTGTACTGTACTGGCACATTGCCGTCTTGACAGACGACAGTTTGTTACATTGTGTTTTAAAAAAAAAGGCATAATGACTTCTCCATAGCACAATGTCTGGACGCATAAGATAATAGATCATCACAAACAGCCCAAAAATGCTGAGGTTGTTAGCGAGGTCATGTTTATACAACTAATTGTTCTTTTTTTTTAAATTTAATTGTTGTGTTCACAATACATCCTTGCCTCCGTCGCTTAATATTATCAACTTTGAAGCCTATTTCTCATTAAGTGATTTTTGCATTGCAGAGTGGAGAATCTGAAAAATCAATAGTGAGGGCATGTTAATAGTGTAACATAAGCAGTCAGAAGGTATGTCGACAGGAGCTGTGTGTTACACAAGCGAAGTTTCTCTTGTCAATATTAAACAGTCTACTATCTGCACTGTCAAAGTCACAATGTCTATTTATCATCATTCCGCCGAGGAAACTGCTCGCTTATGTATTTGCCACGAATGCAATTTAAACTGCTACGAAAAAAGGCCATTTACTCCATTCTGCTGCCTCTGTCTTGAAGCACGTGTGGTATTTCTAATTTAAAATAAAGAACCGAAAAACCCCGCAGCCTGCGCCTGCTGAGGGTAAGAGAAGTGTTAGAACTATCATATTTTGTAGGTACGGAGGCCAGGTGACCAGTCTTTTCCTCTCATAGCGAACGTCGATAGCTGATATCGGACTCTAGCCCGACCATGCTCATGTCATTGCAATCATAATGTCTGAGCTATTATACCAACGCGCCCGTTCTTTATTACTAAATCCAATGTGTACCTCGCCTCGTCGTTAAACTTACCACTTGCTTTCTTTTTCTGTCTGTCTCTCTCTCTCTCTCTCTCTCTCTCTCTCTCTCTCTCTCTCTCTCTCTCTCTCTCTCTCTCTCTCTCTCTCTCTCTCTCTCTCTCTCTATAATGCTAGACACAGTAAACGTTTAAATATATTACACATTCCGAAGCCTAGGATTGACTTATACAAAACAAGCTTAACGTACTCTGCAGCTCAGCTGTGGAACAATCTTCCACAAGAAATCAAAAACATCACCAATCCCTATTCATATAATCGCAAATTACTCGAACACTATCTCAGTACGGATTACCTTCCCCCTTAATAATAGAGATAATAATAATAACAACAAAACCCTAGTATAACAGTCAGTCCCCTTTTGGTAGGCCAGTACATTCCACATGGCTAATAACAAGTGTCAGACCATTATCTAATGTTACTGTGTCGTGTAGTTTTGATGTTCGCATTTTGCCCATGCCTTTATAATGCATATCTTTTATATTGTTGCTGTTCTCTGTTAGCCTTGAATGATGTGTGAATGAAATAATGTATGGAAGAGAGTGATAGAAGGGCAGAATGTTAGACGGGCCTGCGTGCCCAATTCTTAACCCTTTGAAAATAAAGTTTGTTCGTTCGCTCGTTTTCTCTCTCTCTCTCTCTCTCTCTCTCTCTCTCTCTCTCTCTCTCTCTCTCTCTCTCTCTCTGTGTGTGTGTGTGTGTGTGCGTGCGCGCGCGCGCTTTACTGTCAGTCAGACAGTCGTCATCTTTGTATTTAAAGTCGGCCATATTGAGTCTTAAACACCATCTGTCCGGCATCTTCATAGTGCATTCAGCTTAGCTTCTTCCAGCCCATCTCTTCTTGCTGTCCACTAATCTGTAACGTTGTCTTCCTCCTTGCACGCTACCCCTCCAACTTCCTCTCTAGCACATGCAGAAGCAGGGAGCAAGTCTGCTGTAAGAATGTTCCACCACATTCTCATGCTGTCTACCATTAATTTTCTTATCCCCTGGCACATCCAAATGATGGAGCCGTGGTGGTGGAGTGGCTATCACGCTTTCTATGGGTAGATTGAGGATGTTTGTTTCCGTGAGCTCAGCTCCCAGATCAACCCAGCTTTATACGGGTACTAGCAAGTTTACTGGAAAGTTAAGGCGAGCCGAGTGGTATTTACCACATCATCCAAATAGTGCCTTTTGGTCCAAGCAACATGCCGCTAGCACCATATACCTTGTATTCCTGATAATGCATATCTTTTATATTGTTGTTGTTATCAGTGAGCCTCGAATGATGTGTGGGTGAAATAATGTATGAAAGACAGTGATATACGGGCAGAATGTTAGACGGGCCTGCGTGCCCAATTCTTAACTCTTTGAAAATAAAGTTTGTTTATTCGTTCGTTCGTTCGTTCGTTCGTTCCTTCGTTCGGTAGCGTGAAATGTTATATGAACAACGTAAAAGACCATGAAAACGAAAGGAATTCAAGGGATTCAATATCCACCAGAATGTTACACACGAGCTGAACATTTGCACATGTTGTTCACGACAAATGAACGGGCGTTCATTATAACGTGTCATTTGGCGATAACGGTTGTATGAGAGTTAAGTGTTGATGGATTGCAAGCAAGGTGGTCGAGCAGGTAGGGCGACCGTTTTGGGGTGTCCATCGGCTCAAAGAGGGTGCCGTCGTGGACAAGATATTCGTCCGGGATAGCTACTATGTATTCGCTAATTTATCGTATTGATGCCATGTGCAGGAATCCTCTGGGATGGCGCTCCAGAAAGGAGGTATTTCTTATTTATGTAACTGGGATTTTAAATGATGCCCGGTGGACTTAGTTGCTGCCACTCGATGTCGCACTCTGTAAATGTGTATCTGGAATAAACGACTACAATCAGGAGTTCTAGTGATGGGGTTAATCTTTATGTCATTGTTGTGGCTGGAAATTCTCTTTAATAGAGACATACTTCATTTTCATGTCATACTGTATGTTGAATAAATAACTATTTGTGAACCCTTGGAATGTCATCATCATTATGGGTCATACCAATTTGCGTGGGCGGTCATGTTTCACCAACTCACACGATCACCAGATTCGTGGATCGGCTCCGTGTTTTATCTCGACCATGACATATGGCCAAGCCATCCAGATATTTGTCTCTGCCTTCTCCTTGTTCTTTTCCCCTGAATCTTGCCATGTTGGTATGATAATTATAAGTTTGTTCAGTAACTGCCGTTTTAATTACCAGCCTCTCGCATTACGCTTTCTCCAGACGCGAACTAATGCAATCCTGGGGGTCACTAGGCCATAGATAACCCACGGTACAGATTAAGTAGCCAGTTCTGCACCTGACCATTGCATGATACTCACTTTTTCGGGAATAACCGGTAACTGTTCAGGTTACTAACCACCTATGTGGATGTCAAATACAAGGGAAAACTGCCACAGTGTCTTCACAAGAATGAGTTTATGAACATGTTTCATGTCGCATATAGAATGCTCAATACCTCTATACATACCATCGAATCGTATAACCAGACATGACATGTGTAGCAGTAAGCTACATATAGAGAGAATGCACATCAGAAGGCGTCTAATCACGAGAAATAGTCCAACCGCTAACCAAACGTTTCATCTATTTCAGTACTGGAGCATTTTTTTTACTGCAAAGGGCTATGTACATATTAAAACATTTTCTGGCCATAAAACTTTTTTTTATGTTGCATATCCTTTACAAGACGTTGCAGTCAACACCAGCATTTTTCAGCTGCTGTTGATGTACTAGGCACGTTTTACGTTCAGTAGTTTGCCATTGCTTTCTGAACGACCGGTTCACATACCCCCGTAAGTTACCAGAGCGGCGCGACCTGCTGCCGATTCTCACAGCTGCTGTTTTTCCCGGCGTGGATATACGGGATTACGAACAATGTCGTTAACCACTTGGCCAGGGAGACCGCCCATACAAAATTACCAATTTAAAAATAAGCTTGCTATATTTAGTTAAATATTTAATTATCTCACTCCTAATGTCATTGTCAATAGCTGTTTGTCTTTGGTGAAGTCTGTATTTTAGCTGGTTTTTGTGTGTGTACTTTTCCCCGCTCTATTGCTTTGAACTCAAGCGTAGTCCATACACATACTACTACGCGTGAGTGCACTGGATTTATTATAGCATGTGGGTTAGCTTTCCCTATTACAAGTGTCCCTCACCATCAGGCGAACCCACTCCGACTTCATTCATTCATTCATTCTAGTAGCATGTCCTTTGCAGAACCTCGCTCCAATAACAACCTTCCAGAAAACTTCTCGGTCATAAGCAATATGTCCCGCGTCTGACACACCCATCTGGATATCATCCACCACATGCTGCACCCATATTCTCTTTGGCCTTCCTCTTCCTCTCTTCCCAGGCATATTAATTAATTAAATGTTTTGCATATCCTTTTACAGGACATCGCAGTCAACATCAGCATCTTTCAGCTGTATATTGATTTCTTGGCAAGATTACGCTCAGCTGAAAGATGCTGGCGTTGACAGCGATGTTCTGTAAAGGATATGCAAAAAGAAAAAAAAAAATCAAGGACGAGAAGTCATCAGTTTAGTTCAACTGACCGGTGTAACCCCGCTACCTCGATATCAACACACTGAAATTTTAATTGGTACACTTTGTATAACACACTGGTATCTATTATGTTGCTACAAACAACTGCTTTTGGTATTTCCTCTGCTCTATAAGATCTTGATTCTGGGGAAACAGGTAAGTTAAGTCCTAACTCCAGGACGTCTTTCTCTTGCTGTTTAACGTACAGTTACAGGGTGTATTTTTAATGACTGTACAGTGTTTGAAAATATTGCCGGTCCAAGTTTTGTATTTAACTATTAAAAATAGTTTTTTTATTCACCATCTGTAAAGTTCATGCAACATAATAGGTTATTATGTTGCATGAACTTTACAGATGGTGGATAAAAAACTTCGAGCGGCAATATTTTCAAACACTGCACAGTTCATTTCATCAACTCAAGCTTCTTTTAAATTCCGTCTCATTCGCCCTGTGTGTGGGCGTCACCCTTTGATCTCTCGGCCTATAGGTAACTCCCATTATCTGAGCTGAGGTTAAACCCAGTTCCAACAGCATATCTTTGACTACGACTGCCACCAACAACACAATATTTCTCTTAAACTGACCACCAGCAACATCATATCTATTCAACAACGACGAACCCCAACAATACAACAATGACAACCACCAACAATACATCTATCTCAAACCGACCACCACCAACATCACATCTATATGAAACCGACCACCAGCAACATCATATCTATTCAACAACGACGAACCCCAACAATGCAACAATGTCAACCACCTACAACAATACAACATCTCTCCAACAACAGCCAACAGCAACAAAACATCCCTCTAACAATGAACCACCATCAAAACAACATTTCACCAACAGCGTCCATAACCAACAACACAGCACCTCTGCAATAGTCCCTACCATGTCTTCACTCTTTTGTTTTCTGTGATAGAAAGCCTATGAGAACTAGTTCATAAAACTACTACTACTACTACTACTACTACTACTACTACTACTACTACTACTACTACTACTACTACTACTACTACTATTACTACTACTACTACTACTATTACTACTACTACTACTACTACTACTACTACTACTACTACTACTACTACTAATACTACTACTACTACTACTACTACTACTACTACTACTACTACTACTACTACTGCTGCTGCTGCTGCTGCTGCTACTACTACTACTACCTTAAATGTATCTTCTTCTTCGTCTTCTTCCTCCTCCACGTCTTCTATTTCTTCTTGTGACTGACTTTGCTGTTGAAAGTACATTCTCATGACGAGATTAGCCGATTGTGTGTGTGTGCGTGCGCACTCGTGTGTGTGCGTTTTCGCGTGCGTGGAGTATCATACAATTTAGATCTTAATGTGAATCATTGGGCAAGTATATCTTTCTTGGCTCGTTGTAGAGAGGACAAATCCTGCAAAATATGTTCAGCAATTTTATCCTTAGCCCACACGTGAATAGCAGTGAAAGAAAGAATAGAAGATTATGCGTGTAATTATTCAGTATTGCTTTCTTGGCCAGGGGCATAGGATTGCAATTCTTAATCCCGCATACCGCGTTCGAAGTTCGGCTGCGGCCTATTTGGAAGCAGACCGCATTGCGTTGGATTCCATACAATGGTATGAGTGCAGGTCATCCAGAAAGCAAAGACAATCTACTGAACATAAACTTCACCAGAAATAACAAACAGCCAAAAAAAAAAAAATGCTGGAGTTGACTGCTAAGTCCTGTATAGGATATGTAACTAACTCGTTTTATTTTTTTTTTTTTTTATAAAACTATATATCGTAGCTATGGAAAAATTATCACTCAAGGTGTTCTCTAGTTGAGTTATGAACCAACAACTCTGCACTTAGCACATTCACACGCATTCTCCGTCCCCTCATTTCACAGCCAGCGAAGAGTCGTACTGCTAATAGTAGACCCACTACCGATCCCACGCCATATCATTCTTTCCAGATACGGGTTCTCTGTCTGTTCCCCCGCTTTCTTCACCATATGATTCTCTAGTAATTATAATTGTTAAAGTAACCACTGCTCACATTGAAGATTATATCATAATAAACACCAAGACATCAAAAGAACACTAACAATAACAAGAAATTAACAGAATTTCAATTTTTTTTTCCTTTGGCTTTGAACTTGTGTATAGTCCACACTGGACTGATTTTTGCGCGTGGATTAGCTTTCGTAGCTGTAACCAGTGTTCCTCGCCATGAAGCGAACCCACTCCATCTTCTGAGGTACTTGTAATTTATCTCCGAGAATAAAGAATGAAAAGTCACCGTTTAAGTCCAACTCTCCGGTGTAGGTAGAGAGAACCCCTACCTCACCATCAGCGCAACGGAAGTTTAAGAGCGAGCTCTCGTATCCATTATGTCACGCGACTTCCAAGAATTTCCAACCAAAATAAATTTAAACCAATTACATTATTTATGTAGCGGGAGCGTGGTTGTAATTGTTAGGAGGTTACCCTGATAATGTCATGATCTGACGAGGGTTCAACGTCCGCTAAGAGAGGGAAGGACTGGTTACCTATTCGTCCGTGTATTCAGGTCTACAGAATGTGATGAACCTAACACATCAGCGACCCATAACTGGTTCCTGTGTCGAACATTTTTTTAACGATGTAATGTATGTAGTAAAAGAGATCAGACGCGTCGATTACAACAAGAACGGGCAATAAATAACAAATTGAATACGAAAGGCTTCAAATGAAAACATTCAAAGTGTGATAGAAATTATAATAACGACGCCATAGTCTTGTAACCATCAATATTGTTGTTAAGTATGTCAAGAGGGTTTAGCACGCGCCATCACGATGCAGACAAATACGGTGACGTCCTAAGGACAGGTTAAAGATGGCCGCCGCATTTTTGACGTGCACCAAAGACTGGCAGCGTTATGGTATCCGTTTATTTTTAAATCAATGAAGGGGTGAAACTTATAGGAATTCATTGGCAAATGTAGGTCCAGTATGGTGATGCATGCCTATCAATCCAACAAGTGTATGAGTGGACTCGGAAGTTTCGCAATCAAGTCCATACGACTTGGACTTCTATTCAAAGGTGTCCTTTTGCAACATGACAATGCTCGACCCCCATACTTCCCGTTCGACGGTTGAAGACCTCAACTTTCAGTGTGTATCATATCCCCCGTACTCACAAGACCTAGCCCCAAGTGATTTCGACCAGTCTGGACAATATAAACCACACACAAAAGCATTTCAGGTTTTCATTTGAAGCCCCCTTGTATGTAAGTTTGATAACTTGTGTTCAACTTTATTTTTCACAGAAACGACAGAAACGGGTTCACCACCAAGCAGCGGTAACCACCACTGGCAGAAACACTTATGTGGCCACGGTTGCAGTGAATAACAGTAGTCGTCATCACAAACTCCGACACTTACTCGACTGTTAAGAAACAATCAGCATAAACATCAATTGTTGGGTGAATCCCTTTGGTCATTGAAATAACATTGAAAGAAAGTCGGAGGCATTGATTAACATTCTTAGAAATAGAGATAAAAGTGGAGATTAGAGGACATACTAGACAATATGGGTGAAATCTCCTTCAATTTGTATATTGCACTTTAACCGTTTAAAATTGTGTATGTCCTTGGCCTGACGCTGCGAGCTACCATAGGTTGACTTTCTAAGCGCACTGCAAGTTAAAGACCGGGCGCTGTTATACTTTCTAGCACGTAGATGTCTCTTTCATCACTGCTGATACTCGATGAAGATTACATCATAATAAACATTATTGCATAACAATTAAACTAACAATAACAAGCAACACACACACTGAATAATTGTCAGTCAAACGTAACTTTAAAACGGTTACATACTTTCATCATCCACTGTGCCTTGCCGGTTGGAGTGGACGATCATGCCTCTTCGCAAATTACTGTCTCTGGTGTCATGGATCAATTCGTGTGTTCGCTCCATTCCATGCCATGACAAAGACTGCCTAGAATCTTCTGACGTTGTCTTCCTCTATCTCTCTTTCCGCAAATCTTTCCGGTTGGCACAACATGTTCCAGTTTTTGTCTTATGATAACGTGGCCAAGCAAACGATGACTACCTCTTTTTGATGTTTGTGATAGCTGATGTTTGTGAGAGTTAAGCGAAGCTGAGTCTTTGCGGCTTAGCTTCCCTCAAACAGTCCTAATTGCCCATTTTGGCTGTCCAATTAATTTTCAACATTTTTCTATGAAACCACCTCTCCAAGGCTTCCATAGATACTTTATGTATTCAAATAAACAAAACTCTTGGATTTTGTTTTTCTTGAGCGTCCATCCGCATCTGTGGCTTGGGGGTTAGTGAACGCAATTTCACATCTGGTTCGAAGGCAAACTTTCGCTGCAAACTATTTGTGGTCAGATAGCTGTAGATTGGATTCTATTGTATGAGCGACGACCTTTCAGAAAGCAATGGCAAACTACTGAACGTAAAGTGTCTAGTAAATCACAAACAGCCAATTCATGCTGGGGTTGATTGCAACGTCATATAACAGGACATGCACCTAACTGTAACTAGTGAAACTTCTAATATCTACTTCTTTCTTGCACTTCTATGAGACAGCATGAAATTTACGTCACACCGACATGTTTAATCAACGAGCTAACTCACAAGAATATCCAGAACACAGGTAACTGACAATATAGAGAATATTCTAGTTATTGTTTCTTTACTTATTCAGTCAAGAACCTTCAGTTGAGATTTGTTCGCAACATATTCGAGCAATATCTCCTGGTCGCGGGATCCGAGCTGAAGACAGTGTCAGGCGTGTAGGCTGACAGTAGTTCACGCTTACTTAGTTCCAGAAACATTGTTTTAGGCACTCAGCTGAATGCCTCTAAGTCAAATCCCCCAGATGTGAGGGCCTGGCCGCTACTCACCTCATACTCTCGGAGGTTTGATGCTGAGCCACCAGCATCTGTAGCCTACCCTTTCCCAGACGTACTGGTTATCCTTTCCTCTGGAAAAAAAAAAACAAAGCAAGGCCGAGATAGGGATCATGCTGCATGGGCAACACATGGTCTCTGAATCCATTCCTAGGAATTGTGCGATGAAATTTTAGCTCTAGTTCCAATCCACATACTTTCGTCTGTAAAGACGGCAATGTGTCACTTACTTACTTATTTATAATGCTCATATACGAGCGCTCTTATCTATTCGGCCATACTGACCCCCATTGACAATTATTTTTATTATTTTTATTCTTTTTTGCGCTCGCTTTGAACTCAATTGTAGTCCATACACACTACTTCTAGTAGCGCTGGACTGAATTGTGCGTGTGGATTAGCTTTCGCTATTATCAGTGTCCCTCGCCATCAGGCGAACCCACCCCGATTTCAGAGGTAATTGTAATTTAGTCCCCAATTCAAGAACAAGAAGTCAACATTTTAGTCCAAATGTTCGGTATAGGGGTTGAACCCTTTACTTTAGCACCTGCACATCACATGTTTAAGAATGCGCGTTCTTATCCATTCTGCCATGCTGACCCTCCGACAATTATATTATGCGGCATAATCTACAAAAGCTTACCATCAACACAGATACTGCTACAGAAAATGTTACAGCATTTCTGAGTGCCCGTGCAGTTATAGTCATCGTCACACTCTCTGCGACACGCCCCTCTATCACCCTGTAAGCAAATGAAGCTATTAACTCAGTCTGTCTTATGTATTTCTTTAATTGTCTAGCTGTTAATATGTGTATATTATCATTACACGTATTGTTATGACAAAACCTAACAGACAAAAGATGTCGTTGGCTTGTGACATATAAGGCATACTAGTGTTGTTAAAATAAGTTAGTTGCATATTCTATACAGGACGTTGCAGTCAACACCAGCATTATTTGCTGTTCTGTTCTCTTGGCAAGTTTACTTTCAGTAGTTTGCCATTGCTTTCTGAATGACCGGCACCCATACCATTTCGTAAAAAACGAGCGCAACGCGGTCTGCTGCCACGTTGTGCGCAGATGTGTTTCGAACGCGGGTATGCGGGATCACGAACTGCGTGCGTAAGCCTGTCGCCACGGAGAGACCACAAGTGTTGTAGCACTGAGAGTTTTCCAGTCGTAAACTAGGCCGCCTTTACTTGTGTGACGTGTGTGTGTAATATTCCTGATATCAGTTAAGTAATGGTTGTGTGTTCCTTAACTAAGATTGTTTAAAACGTTGGAATTTGCTTTACTAGAACACAATCACAAGAGACAAACTCGACGTTGTGGCTAAAGCCTTCGTCAGCACACAAATAAGAAACATACACTGAATGCACCGACTATAAGACACAATTGTCTATGTAGATGCCGTTGTGTGCTAAGTCTGCCAATTCAGTGGTCACGGGTGTATTTTTAATGACAGTGCAGTGTTTGAAAATATTTCCGGTCCAAGTTTTGTATTCACCCTATGTTCCACAGGAGCAAAAGCCTTTTTCCCGCTGGAATTACAAACGGGCAGATTGGGACAGATTTGCCATACTAACAGACAAATATTGTGAAAACATAAATACACGGTTTGGTACCATGAAGCAAATGGTGGAAAGTCTAAACAGAGTAATAATACAAGCGGCCACTGAGTGTATTCCAAGAGGATCGAGGAAAAATTACAAACCATACTGGACTGAAGAACTACAAATTGTGGAGGACAAAGTTGAAGATGCCAGGAAGACAGCAGAGAGAGAACAAACAACTGAAGTGAACATCTCTCTCAAAGCCATCTCAGCAAAAGAACAGTAAATCAAACAACAAGAGATTGTTGGAGGGAAAAAAAACAGAAAACCTGAACTTTGACAGGGATGGAATCAAACTATGGAAACTAGTGAACGCCGTGAACAATGAAGGACCTCGAAACAAACAAATAACAATTAAACAAGGAAATGTCTTGCTAACAGGAAAAAAGGCTGCAAATGCACTAATGGAACACTATGCCAGTGCAAACCACATTGATATTACAACCGAACAGAAGAAAACAATCAAAGATAAACAGATACATCATAGTAATACAGAGACAGCAGCAGAATATATGATGGCAAATCTAACAATGGAAGAAATGGAACATGCAATGAATACCCTAAAAAAGAAGAAATCACCAAGAAAGGATGGAATCACAAATGAAAAGCTAATAGAACTAGGCACTAAGGCAAAAAAGAAACTACTAGCAGTTCTAAATTACAGCTGGAAGAGAGGAATAGTTCCACAGGCATGGAAGGAAGCTATACTAATACCAGTCCCAAAGAAAGGAAAAAACCTGGAAGAACCAAATGGCTATTGACCTATCAGTCTACTTAGCTGTGTAGGAAAATTACTGGAACGCATTATCAATGGCAGCTAACATGGCATCTGGAAGAAAACCAACTCTTAACACCACACCAAGCAGGATTCAGAAAGTACATTTCCACTGAAGATCAAATAATCTTTATAGCTCAGGAAATAGAGGATGCCTTCCAAGATAAAAAAACACACACTAGCGGTTTGAATATATTTAGAAAAAGCTATTTGATAAAGTATGGAAGGAAGGACTGAAAGTAAAACTGCAAAAATGCATGTTTGTGGGAAAATGTACAAATGGATCAGCCGCTATCTTGAGAACAGAACTGCCAGGACAAAAGTACAAGGACAAACCAGCAAACTAATGCTGTTGGAGCAAGGTGTCCCCCGAAGGAGGAGTTCTATCACCAACATTATTCCTAGCATATATAAATGACATCACGGAAAATTTTCGAGCCAGAGTACACACATCCTCCTTTGCAGATGACCTAGCCATATGGACATCCGAAGAATATATTAGTACAGCTAACAGCAGAATACAGCAAACCTTATTAGCGCTAGAGGACTGGTCAAAATCACGGCTAGTGAAGATAAGTGAGGAGAAAACAACATGCACATTGTTCTCCCTCTCAAATAAAACTCAGCAACCTAAACTGATATTGAATGGGAAAATATTGCGCCATGAGAAAATTCAAACTATCTGGGAGTCACCTTTGATCGTCGCCTGACATGGAAGGCACACGTTGAGAAAAATTGAACTAGAGCAAAGAAAGAATGGCAATCATGAAAAATTGATTAATTTGGTTATTTCGGGATTTGAATTTTAAATATTGAGCACAACCCACTACTGGCAACGCTGATCGTATTCTGGTATGAACTTAAGGCCTATCCACGTCAATATGGAAGCACTATACTCGAGTTTCGCCCTCGTTTGAGCTCGTCAGTAGTGCATATCCCTGACCGGATCCGGAAACAAGCCCCGGATCACTGGCGTGTGAAGCGGGTGTGTAACCACGCGGCACACGTTGGACACACAGCCAAATTATCATAACAGAATATTACAACATCACCCATCGTAGGCTATGCTCAAGATTTCCCAATCGCCGCGACTGACGTCCGTCAATCGATGTGGACCCGAAACGATCATTGTCCGACGCTCAATATTTAAAATCATGAAAAAGCTTGCTGGTACAACGTGGGGAGCAGATGAGAAAGTTCTCAAGAAGTTATATACTGGACGGGTGAGGCCAGTACTGGAATATGGCATCGCAGCTTGGGCAACAACAGCTAAGTCAAACTTTAACAAAATAAGTAGAGTCCAAAATCAAGGAATGCGAATCATAACTGGAAGCCTGAAGACAACGCCTATTAATGAACTAGAAAAGACCACTTGTTTACAACCAATGCAATATAGAAAAGATAGCAGAGCTCAACAACAAGCAAAAGAATTTAGAAGATTGACGGACAATCTTATGTATAACAGGTTTAATGGTTTTGGAAAGGGAAGACTGAAGCGTAACAACTTTGTAGAAATTGCAAACTAAAAATCCTATACTTAACATATCAACAGTCAAACCCATTTACAATGCACACAAGTTCCCAGCTTGGAGACAGCAGCAACTGCCTGAGATGATTGAAAACATTCCTGGTATTGAGGAAAAGAACACTCAGAATGAAACAGAAAGAAGACAGATCGCTCTAAACTACATAAAAGAACATTACCCAAGTATCAATTGGACCCATGCATATACAGATGGATTAGCCAAAAATTCAATAGAAAATGGAAGAGGAGGAATTCTCCTATATTTAAAAAATGGAGTGGGGAAAAAACACAGTCAGTGACAGCTGGAAAATTTTCAAGTACCTTCAAAGCAGAAGTAGAAGCTTTGAAAACTGCAGAAATGCTCTTGATAGAGGAAAATAAAGAGAAGCAAATAGCTATCTTTACAGATGCAAAGTCAGCTGTCTCAATACTAAAGAGCAAAAACAGCACAGAACCAGCAGACCTAAGAGCAGCACTCTATGGACTATGTCAGAAATTACAAAAAGTTGTAATTCAGTGCATCCCATCACATTGCAGTATAACTGGGAATGAAGAGGCTGACATACTGGCAAAAGAGGGCGGACGACTACCTCAGCCTGACATAGACATTACTTATAATGAGGCAAAGAAGTTTATAAAAAGCACTTTTAGAACCAAATGGGAATCAGAGGATCCAGGCCACCAGAAAGATGATGCATATTACAAACTCGACCGAAGAGAACAAGTAGCAATCTTCAGAATCCGCACAGGACATAACAGGCTGAAATACCACTTGTTCAATAAACTAACAATAGAAGATGCCGATGAATGTAATTGTGTAACTTGTAAAATGACAGCTAAACATTTGCTGCAGGATTGCCCAATATATGCAGAACATAGAAAGATATTTTGGCCCTCACCTGCTTCATTTGAGGACAAGCTCTATGGAGATATAAACAAGCTCAAGTTGACCGAAGCTTACTTTAACTACATTCAGGTTGACATCTAAAGGTGCATGAAGAAGTACTTAGACTGCCACACTTCATACCACAAGTATGTCGGTAACAAAAGTTTCCCAGAGGCATGAAATGGAATATTGCTTGGCTAGCAAATCCATTACGTTGAAAGTCCAAATCAAAAACTCATTGTGTGGGCGTCATCAAAGACGGAAAAAGTGTCCTAGAGGCACGAGATGGAATATTGCTTGGATGGCAAACACATTACGTGGAAAGTCCGAATCGAAAGCTCACTGTGTGGATGGTATCTGCAGACTGCATACTTCTGGTTTCCGGAGGAACAGCCTGTGGTGAACAGACGGCCTAATATACAGAAGTGAGGCTAAGTAGCCATGTGCAGGACGTGACGATTCCTTGGGTGAGCCCAGTACCGGCGCGCTATGTGTCGGCTCTGCAATTATGGAAGCCTCCTTGGATGGCGTGGAATGCCCTTGGTGTGCCCCTGATTTCCCTTGAGGGCTGACCGTTGTGTCTTTGACTGTTCTAAATGGGCCAGCTGGGATGGGGGAATAACACCACAACAGTGAGAGTCAAACGTCTTACGAAACCAAGTGCCCGCAGTAGTCAGATGTGTCTGCCTCACGGCGCAAGAACGCAGCTCTGCTGTAAACAGGCACAACGCAATCAAGTCCGGAAAAAGAAACTCCGGATGAACGAAGAAGAAGAAATATTCACCCTCTGTAAAGTTCATGCAACATAATAGGTAAATCCAAAACTTTGACTGGCAATATTTTCAAACACTGCAGTCATTAAAACTACACCCTTTTGTATCTCCATCAAGACGGATGATAGATTTTATTTTATTGACCTGAGATTCCAGGTCGACCCAGCCTAAATTGGGAGCCTAGAAATGTTCTGAGAGTAAACGCGGCCGGCTCAAAATTGACCACATCAAACATCAAGTTCCGACTGGTCTGCAATAAATACGGGTCTGGCCCTATATACCTAATACAAATCAAGACAATAAAAAGGGCATTTATTTTTTTTTTACATTGGCCTCATTCTGCAAGTAAAACGAAAACCAATAATATCTAACCATGTGATTCGAATAATTCAGTCATTGTAAATAGTATGACGGGTGTAGCGGTAGAGCAGTGGCCAGCACACTTGATTGTCGGCTAGGTGATTATGGGTTCGAATTCGACAAAAAATGACACTCATCAACAGAATGACGGATTAGAACACAAACCTACAGCCATCTGAGCAAGAGGCAGACTGTTTCACAGATTCTGTACTAAATAAAAAGTAGATTTGAGCGAAACGAAAATATATGGCTGAAAAATTGGAGGTGGGGATATATCACAGTTGTTGGTTTGTTAAAGATGGTATAGGGCGAGTACTCCTCAGATCCTAATAGCCAACTGTATAAGAAACTTGAAATGGCTCAATAAGACTAATTATAAAGTGATGTTTTCTAACAGAGACCCATAGAGAACTGGAAAGTTACCGAACTTCGGAGAGGATAGCACTCACTCTTTGTAAACCGAAAGTCGGTGTGGTTATCCAACACACAATCAGCTTGACAAGTATTATCAATAATAACACACATGAAAAGACCCAAACACCAAATAACAAGTAAATAAACAACTCTAAATACAACAGATAACTTTATATTGGGATAACCTGGGGAAAGCGAAAAGTGTGTGTATGCTCATGTGACATTGCTTAGTAATATAAAACCACAATAAAAGGGACAATAGCATATCCATAAAAGATATGTCAATTATATCTAATTAATTAATTAAAGGTTCAGGTGTTGTCATGGTGAAGAAATTAACTTAAACCCTTCCTAACTCCATTGAGATGTCAAAGGTTTTCTAGATCACATCAGATGGTGTCTCCAAGTTCATATGTCTCGCTAAAAATATAACTTCGGATTTATCCATCACTAACATATACCGGTCGTTCATAAAGCAATGGCAAACTACTGAACGTAAAACTTGCTTAGTAAATTAACAGCAGCTGAAAAGTCCTGGTTTTGACTGCAACGACCCTGTAAGGGATGTGCAAAATAAGAAACATATACTAGTAAAAGTCCATCTTATAAAACACACGGGGTGAATGTTCATTCTTAAACCATAGGGGTGAAAGTTAATTCCTAAACCACGGGAGTGAAAGTTTATACCTAAAATCCACAATGGAATGCCCATTGTTTAAAATACTCCGATAAATGTCCATTGTTTAAAATACTCAGATAAATGCCTATTCCAATGTAGGAGTCAGAAATTGAATTACTTGGTTCAGAATCCTGCAGGTGTTGGCAATGTTAAATCATGAAAAAGTAATAAAAGAGGCCTAGCGCCGTTTATTATGCTGGAGTTGATGTTCGGACAATGGAGAGGCCAGTGATGTTTAAGGAAGAATCACTCGTCCCGCATTGGAAAGGCATTCCTCTCCTCCAGCCTCGAGGACTATGACCCTCCTGATGTCATTCATCATAATTTATGAAAATACCACATTTTCAGCCCTATGAAGAAACCACCGTTCCCAAAAACCATCATCAATTAAACTATACAACATCACAACAACAACAGAAATGTCCAATACGCCTTGATCTGTCAAAGCATTTTGGCGACTGCGCCTCGACATACACCTTCTTCCGGCATCTGTTGAGCTCGCTCATCAACATAAATTATGTTAATAGGAAGTACTTTTGCCGCTCCAATGACAAGGCTAGATTTCCACGCGAACATTACGTCACTCTAGCGTGAGCGTTTTTGTTGACATCTCAGGAATTGTAGAAGCAAAGGGGAATAATTTGAAGCAAAGGAAGATATTTTGTCCAGTTATCGCCCCTGTCTTTGCAAGCTGTAATTTTCCGTGACAATGTAGGCAAACATCTTCTGGGACTGGCTCCCTCCACCATCTCACCATCTCGACTATGATAAAACTCCAGGTGTTCAGTTCCACAACTATTCTTAACTGTTGTTTACACCTCCGGTCATTCCCAGTTTTCTAAAATGGAAGGGGCCAGGAGGATTATTGTCACCTTTAAGAATCAGGGAGTGCCCCCGTCTTATCACTGTGAACTTTGAAACAATTACTCCTCTCTATTCGGAAGAGGGATGATTGGCGCTGACATTATAAATTGACATATCACAACAAATATGACTTAAACGTTGTTAATGTGGTAGCAGACTTGTTGTATTATAACACAATGACAACATTTCCGCGACATATATGCTGGAGTGAGACATTGATGCGTGCTCTCTCCTCTGCTATTTAATGTCTACATGGAAAGACTGTCCAAAGCAGCAAATCTCGACAGAGCAGATTCAGAAAATTTAGAACTCTTTACTCCAGATGAAACAACTGATCCACAGGAAATAAATGAACTTCTATTTGCAGACCATCAGTACCTGTTTTATAGCGATGAGGGTAGACTACAAAATCATATTAAAAATCTGAGTTCAACCTGCAGCAGATACAATATGAGTATAAACACAGCCAAAACCGAAGTAATGCAAGTTAGCAGATCGCCGGGCCCACTAAGTATACAGATAAATAGCACAACTCGGAAACAAGTTAAAGAATTCAAATATCTTGGAAGTATGATCACAGAAGATGGCAAATTGGGCAGAGAAATCTAAATCAGATGTGAAAAAGCTAGTGCACTTACATATCAACTATCACCCTTACTGAAACATCCAAATATACCCATGTCCGCAAGACGACAGATATTAAACTGCATATTCACACCACCCCTATGCTACCAATCTCAAACCTGGACTTTATACAAATCACACTTTCTCAAAATCAATACCTGCTAGATGAGATGCCTGAGGAGAGCTGCCAACTTAACAATCCGAGACCGAGTAAGAAATGTTGTTTTCAGACAGACAGTGGGATCAACACCTTGTGCTACATTTATTGAAAGCCAAGATCAAGTGGTTTGGCACTGTCGTTAGAATGCAACACCACCAGCAACCATCACAGGCCTTACATCAAAGATCATCTGCGATGAGACCAAGAGGACGTCCAAGAAGAACATGGATTGACGACAGCAAAGACATTGTACAACCACACGGAATGACATTATCCAGTGCCCCCCACCGGGCACTGGAACGCAAATTATTCCTCCCCACGACGATTGACGGCAGAAGTGGAAGTTGATGATAATGATAAGTCCATGGTTGATACGGGAAGTCGCTTAAGACGAGTAAGACGAGTGGCACTTAATCAGTTAACCACTGCACCAGAGATACCCACCACCCAAATATGAGGCTAGCACCATATGCCCAACACGCCTCAAGGCGTGTGGTTAGGTTTCTGAAGCGTGTGGTTAGGTTTCTGAAGCGTGTGGTTAGGTTTCTGAAGCGTGTGGTTAGGTTTCTGAAGCGTGTGGTTAGGTTTCTGAAGCGTGTGGTTAGGTTTCTGAAGCGTGTGGTTAGGTTTCTGAAGCGTGTGGTTAGGTTTCTGAAGCGTGTGGTTAGGTTTCTGAAGCGTGTGGTTAGGTTTCTGAAGCGTGTGGTTAGGTTTCTGAACTTTGCTGACTTTATATAGTAAGAAATATTGAAATCTGATATATACAAACACACGCACATACACACACCCCACCCCACCCCCCCCCCCCCCCACACACACACACACTATCATTTCAAACGTAAGAAATGTCTCACGAGAATTATAAGAGTATAGCATTTCCCCATTTTCACGCGGAAATACTCGCAGTGGTCGCCTCCAAATCCACTCCGGCAGTTACAAATTGGAAAATCTAAAGGGGCGGTACATCGCCCTCCATTTAAACATCTGACTCCGTCGCATGGATAAGGTCGAGCTGTAAAGAGCAAGAACAGGTTTCTGTTTACATCCTTCAACACGTCTTGTAAAATTTGTGTTATTGGTAATTAGAGCTACGCGTATTCTTTTTATTCCGTGGCAGCGTGACGGATAGACTGCTGCACTGATGGTCTTGTGTTCGATAAACGAAGTCCGACCTCACAAGAACGTGGTTGTTTCTCTCCTGTGCGAACACCGAGCAAGATGTCACAGCACCGTGATGCCCACACCCTCGCAAACGTGGACCTGGATCATCGATCATGTCGAGTCCGCAATAATTCCCATGATCTAATAAGGAAATATGGCCTTAACATCTGTAAACGGTGCTAAACGGTGCTTCGGGAAATGGTACGGGTCGGTCGTTCAGAAATAAATGGCAAACTACTGAACGTAAAATTTGCCCAGGAACCACGAACAGCCAAAAAATGCTGGGGTTGATTGCTACGTCATGTAAATGACATGCAACTAACTTTTTTAAATGTAAGTATATCAGCTGGTAGTTCTATGTGGCGAAGTGGACGATTCCGGGCCGCACCCTTCGGTTTACGAGTTAAATGTTTCGGATACTCCTGTGGGTCGTCGCTAAAAGCTACGGAGTTCGTACTTTGTGCGACGATTTCCGTGCTGCAGAAAGAGACCGAGCCATATGGGATAAAACCAGGTGCAATGAAGTCGACTCTGTCGACTTTTAAGCGACTTTATATGATGATAATTAAAATGTACTAGTAAGCTGAATAAAACGAGAGAACAAAAATACCTATAATTAAATAAAAATTGATTTTAGATCAACTTTAGTTTAAGTTTAATCGACGGATCAGCATCACGGCACACGGGTGTAACCCATAAGTGCTCCGTTGTACTCCTAACTCAAGCCTGAGTCTGAAGAATCCCATCACAGTGCACGAACTCCGTAGCACCGGCGAGAATCCTGAAATATTTTGGGTAGATTTTTAACTCGAAATTTTGCCCGGGCAGCGCCGTTAGTTTACTCTTTTTCGATTTCCAACTGACAGGGGATTTTTTACGTGCGCACACAGGCGTCCGATCTCACTACCCAGAGACCTATGGCAAATTTTATTACTAGATGTCTACGTGAAAAAATTTTGATCATCACCAAGGCTTGAATCCAGGACCTCCAGCACTGGAGGCGGACACCATACCTCGAGACCACGGAGCTCCCCCACTTTGATTTTAGATCTAAATAACGTTACAGTACTCACCAAAATCCGTGTCCTGCAAGAGTTTACAAAAATAATCTAACTTGTCAATAATAATTAGGATTATCTACTAACACATCCATTGGCATCACATGTTCTTATATGGGACTGTTGGTGTGAGGAAGTTCAGATTTATGGCTAGCATCATCCAGGCGAGTTATGAGAGCTTTAGAAAACAATCAACCAGGTGCCGTCTCCACAAGGAAAGTTGGTATATCCACATCTCTAAGGCCTTTATTCAACTTTCAATTGCTTGTTGATTACCCTAGTTTCAGAACCACATAGTAGTGTTGAATATGTATAACATTATGACAATTCTCATTTTTAATCTCTCTATATGTTAATACTGATTTCATGATGGCTTTTAACGTGGCCGAAATATTTCACTTGCCTCTTATTTTTTCTTCTCATCAACTCTCTTTTCGTTCCCAGTCTTTCTAGAACAGTGGTTCTCAACCGGTGGGGAATTCCCCCCCCCCCAGGGGGGAATTTCATGGTTTCCAGGGGGGGGGGGATGAAGACCATTTCAAGATCGTGTTAATACAAGAACCGATTACTTGACATAGTTTTTCCCTTCATACTTTACATTTATGTATGTCTCGTCCTTCTAAAATTCATTTTATAAAGTAAGTAGACCCACAAATCATGTTTTATGTGGATGTCTAGACTTGTTTTAGTATATGCTATTACATTTGCCTTCCACTTTTACGTATACTGTGTAGGGGTGAGGGGATTTTTAGATAGGAAATATGAAAAGGGGGGGGGGGGGGGGAATGACGTTCTGAAAATATGGTGAAGGGGGGAACGGGCCAAATTTTTGATAGGAAAGGGGGGGGGGGGGGATGGCGTTCTGAAAATATGGTGAAGGGGGGAATGGGCCAAAAAAGGTTGAGAACCACTGTTCTAGAATGTATGTAGATTTAGACATACTGACTTCAAAATGTTCTCGAATAATTTGTTTAAGGCTGCCAATGTCTTATGTACATCTAGAATTCTATATCCCTACGAGTGTCAGTCATTATATGTGATTGTGTTTTTTGTGTTATTTAAGTGTCTCCAATGGTTCCTTGTCGGCGACTGTGGATTAGGGGTTGGTCAACGCAGTTTCACAATTACATGAGATACCTGGTCGAGGGTTTGAAATCAACCGCAGAGGCTTTGAGACCAGATCGCTTTGTGTGGAAGTCGATGGTATGAGAGTCGGCCATTCAGAAAGCAACAGCAAACTACTCAACGTAAACATTGCTCACAAACAGCCAATAAATATTGAGGTTGATTGCAACGTCCTGTGAAAGAACTTGCAGATAGCAAAGGTTCCCCTGCGACTGATGTGTATAGTGGACCTCCACATCTCATATTGTGACAAACCAAGATAGCGAACTTTGCAATCGCTATTTTCTCCAATATCTTTACAAATATGTTCGTTCGATTGCTTAACTTCTAACCTCATTCTTTGCATTCTGCGACGACACCTCATCTCAAAGATTTCAATGTTCTTTACATGTTCTTGGTTGGTTACAGTCAACGTTTCAGCACCGTGTTGTGCTACGAGCCATAAATGCGTAGTGGATATTCTTTTCCGCTTTACTAAACCCATAATATAATTGTTGGCTTTTAATGCTGCGACAAGCTGGCGCGTTAGCTCAGTTGACACGGAACTGCACTGATGATAATTTATAAGCGGGGTTTGAGTCTTGGCCAGCAATTGGTTGATGTCTTCGGAATTTTCATCAAACCAGTCTTTATGCTTTCGGGGGGCTGGACCCAGGATTTCCATAGCAGTATTGTAAATTATGTCCTTTAGGGCTCTCCATTCTGTTTCTGTATTCTGTTTAGCTGCAGCATTGGGCTTGAGGCGGTCTTCCAGCATATTTTCAAACGACTGCTGCATTTTCTTGCTGATTAGGCGGGTGACATTTAGCTTTTTTTTGCATTTTCACCCCTTGAGGACGCCGTGGTGGCCTGATGTGAATGTTTATTTTCGAGACAATGAGACGATGGTCTGTCCAACATTCGGCACCACACATGGATTTTGTCACTCGAACGTCTTGTCTGTCACTTCTCCTGACGATGACATAGTCAATGAGGTGCCAGTGTTTCGAGCGAGGGTGCATCCACGATGTCCTATTTCTCATGGGGAGACGGAAAATTGTGTTCGCAATCAGGAGATCATGTTCGGCACATGTGTGAAGGAGGAGGAGTCCATTGCTGTTACAATTTCCAACTCTATGCTTTCCAATAATGCCACTCCAAGAGGTGGTGTCCGTGCCTACTCTGGCATTGAAATCCCCAAGGAGTATAAGTTTGACTCCTTTGGGAACAGATGTTAATACATTGTGCAGGTCCTCATAGACCTTATTCTTGACATCATCTTCGTTGGTCATAGTTGGTGCGTAGACACTCACAATGGTTGCATGCTTCCTTCCATTCAGCAGGGGCAACTTAATGGTCATGAGCCTGTCGTTTATAGCCTTTGGAAATCCAGCTAATTTGCCGACCAGGGTCGACTTAATGGCAAATCCCACACCGGATTGGCGTCTTCCTCGCTTTTCCTTCCACTCCAGAAAAAATGTGTAGCCGGCACCTATTTCACAGATTTGGCCTTCTTCTGCAAGTCGTGTCTCACTCAAAGCTGCAGTGTCGATGTTGTACCTGCCCAGCTCTCTCCCAATCAGTGCTGTCCGTCTCTCTGGACCCGACGCGCCGTCTCTGTCAAGTAGGGTGCGTACATTCCAAGTTCCAATTGTTAAGGGAATATGGTTTACTCTTTTAGCTTTGCTTGTTTTATCTTTGTTTGTATGTCGACCGCAGTTAAGGGTACCCACCAACCGCGGCTAGCTGGTTAGGTAGTGATGGAGCAGACAATGTTTAGGGCACCTTTTCTAGCCCCTTCCTCATGCTATGGAGGTGAGCAGTGTGTTCCTATAGAGGGCTGCTCAGTCGCTCAGGGGGCTGCCGAATCCCACTGCTGCTCCGGTCAGTAGAAGACGACCATATAGCCTGAGCCGCCTGTGTGCAGGTCTGCGACTACGGCTGCCAGCGTACCCACGCCTGCCGCTTCGCCGCTCGCCCATCGCCACAGGGCATGAAGGTGATATATGACGTTGGATGAAGAATGACTTGCGCGATGACTTGGATTAAAGTGAGGAAGAGGTGCGCAATTCGTCGACCTCACTCTCTCGCCCTGAGTCCATCTGAGTCCAGTGGCAAGACAAGTCGAGACGACTGGAGACGAATACAGGTGCAGTGGATGACCAGGGCGCTCTACGTGCCTTGCCGTGCTCATTACGTTCCACAACGCTTTGCAGGTAAACGCCGTCTTGCCCGTTGAATCAGCAATGATTTCTTCCGTGCAGTCTGCCGAATCCTGTCTTCACATGCTGGGTAGGCATACCATAGTTTACCGCTTGGTTTGACACCAAATCGGCTACCCATGCCTGGTTTAGCCAGCCTCTCACAGCTGTTGCCCGGGGGGTGGCCGCTGTCGCATGCTGACAGCTACTAGGAGCCACAGGTACGAGCTGGGTATCAGGCTTGGACCAGTGGGGGATGGGTCCTGAAAAGGACATGAGAGTCATCCTTACCAAAGGTGCTACCAATGCCTGAAACCCCGTACCCCCACCCCCCACCCCGTTCCTGTTATACGGCATATGCGACGTCAATATATGTGTTACATATTTCATAATACTGCACTTGATGAGATATATTAAGTTCATATTAATGTGGACGCCGTATGATAAATATGTGAGTGACACCTCAATTCAGGCGTCAAGCCCCAAATTGTGTCGTTGAAAGAAAAACAAATGAGAAAGCCTTACATGAAACAAGGGAAAACCGAAAACTGAATAGACAAATTGGACGTAGACAGTCAATATTTTTTGGGCAAGTCATGGGGAGAACCAAACTTTAAAACTTGATGACAACTAGGCAAATTGGTGGGCAAAGAGCAAAAGAAAGGCGACGAGAATAACTGGATGCCGTGGTCAGGTGACACAATCGAGAAAAGAACCAGACGTAATCCGAAATGCTGCTGATAGTGAAAGATGACGAATCATGACCAGCCACTCTTATCGGCATGCCACATGATGGTAATGACGTACCTACGTGGGTGCGTAAGTGCGTACGCGTATACATTTGAATGTCTGTCTTTGTGCGTACAAGCTTGTGTGTGTTTGTGTGTATATACACGTGTGTATGTATGTGTGATTGTATGCATGATTGTATGTATGCATGTGTATCCTTGTATGTGTGTATATTCGTCGCTGTTGGTGGAAGAATAAATATGCGGAAATATGTTATATTAAATTATATGACAGAGTATATGAGCTTTCACGCATACAGGCATACAAACATATAATTAGACAAATAGTTAAGCAGATATAGAGGCATAACGACATAGATGATAATAGAGAATATCTCTAAAGTTAGCACTGGAAACAGCAATGGCGTCCACCTCACCTTCAGACATTTGATACAAGAAACACCCTATGGATACATGAACCAGCGACAAGATTGAGCGGCAACTGGTACTGACTGTTTGGTACCTATTACTACCCTCGTCCCCAAATCCGGGTTTTGACCTAGAGTGAGGACACTTGTTCATTTGGACAAGGTAAGGAATAATTGTATAGTTAGACCAGCCTCACCTTGGGCTGGCTACACGAAGTTCACCGTGGGTGTGAACTGGAGGGCGTGCCCGTCATATATTTTTTTGGGGTGGGGGGGGGGGGGGGTGCCAGTTAGAATCTCGCAGATCATAAACATAAATCTCAAAAACTCAAGACTTCTAAAAAAAATAAACCAGAAATATAATATAATATAATGATTCAACAAGAATAAATATTTAAACCAAATACTATTCATAGAATTTTTTACTGTTCACTAATATAGATATAATTAACAACAATCATCTGAAAAATAGAGAACCGAACTATTTTCTAAGATGAATTGTAGAACTACAAGATATCAGTGACACTTGGAATAACTAAGTAATAAGACCCTAATGTGTCTGTAGTGTACTATGTGTTGATATGAACCTAACATTCACATTCATCCCATTTTATTTTTCTTTCATTTTTTCTTTCATTCCTCCTTTTATACCTTTTCTTTCTTATATACTTATGGTGTTTCTTTACTGTAAGCATGCCGGTATTTGTACTTTTCAACTTTGTTGACTTGAACAATGCTATAGTTTTCACTCGTGTATTTATCAAGAATATAGTATGTTTGATCAATCTGCACCAGGAATAAGCCAAGTAATTAGCATAAATAAAAATCAATGTATATCGATTATTGGCTTGTGTGCAATTTTTCTTGACTTGTGAGTGAATAACTGTATGTTTCTTAATATGTGTGCACATAATCGTAATGGTATCAAAATTATCTTCGTTTGTGAGACTATGTTTGTGATGACGCATTCGACCAGGGATAGGGTTTATTTAAGCCAAATCAACATCTGAACAATAAATATAGTTATAATATCCCATGTTATCTGTTGTTTGTTACCATTGGCTGTACTTTTTTTTTCTCACGTGTGTAATTTCTTCTCCTTGTTCCCTGTGAACTTGTACCCTTGTGAGTGCCTCGACAGGTTCGTGTTCAATGGTCTCTACTTGAACGTAATTTTTAACATTGGTGTCCTGTTAAAATCCCGAGAGAAGACTGGACTCAACAAGCACATCTTTAAACTTATTATCTGTTGGGATTATTGACTGACTTTGGTCTACACTCCTCTCTTCTGTCTTCCCTTCCATATATCTATTTCTTTCTCTCTCTCTCTGTTATTCCCTCAACACATACTCCGACAACAGTTCCTTTCAACGATAAGATAAAAGATTTATTATAAAAAACTATGTCTGGTGTATGTATGGATATTGTCTATGTAGTTGGTATGTTCTTCTAGTGTGGTTGCCAGATATGAACTCTGAATGTCTATCAGCGTTGTTGCTTCTCAGCCTTTCATTCTTCAAGATCACAGGACAGCACATCAAACAGGAAAGAGCTCACCCGGATGATCCGTATGCTTGCATCTAATGGTAAATCCGTTATAGAATGAACCAAAAACTGTTCACTACAGAGTCAAGGTACCGTAATAAAAATCCCGTAAGTTTATGAATGCTCCTGAATCTGTTTCATGACGGTACGTATCCACCATCGAAAAACCACCACATCGTCACAGTTCTTCTTATAGTCTGTTATTACTAATACTGTTTTACTTGTCTATTCTTTCTTCCTTATGCCTACCATACGTTTGTAGTTGTAAGTATCCCTGCTTGCCACAGTTTAACATCCTTTCCTTTTAAGGGTTTTGTGGTATATTCGTTTGAGCATACAGTGTTCTGTATTTTATTTAACTTATTTCTTTCTTCATCGTAAATATGTTCATATTCTGTTTGGTTCCATGTAAGTACTTTAGTTGTTCAATTTGAGTATTCTTCATCTCTTCTCTGATTTCACTAGGAGAGTGGAACCTGGAAAAGTATAACAAATACCGTGATAAGCATCCGCCCCTTACTCCTACTTATGCAAGTGTCCTTCTCCAGCCATAATGACAAGGCTTCCGAAGTGAACATCCGCATAAGACATATGAATTCACCAAAGTCTAAACTATCTACTAATAGAAAGTAATGGTAAATGCTATTCATTCACATCTATATTCCTATGCTAAACTATATCTAATATATTTATACCTTATTTAGGCATCTATGTTCCTGGAATCGAAATAACACTTAGCGAATAAAACACTATTATCCCCTCTTTTCATCATTAGGGACGTGTATTTCTATTCCCACTCAAGAACATATCTCCTTCAGGTCAGTTTGGAACACACACTAAACTTACACAAAGAATTGCCCCTCTTTATATCGGTCAATTTTGCCGCATAGTCCTTGACATTGCTGGACACCTCACATCCAGACTGCATTATCATTGTTAGTGGAAAATTCCAGATCTGAAACTCTTCCATTATTCATACATTCAGACCGCAATATGCTATCCGATAATGCTGTCTGCCTTAGTCGCAAAACCAATTTTTCCACGCGACAGTTTCCCTGTACTGTTGGCCTCCTTCTGGGTCTTGACCTAGAAACCCATGCGCCTGGTCACTCCTTTGTTGGTTAACCCTTCTCCTACCTTGTTAGTCGGGGTATACAGTCGTCCATCTGGGAATCATTAACTCCAGTATTCCACGACAATTGGGTACATTCCCAATAATCAACCCAGCTCATGGGTCTGGTAATACTGCTGCACAAACTGTACCTTCATAGTATGGGCATTTTATCTTGACCCATGCAGTCTTGTATGTTTCCAATGTACCCCCAAACGTTCTGCAATTAATGCTCTGATGTATGAAGTCTTTTTTGTTTATTAGTTTGCGACTAACTCCCATAATACCATAACCTGTGTCTCTAAAACATATTGTTTGTGAACCATTAACCCACGCTTCGTGGAACATAAGAGTACTTTTATGACTGTATGCTGCATTTGCTTCATATATATGTCTCTTGTGGCCTGATGTGAGATTATCATCAACATCATGACCCTCCTTACCTGTTCTGTTGTTGTATGACTCTATAATAGCTGCGCGTGTGTCCTCAAGACCATCGGAATCGCTATTACTAGAAAAAACATATGCAGTACTTGCCTCCTTCCAAGTATTTTTCATGGGACATGACCTACCGGTATGCCCATACGCCCTACAAGAAAAAAATTTAATACTCCTCTTGTAGGAGTCATACTTACTTCTTTTCTTTGCCGTGATGTCTCGTAGATAAGCTGCATAACCAGGATGTTGATCACACATTTCTAGATGTCCGTGTGATAACTTGCAATGTTGGTATCGAGTGAGGTGCCCCTTTCTTGGTCTGTGTCCTTCTTTATTGGAGTATTGATATGGACCACCTCTATTCCTATTAGTAAATTTCTTACACTTACCATTACCTTTCTGGAAACTGGCGCTCGCTCCTATGACAAGCGCTGGTTGTGCATAGTTAGCAAATATGTCACGATGTGCATTATAAAATGATTCACTCCGTGATTCCATCTCACCAAGTGATTTACACTTATTTTCAACCTGAAACACAGCCTAGCTTCTGGTACTGCAGATAGTAGTTTGTCTCTTATTATCAGATCCCGAATTTCATCGAAATCAGACCCAATATCAGCTGCCTTCAACCATTTGTCAAAGCAAGAAGATGTTTCAGAAACAAAGTCAAGGAAAGTTTGATTAGACTTAGGTGTAAGTGTCTTGAATTTCGTACGTAACTTACATTCGTCCAAACTAAAATGTGCAAGAACACAATCTCGCATGTGTTTGTAATTGGTTCGCAAGTTCTCAGATATTAATTCTATCACCTTCAAAGGTTCCAATGCGAGGTGTCGATGGAATAAAACTGGTATGTCCTGTTCAGGAATCTTATAGAATTTAACTAATACATCGAAATTAGTAATCCAGGAACTAACCGAATCACCTTGTTTGAAGTTACGAAATAAACCTTGGTATTTCTTCACTGGATCATTATGTTTTGCTTGTATTCTTTCTCGTTCAATCTCAGCTTAACGATCCATTTCCAATGACTTGACTCTCAAATTACCTTCAACTTCCTTGTCCTTAAGAAGTTGTTCGGCCATAAGATTTTCTTTCTCAAATGCTAGTTGTTTGTATTTCATTTCTGTCTCTGCGGCTAGTTGTTTTTCCTTCATCTCTTTTTCCAAAGCTAATTTCTCTTTTTTGAGGGCGATGGCAGCAGCCGGGGTAGAGCAGGGGATGCTTTACATGCTCTTTCAGACGTTAATAATTTCTGTCACCTAGCACGATTTAGGGCTCCTGACAGTATCGAAGAGCCAGCTTTAAAGGTTGGAGCGCATACAAAATGCGGCCATACGGGTGATTCTGGGGTGCACAAAGGACACACCAATTATTGCATGAGGCATATCCTGGCGCTACCAACAATGGCAGATAGACATAGGTCCTTCAGGTCAAATGGTACCCGAGAGTTGCTGAAGATAGGGATCACCCCTGCATGAAGCCATTAATATGGTCAAGGGCCATAGACTAAGACGGGGCAGATCCTGGATGGCACAGGCAGAAATATCTACACGCCAGGTGTGTGATCTAGAGACCATCAATCGTGGAAAAGAGTGGGTTGAAGTACTGGTAGACAGGGCGGTCTGGCACAATGCAGTAGTAACAGTGGGTCGTGAGTGCAGAGAATTGGCAGCGGGCCGCACAGAGTCTGAGGTGCAACAACTGATCCAGAGTAATACACATGAGGGTGACATAGTGATCTATACTGATGGGTCAGTGGTTGGGGTTTTATTGCGAGGGCTAGAGGGCGATTCTTGAAAAAGGAGAGCATGGCATATGAGGTTACGACCTCCACCATGAGAATGGAGGTGGAAGCAGTCACAGTGGCATTCCATTGGTTAGAGGAGACCACTGCAACACACATTGTCTTCATCACGGTTTCAGTGAGTATGCTTAGTAAGGTGGAGAAAGGAATATTGCGTGTGGAATTGCCCACCTCGCTTTAGAGGTCACAGATTGTGAGAATTGTGTGGTTTTATTTGCCCTCGCCGTGCGGGAGTGCGGGGGAATGAACAGGCTTATAGACTGGCAGGGAATTCATCTCTCGGTGGTAGATTTCCTATGGACATGCGAGAGGTGGTCGTATGCCTGTGGGACCAGGTGGAGAAGGTGGAGGTACATATCGAGAACCCGTACGTGAAAATGGATGAGATTGCGGGGAATCGGCATTGTTTCTGGTAGAATCACTAAACTGAGAGGGAAGACCAGGAGAACTTTCAATTAAATAGCGGCGGGAACGATTAGTTGTATGACTCTTCGCTGGCTGTTGAACGAAATCACGGAGCACGTATGGGAATGTCCTGAGTGAAGTGATGTCAGTTCTTAACTCAGCTCAACTCAACCCAACTTAGTTACATAATTACCTCAATAGATTTACAGTTCTATCTCTTGAAGTAAGGGTTCACCAACGGAGACCTAGTTACTTATTCTGATAGCCGGCAATTACTGTAAAAATTTGGATCAACAACTACACATGCAGGGGTTGTTATTCAGGTCTTAATCAGATATGACTGAGCTACCATATGACAATAGACGGTACTACGTGTTTTCTTTTAGTGACCCTCACCAAACCCGACCCCCCACATTGTGCCAACGGCTTCGGGCGGAGGAACGCAACTGAGAGGTTACAAGTCTTATTCGTGTGCCAGAAAAACTAAATATCATTGCACGGCAGAGAAGGTCCTAAACTTCGTTGGCAACTGGTCTAAGATCGAGGCTCCAGCAGGCTGACAGTAAGAGCATTGCTTTGCTTTGTTGATCCGGCAGCTTCTACAGCTTATCTTGTTCCAGGTGCATTGGTGTTACCTTTCCTCTGTAGTAAACACGACTGGCCGAGCGAGGGATCATGCTGCATGGGCAACAATTGGTCTCTACAATTTAGCCCAGACTTTGCGCTATACAGAGGTTATTGTGCCTTTTTGAAAGATGCCAATGATAGTGTGCCAGACTCTCTGGCGAAGGTGTTAAGAACGCTGTTCATAATCCCGAATACCCACGTACGAAACATAGCTGTGCGAGATTCGGCAGCTGATCGCGTCTTGTTGGTTATTTACGGAGTCGGTCGTTTAGAAAGCAATGGCTAACTATTGAACTTAAAACTTGGCAAGATATCAACAGCACCTGAAAAATGCTGGTATTACTGCAAAGTATTGCAAATAGGATATGAAAAAAAAGTAGTGGTGCAGCAGTCGTATTCAAAGGGAAACCATTAAATTATCTTCCCATGAACAAGTTAAACAGAACACAGATTCAGATTCGTGGAGTGCCTTGTTTAAGAAACGCCCTGCCAGTTTTTGAACAAATTACCTGATGTGACATGACATCTGTAAACTTACACAATGACATTTGTTTAAAAATCAACGAAACTAAAGTAAACAAAACAAGTATCTTACGATACTAGCAATTGGCGTCATGGAGTTGGTCGTTTGGAAATGTCCGTTAGTGATACTACTGTATTATAATGTCAACAACAAGAACTCATTCGTTGGTTAACAGCATCCATCAGTGACAGCTTTTATAGTTGTGAATGACAGCGCCAGGAGGCGCCATATGTTGAAATGAACCACCCACCTCACCGATGCGCCATATGTTGATCTGAATCACCCACCCACACTGATGCGACATTTCACAGCTAATCCTACGACTACGTTGATAAGCCTAAATAAAGATACAAGTTGTCTCGTGGCACATACCAGCGGTTCCCAAAGTTTGTGAAAAGATCTCCGATCGCGTAAGAATGTCATAAACGAAATAGGTAAATGGATCCCTATATATTCTTGACCAAACGAAACTGGATGGATGATATTGGCAGTGTCTCGCCGGTGGTCTTACGTTCTAGAAAAGTGTATGGCGTTGATTATATTAGTCCTCCTCGACCCCATATCATTTTCTTTTAGAGAGAGAGAGAGAGAGAGAGAGAGAGAGAGAGAGAGAGAGAGAGAGAGAGAGAGAGAGAGAGAGATAAGATCGAGTCGTAGACATGAGTAATCGAACATCAAACGCTGTTCATTTTCTCTCACAGCTCATCGGGTTTGTTTAGTAACAAATAAATACTTCCATATTTACCATGCCTGTGATGACAGGGCGGGCGGTAAACTATATCATGGAATGTGTATAATATTAATGTTAACTCTAACAATACCGTTGTAAATTGATTTGGTTCAGACTTACATTACATGTCCGTTGACGACCTTCTCTCTCTCTCTCTCTCTCTCTCTCTCTCTCTCTCTCTCTCTCTCTCTCTCTCTCTCTCTCTCTCTCTCTCTCTCTCTCTCTCTCTCTCTCTCTCCTCTAAGTCTATTTCTCGCCGCTTCTGAATTCCATCAAAATTCCTCAGCGGTCGGTTCATTCATTCTCAGCATCATCTCATATGAGTGTGCTATCATATCTTTAACTCATATTCCAGCCACTTTGTCCATGTAAAACTATTGGTTCACCAGTTTGCATATCTTGATAGTTTCAAGCACAGCCTGCCATTCCAAACTCCAAGAAGTCTCTGTTTGTTGTTTGGTGACGTCAGAATGACGTTTCTCTCTGTTGACAACTCATCACTTAGTTTCTCTGAGCTTTCGGCTTCTAGGATTCTCTACGTACTTTCGTTGACGTCAATTTCGGCACTAGCCCTATGGCACGGACCAACAGGTCAGTATACTAACTTCTACGCTACAACAACATTTATAAAATTGTAAGTAGGCGTAAAATGGCACAGAAGATTTAGAAATGCTTTAAATGTCGCAAAAACTATTCCAAATACAGATTGCTACAGTGATTCGAGAATAGCTACAGACAATATATATGTAAGGGAGTCACTATGGCGAAGTGGTCAAGCCGTTTGACTCGTGCTCCGAAGATTGTGGGTTCGAATCCGGGCCGCGCCCTTCGGTTTACGAGTTAAATGTTCGAAGACTTCTGTGGGTCGTCGCTAAAAGCTACGGAGTTCGTGCTTTGTGCGACGCTTTCCGTTCTGCGGAAAGAGACCGAGCCATATGGGATAAAACCCGGTGCAATGAAGTCGACCCTGTCGACTTTTAAGCGATTTTTTTAATATATATGTAAAGTTAAATATGATCAAACATACACAAAGAAATATAAATTTGATCTACGTGCATTGACGAGATAAATAATTTTAAAAAAAATTAACTTAGAATTAAAGATCAGATTTCATATATTATCTGATCAAAAAATTATATTTCAGGATTGAAGTGACCAATGAGAATAATGAATAACTCGGTCAGACAAGCTGCAGAAAAAAAAAACTATCCCAAAATAAAGATGTTAGCGGTAAGAAATGAATGACCGGGGACATCTTAAAATTAATAGAAATAACAAAATTAACAATGAAAAATATGAAGAGATTCGCAGGAAAAGTAGATTATGCAAAGAGGCAAAATTGCTGTGAAATTGAAAACCAACATAACACCCGAAATACAAAATTAATGTACAAAAGAAATAATGATGTATTTTAAGGAAACACAACGCATTGTCCGAAAGCCAACGAAGGCAAAATCATGACGGACAAAGATCACATTTTAAATACATGGTCAGAATATATGAAAGACCTGTACAGCGATTCATGTGATGAACAGTACGGAATTCCATATAAGTTTTTAGAACCATCTTTTTTTTGTGAATTACATATGGGTAAGAGTTCTCAGGGTCGGCCTCTACTACGATACAAAGATGTGTGTAAGCGGGACATGATTGATACAGGCATTGATAATGCACATTGGGAGCACGTCGCCGCTGAACGTGTTGCATGGAGGGCAAACATCAGAAATGGAACAAAGAAAAGGAGAAAATTATTGCAGATAAGTCACACACCGAGCATGTGAGACGTAAGATGGTGCATGATGGCGGAAATGACCACGTGTTCACATGCACCCACTGTGGACGAACATTTACAGCGCGAATTGGCCTTATCAGTCACATTCGCTACCGCCATGGGTAGTAGATATTATGCCTTTTTGAAGCACAAACTATCGTCTGTCAAAACGGCAAGGTGCCAATGAATGAATGATTTAGAACCATCAGTTTCGAAGATGGAAGTTCAGAATGTCTAGACAACATCACTAAAGAAAGTATCAACGCCATAGAAGAATATGGAATATCTAGCAATCTGTATATATAATACACACACACACACACACACACACACACCACACACACACACACACACACACATATATATATATATATATATATATATATATATATATATATATATATATATATATATATATATATATATATACTTTGCTGAATCCACAACGTGGTTACAACCCAATATGGCTCTCCACAGATTGCTGTTGTTGAGTATAATTAATTCTCAGTTAGGAACCTCGGCTACCTGACAGATACAAGTAATTGCGATTTCACCTTTCTGACCTGTAAAAGCTGTTCGATTTGTTTAGCCTGAGTGGTAAGCTATTTATTTTTCCTAAGTGATATACTTTTAACTATCCACTTTTAAACATTGCCTCAGTGAGTCATATATTATTTATTATTTTTCATGAGTTTTAATGCTTATTGTTCTTTTGTTGTCAAAGATTAGCTTCATAAGTGATACTGAATGAAAGAATTTATGAGAGGAAATAGAGAAGAAGGACAAAATGTCAGACGGGCCTGCGTGCCCAATTCTTAACCCTTTGAAAATAAAGATTGTTCGTTCGTTCGTTCGTTATCCGGTCAGCTTTATACACACAGGTCACACAGGTTTAAACTGTTAGATGAGTAGCAACCAACCCCAGCATGGTTTGGGCTGTTTGTAATTTGCTAGGCGACTTCTTGTTCAATAGTTTTCCATTGTTTTCTGAACAACCGACATTTTTTCTTTTCGCATATCCTTTACAGGACATCGCTGTCAACATCAGCATCTTTCAGCTTATTGTTGATTTCTTGGCAAGATTACGCTCAGTAGTTTGCCATTGCTTTCTGAGCGACCGGCTCACATACCCCGTAAGTTACCGACGCAGTTAGAACCGCAACCGATTCTCGCCGTCATCACGTTACCTACGAGAGTATACGAGATTACGGAGAAAATCGTGTAACCTGTAGACCAGGGAGCATGTACCGACACCATTGTTAAAAGTCAAAACAAGGCGGTCTGATTCCAAATCGCCTGCATCTTATTTCGAACAAAGTATTCGGGATAACAAATCGCTTTAGGTAAGCACGGCATTTTCCATTCCAAGCCCCTGGGCTGCGCTGTGACCGGAAGGAATAAAGGCCAGAGGATCGTCATCATTGCACCTGGTTTCATCCCATCTGGCCCGGTCTCGCTCAGCACAAAGTCAAGTTTCCAACTATGACCATCGCACAAAGCAGCATTTCCGTAGCTCCAGCGATGACCCCCAAGAATCTCCAGAAAACCTGCATTCTTGGTCTGAACAACGCATTTAGTATAAGAACTCACGACCTTCAGAGTACGAGGCAGCTTGACTACTTCGACATATAAATTTGTCTTCATTCACATTCAGATATTAGAGGTCAGCATGGCAGAATGGATAGGAGCGCTTGTTCATAATTATCCTGTGTGCTGATGCCGAAGTAGCGGGTTCAACCCCTACACCGGTCAGTTGGACTAAAACGCTGACTTCTCGTCTTTGACTTGGGCAGGTAAATTACAAATACCTCTAAAGTCGGAGTGGGTTCGCCTGATGGCGAGAGACTTGAATTTCACCTGTAATAGTAGCAGATAAATGTTTAATGAAACCCAATCCAACTAATGATGAGGTTTATCGGCTAGTGTTCAAGGGAAAGTCATAATCGAGTATAATGGAGAATCAGGCAGTCACTGTGACACTGAATAGATTTGCAATTCACCACTGACAAAGGCGAGTATTGTCTTTTACTTGAAGTCTAGTTTTCGGAAAGTGCAGAATAGGGCACTATGATATGGATGGTTACGATTTGTGGAAGTTTCAGACCTTCGATAACAGTGGTAAGCAGTGTCAAGTAGCATTTACGTCCTGGAAATGTTGCTGGAAGAAACGGGGTGACCGGGCGCTTATCTGTTTATCACCAGTGTAGTATCCTTTTTCCGCATATCCTATTTAGAGGACATCGCTGTCAATACCAGTATTTTACCGCTGTTGTTTATGTCTTGGCAAGATCACGCTCAGTAGTTTGCCATTGCTTTCTGAGCGACTGGCTCACATACCCCCGTAAGTAACAAACGCGGCGCGATGCTCTACCGAATGTCGCGCAGCTGCGTTACCCTACGTGGATATACGGGATTACGGAGAAATTCTATAACGCCTTCGCCAGGGAGACGGCAGTGTAGTATCTACGAGTTTAACTACATCAAATAACATCACAAACAGTCGCCAGAGTTGTTCATACTCGTAAATCATTACGTACATAGTCTGGGAGCAGTGAATATCTACAACTGTTCTGTCATCACTAGTAATGCAGAAACATGACACTGCCTGTTCACCATTATTATATATCAGGTCGTTTCAGAACGTCGCGTTATAACAGCTGAAAATTTTGATTGTGCATTGCACGCCACTCACCCTTGATTAACATGAATGAATCACTGAAAAACGAGAAGTAGGTTGAGAGCTTTACCAAAGCACAACTACAAAAAACAATGGACGTTGCGGCCAAAGCCTTCGTCAGCACAGAACAAACAAACACAAATAGATTAGCAAATACTTATCTAGTGTCCTAGCTTA
The DNA here is from genome assembly GCA_014155875.1 of Cepaea nemoralis. Taxonomy (NCBI): domain Eukaryota; kingdom Metazoa; phylum Mollusca; class Gastropoda; order Stylommatophora; family Helicidae; genus Cepaea; species Cepaea nemoralis. Next base: position 255,091 of record JACEFZ010024066.1, on the reverse strand, counting down.
AAACGGCTATCCATGGGTAGAATGAAACGGATGTTGTGTTAACGGGGTCAACTGACTAAAGGTCAGTACAGCCAGAAACTCGGTGATTGGTTGAGTCAACCGGTGAAGGAACCCGCGCTAGGGGGATCGGGGTGCGCCCAGGAGAGCGAATGGAAAAATATGGATGTGTAACTCTGGGGCGATGTAATGGATGCAGTTAGCAATTCCGCCAAGTTCGAAACGCTGATGTGGGCAATATGGATGCAGGCCAAGAAGCGTAAGCTATCAAAAAGTAGCACAAGTGACGGTAGTTCGGAACGCAATGAGAAGCGACCCCACGCAAACCAACCAAGAAGTCACAGAAAGCAGAGATAATGCTGGTGGTGACTACCACGTTCTGCGAAGGACATGCAACTGGCTATGAAATGGACTATAAGATAGCGGAGATGGGGGGGGGGGGGGGTAAGGGGCGTAGGGACTTAAATAAAACTGTGTTGGACATTGAGGTCGTGAGGGGAAAGTGAACCCAACTGGAAGATAAGACGGTTTTCCAATGTCTTGCGATCGCGTTCGTGAGATGTGCACGATTTTATCGCCGTAACACGTATGTCGGCAACCCCACAGTGGTCGGAACTGTTGAAATGTAGGGGTACCGGTTTCTTGGCACCACTGTCGATATCGGATAAATGTTGTCTAAATCTGTCCGCCAGACGAAGGCCCGTCTCTCCAAGATACCTCATGTCGCAACGTGTGCAGATAATCGCATAGATAACGTTGCGACTCGTACATGAGAAACCCTCCCGGATGTGGAAAGTAGTCTTAGGGAAAGTCAGACTGGTGGTTTGAAGGACATATGGACAAGTCTTACAACGAGATCGAAGACATGCAGTCGTGCCAGGAAGGGACTGGTGGGATTGTGATAGAGTGCTATGGACCAGCACATCCCTCAGGTTACGATCACGCCTGTATGCCACAAGTTGGGCTTCTGAGAAGACATCGCGAGTGACCGAGTCTGCCTGGAGGATGGATAGATGCCTCATGAGAATATTCTTGGGAGCAATATTATGAGGATGGTGGGTATGTGAGAGAATAGGTCTATTATTGCGTGGTTTCGGCCTGGAAGAGAGAGCCTCGGCACGGCTAATAGATTGGCAGCGGTGAAGAGCTGTAGACAAAACATTCTCAGGGTAGCCTCGAAGGCGGAAGAAATCCAACATTTCGTGGGCTTTTTGACGGAAGTCGTTATTATCATGACAAAGCCGTCGGAGACGTAGCAGTTGTGAGAAAGGAATGGAATCCTTGCAAGAGGGAGGATGGGAGGAGGTGTAGAGCAGGAATGCATGTGAGTCAGTCGGTTTATAGTAAACCGTCGTGCATAGGCCAGCAGGACCTAAGGAAACTGTTTGGTCTAGGAAATTAACAGCCGACGAGGAAATAGAAAATAATTGTCTGATACTAGGATGAAAGTTAAAGAAAAAGGCAATGAAGTCCTGGAGATCAGACAATGGCATGTCTGAAACACCAAAACAGTCATCGATATACCTCCTATAGAGCTCCGGGAGCCTACCAGTGTATTGACTCCATACCTGGTGTTCAAGATAGCCCATGAACAGACAGGCATAACTCGGACCCATCTTAGTGCCCATGGCCACCCCGCTGATCTGGTCAAAATAGTCCCCATTGAACTCAAATGAATTGAGGTTAAGGACTAACTCTGCCAGACGCAACAATGATCCGGTGGCTATGGTGGGGCCGTGTCTTTTGTCTAAGAAAAATTCCAAGGCTTTAAGGCCTTCAGAGTGAGGAATAGATGTATAGAGTGAAGTCACATCTAAAGCAAAGATGTGGTGCTGAGAAGGGGTGGTGAAGCTGATGGAATCGAAGATGGAGATAGCGTGGTTGGTTTCTTTGATATATGAGGGGAGGCTAGCAACCAACGGCTGAAATATGCTGTCAAGGAACTCTGAAATCCGTTCAGTAGGACAAGAGCAGGCCGAGACGATGGGTCTGCCTGGGTTCCCTAGCTTGTGTGTCTTAGGCAGCAACACAAGGTGGGTTTGCCCAAGCAGCTATCTTGGATGATCAGCGACGTGGCAGAGCTAAGCAAGAGGCCTTGTCTGATGATGGCATTCGTCACACTCTTGACTTCGGTGTTGTTAATGACCGTCCCGTCTTCTGTCCGTGGTCTGTAAGAAGTGGCATCCCCCAGTTGTTTGTTGCCTTCCTGTATATACAAGTCCTTTCTCCAAACCACCAACGCTCCTCTCTTGTCGGCAGGCTTTATAACAATATCATCACGGCGTTTCAAATGTGTGAGCGCCTGTTGTTCCTCCGCTGTAAGGTTCGAGTGCCTTAGTGGCTTGAATTTCAATTGTTCTATGTCGAAGAGCGTCTTCTCGATATAGAGATCTAAAGCCTTGGATGCTCCTGGAGTAGGGACCCAAGTGGATCTGCGTTTAGAAAGGTAGGAGAATTGATCGGTGGGATCCGAGGAGTTGTCCTTAGTAGGTTGATTACTGAAGAGATATTGCAGCCTGAGAGTGCGATGGAAACGATGGACGTCCTGCAGTAGTGCATATCTGTCGCCAGAGGGACGCAGAGGTATGAAACGGAGGCCTTTACTAAGGACCGACTTCTCCGGTGCTGATAGGGGGAGATCAGGAGGTATGCACACAACTAAATTGTCGGAAACGATGGTAGGGTGAGCCGAGAGAGAAGAGGCGGAAGGAGTAGGGATAGGGGCACGAAGTTTGGTTAACTTAGTTTTTTTTTAGCCGTGGAAAGACATTTATATAAGTGGTGATTGGTGCTATTGATGATGCAGCGTATCACACAATACAGGAAATAATTACCTGAGGTAAGATGTTTAAGACGCCGATCGAGGGTGGAAATACAAGAGCTAATGTCAGACAAATGGCGCGCATGGTGTTGGCAATGCAACGCATGCGAAGGGTGGCACATTTAAGCTCAATTTTAGACAGACGTCTATTACAGCTGTCGTGAAGAGAGCCCGTCAATGGGTTAAATCTAGAAGTGAACCCACGTGGGGTGAGATGAAGTCGTAGGCAGTTCTGCAGGAAGTTAAAATGACATGTTGTACGCGTCTTTTTGTAGATGTTAAGAGCCAAGTCGGTGGCTGTGATTTTAATATCCGTGGGTAGAAGAGAAAAGCAGATGATGATGTATGATCTCAACTGTTGGAATAGCTGGGGTGAGTCGGTTGAAGACATGGCGGCAAATGGTAGAGAGAATAGGGATAAAAGACCGATGTGAAGGCCTAGTCGTGAAATGAGGTCACCAGGTGTACAGGCGTGTGCACAAAGAAAATAGGCGGTAAAGTGGATAGAATAGCCAGCAGGAAGGGCAGTAATGGGGCAGCGTGGCAGACGGTGGACGCGTAAACACTAATATTAAGCACACAACACACACTGAATGGACTGTAAAAATCAACAAAAGCTTAAAAGACTATGAGGACGGAACGTAAAACATATAGTAGCAGTTCGTGGGAATGAAGCGTGGTTAACGAGAATAAGGTGAACTGCGGTAAAACTTGAAAAGCAATGAATGAATCACTGAAAAACGAGAAGTTGGTTGAGAGCTTTACCAAAGCACAACTACAAAAAACAATAAACGTTGCGGCCAAAGCCTTCGTCAGCACAGAACAAACAAACAAAAACAGATTAACAAATACTAATCTAGTGTCCTAGCTTACAACGGCTATCCATGGGTAGAATGAAACGGATGTTGTGTTAACGGGGTCAACTGCCTAAAGGTCAGTACAGCCAGAAACTCGGTGATTGGTTGAGTCAGCCGGTGAGGGAATCCGCGCTAGGGGGATCGGGGTGCGCCCAGGAGAGCGAATGGAAAAATATGGATGTGTAACTCTGGGGCGATGTAACGGATGCAGTTAGCAATGGAATGCTAAACTTAGTTTTTCCTATTTTTCCCCCAGAGCTTTCGTTCTGGCTTGCAAGTATTGTACAGAATGATTATGCGGCCCGCACTGGTCATTTTGTCAGCTGTCCGTCCCACTGTGAAAAACGTTTGGTGACCCCTTGTGTAGATGATTGCAAATAGCTGGCCAATCCCTATACTCTCTATCTGATACATTTATGATCATGCACAAATCTAACATTTCCTTTGACATTCTGACCCACTTATCTCCTCTCTACATACTTTTATGCATAGAGTATGCACACATTTCTGATTGCGATGTCTTCTCCCCGGGTCATCTATGATTTATCTCCTATCATCCGGCTCCTAGATCTGTGGTTCTCAACCCTTTTTTGGCCCATGGACCCCTTCACCATTTGTTCACAGAATGTCACCCCCCCCCCCCCCTCTTTCGTATTTTCTCGCTATAAATTCCCCCGCCCCTACACAGTATACGTAAAAATTGAAGCTAAACTTAATAACACATACTAGAACAAGTCTAGACGTATACATGAAACGTGATTTGAGTGTCTACTTACGTTATAAAATGAATTTCAGAAGGGCGAGAAGTACAGAACTGTAAAGTATGGAGGAAAGAACAATATAAAATAACAGGTTCTTGTTTTAAAGCAAACTTGAAATAGTCTTATTCTTCCCCCCCCCCCTCCCCGGAAACAATAACATTCCAACTGACGAGGGAGGGGGTCCCCACCGTTTGAGAACCACGGTCCTAGATCAACTGCCAATTCAGTTCTATGATGGCCATGTACCCACTGTGTACGTTGGAAGTGTATGGCAGAAATCTCGGTCGAATGTCTGTAAAACCAGTGCTAAGTTCCAAGGCGTTCAAGGTAGGGTGCATGGTTTCCCTTTATCTACAACACAATAGCCATACCTTTTCCCTATGTCTGCGAGCGAGGTCAGCACACCACTAACTACATTAGTATTTGTTGCCCAGCGATTCAAGCATTCCACATAAGCTTTCTCTGCCTATATTCCCATAGTTTTCCCACATAGGTTAATTTCCGTATTTCACCTCTTTAATTGATATGCCACAAGCATTTCATTTATGCTTGCCTTAGGGTTTTGATTGGTGATCTTGTAACACCTACAGCTAAACTTCAGTGTTCGTTTCTTCTTTCCACGATATATTCACCATCCTCTCACAATTCCGCTACCTCCAATTCATTCCTCATTGAGAGAAGAGAACAGGAGAGAAGACTAAAAAGAGAACAGAAGAACAGAATACACAAACATTTTCATTAGGAGGTGAAAAACATTATTCATGACTTTAAAAGGCATTTTTTTTTTTTTGGGGGGATTTTCAGATCTTGACAGAACTGAGAATGACATTCTTCTTTTCCAGAATCCGTTTGATTGCAACCTTGATGATGTGCCTGTTGAACCACAGTTGGAGTTCATTGATTTGCAAGCAAATGACTTATTGAAAGAGAAGCACAGAGAATGGAACCGTAATGAATTTTACAATTATACATGATAGTGAGTTTCCGAAACAGACATGTTTTCTCCTTCCAGCAGCTTCAAACAATGACAGCTTTCTCCGAAATCCTTTGATGATTCTGTAGAGATCATCATTTGGATTTTCATCAGAACACACATACATTTTCATGAGCGGGCGGTTGGCCGAGTGGCTAGAACGCCGGATTCTCCTTCGGGAGACCCGGGTTGGATTCCTCGGTAAGGTGTGATATTTTTGTCTGGGGGCGGGGGGGGGGGGGAGAGTTAAAAGGAAAATCCTAACCTACACAGTTCGAGGCGTCTGCACTAACCAGGCGGTCTTTATTCCTCAGGCTCAAGACCCCATCCCCCCTCCTCCCGCCATACACCGCAAGGTACTATATTGGCTGTAAATGACAGTTTTAAATGACAGTTTTTCATTAGGCGAAATATTGTCTTATGGAGATATTTCTGTTTTCTATAATAATGCCCTCTGGTTTTGTCTGATATTGTCTGATCTAGAGATCTTATTCCAAAATATGGATGATCAATGGGAAATGTTGAAGAATTCAATCAGCTTGGCGGCAGAAACAACTATTCCAAAATTAAAGATGGTGGGTCGTAAGAAGTGGATGACTGAAGAAATTTTACAACTAATGGAAACAAGAAGACTCAACAAAACTAATCCTGCCAAATATGAAGACATTAACAGACAAGTTAGAATATTATGTAAGGAGGCTAAAGAAGCATGGCTTGAGAAAAATTGCTTAGAAATTTAAAAAACAACACAACAGTCAAAATACCAAATTAGTGCACACACGAATTCAGGAACTTACTAATAAAAGAACAAGTACATCAGCAGGCTGTCTTAAAACTAAAGATGGCAAAATTCATAATAGAAAATTATCAGATTCTATATGTATGGTCAGATTATGTGAAAAACTGTTATGATGATAATAGAGATGAACAGTATGATATTCGATTTAATAATGAAGAACAGCTAATTTTGAAGATGGAGGTTCGAAATGTTCGTAAACATATGAAAGCTGGCAAGGCCCCCCTGTTCAGATAACATCACCACAGAAATGAAGTAGAAGAATATGGAATAGATCAAGTGACCAGACTGCTGAACACATTATATGATACTGGAGATATACCTTCTTAATTATGTAATTCTGTATTTCTTCTTCTTCTTCTTCTTCTTCTTCTTCTTCTTCTTCTTCTTCTTCTTCTTCTTCTTCTTCTTCTTCTTCTTCTTCTTCTTCTTCTCCTTCTTCTTCTTCTTCTTCTTCTTCTACAGCATTCCAAACCATTGAGGTTCTTTGCTGCAGATACAAGCCTTCTCCATTCGTCTCTCTGGTTGACCTTCTCTTGTCAGTCGTTGATTCCAAGTGCTTGTAGGTCTGTATGTATATTATCCCTCCACCGTCTTCTTGGTCTACCTCGGGGTACTACGGTCATTTATTTCAATCACCCCCCCCCCCCCCCCCCCCCCCAAAAAAAAAAAAAATCAGGAGCCTTGGAATTTGATCAACATAGAACATTTAGTTAGTATAATGACTCACATCACGAAGATTTATCTACGAATTATGATGCAAAGAGTGAGGAAGAAAATACAACCTAAAATAGGAGAAGACGAATGTGGGTTTGTAGAAGGAAAGTGTACAGTAAATGCTGTGTATATGCTGCGATCATTTATTGAACATTCTATAGAAGTAAACAAGGAAATACATCTTTGCTTTATTGACAACACAAAGGCTTTTGATAGAGTAAGCCATGTCAACATGCTAGATATGCTTGCAGATCTACACATTGATGGGAAAGACATTAAACTTATAAACAACATATATTGGAAACAACAAGCTGCCATAAGGATTGATAATGAAGTGGGATAATATCAACCTATTAAGAGAGGTGTGAGACAGGGATGTGTAATGTCTCCAGATCTTTTTTTCCCTATACAGTGAAAATATTTTCAGAAATGTAGAAGATATAAATGGAATCAGCATTGGAGGACGAAACATCAATAACATTAGATATGCAGATGATACAGTATGTATTGCAAACAATGAGCAGGATCTGAAACAATTAGTAGATGCGGTTGTTGCACACAGTGAACAACTGGGGTTAGAATTAAATTGTAAAAAGACACAGATTATGGTCGTCACTAGGAAGAACGAAATACCACAGTGTAATATACAAGTAAATGGGAATATTCTTCAACAAATAAATCGGTACAATTATCCCGGAACAGTCATAACATCTGATGGGAGATGCCTTGAAGAGATTAGAACAAGAATCGCCATGGCGAAAGTAGCCATCAGCAGGATGGAAAAAAAAATGCTGACCAATAAGAAGTTGTTAATATTCAGTCTTCTCATTTCTGTGTTACTGTTATCAAAAGTTCGGGATAGTTGAGGTTAATTTTCGCTAAAGTTTGTGTGGCCCTAGGAGGCCAGTTAAAAATGTTTTTCCCCACAGTGGAACTTTATTACATCGAAAACCGAAGTTGTCATTAAAAGTATAAGTTTAAAACTCTAAGTAAAAATGTTATAATCAACTTTTTAAGTAGATGAATATTTACGAAAGATTTTTTAAAAATCTATAGATATCTTACCTTTTATTATAAGATCTGACTTTTAATTTTACTTTTTTATTTGTAAACGAAAAGACGAGAGATTCATTAGTTAGCTAATAGTGTCAGAGCTGGTATATTATTTTAATTTTAAAATACATGTAGTATCCCTTGCAACAATATTAGATGATTATGTCCCTTACTAATAATTTCTTGGGTTTTTTTATTTTTTTATTTTGCTCTCTGGTAATTTCAGACCGTGTCGCGATGGCTTTAACGTGCTGGTATGGGAGCCGGTCGTTCAGACAGCAATGGCAAACTACTGAACGTAAATACTTGCCAAGATATGTACAACGGCAGTAAAATGCTGGTGTCGAATGCACCGTACTGTAAAGGATATGCTACTTAAAAAAAAAAAAACCATCTGGTAATTCCGCAGAATGCTTGAACAGAATTATTAATAGGTGTAGTGGTCAATCAAGGCATTATTATCAACCATGTCATTATATTTTAAATATGCCCTAAGCAACTAGGGAAAATCATGCGTAGTTGAATTGTATGATTTATTATTATAGGAAATATTTATTTTAAAGAAATAGGAGGGATGGTCAAAAAGCAATGCGCCATTTGGCAGAGAGAGAGAGAGAGAGAGAGAGAGAGAGAGAGAGAGAGAGAGAGAGAGAGAGAGAGAGAGAGAGAGAGAGAGAGAGAGAGAGAGAGAGAGGGGGGGGGGAAGGGGAAGAAGAGAACTATTTGTTCAAACTGAATTAAATTTACAATCAATATAATGTTTATATCATCTCTGACATTTCTCATTATATTTTCGGCGTACAGGTTAAACAAATAGGGTGACAGCACACAGCCCTGACGGACTCCTTGCTTGATGTCAAACCAATCTGATGTCTCACCATCAATTCTAACCGCTGCTTGTTGGTCTAGATCAGGGGTCACTAAAATACGGCCCGCGGGCCAGATCCGGCCCGCGACGTCATTTCACCCGGTCCGCCGACGGTACTCGACCTTGCTTGATACCATGTATGGAACACGAGATTGCCAAGTAGCAGAATAGACGAAATGACGTCAACTATAGTTGGTGAGAAAATCTCGAACCAACTTCTATGAGAAACTAACCATACGACGTAAAAAGAACAAAAAAGCTTCAGAGAAATAGTCAACAACAACAAACAGTCAGATTCTGGGGCTTGACAGAAGAGGCAGCACGATTCGATTAGCAGAAATAAGATACATTATAAACTGGCACAACATCGCAAGGATGGATGATAAATATTGAATAGAAGGGCTAGATTATGCAGGCATGATTTAGATAAGCCCGAAAACGACGGACAGATGCAACCGTATCAGAATGCGACTTTGGAAGTCAGGACAAGGTGACGCAGAGGCCGATTGGTGAAGGACAGAAGGACCGGGACATTATAGTTGCAAGTATCTAACATGTTCAATGGTATAGTATTCATATATAATGTTTTTCATTACCGTCCCGCCTGGCCATAACAGGCACGGTAGCAACCAATTATAATATTATTGATAAAATTATCATTGTGTGACAAGCTTGGACTTAGGCAAATAAATAGAGCCTCAACATGATGAATACCGGCTTCGAGTCCTTGATCACTGTTGGTATTATGCTTCTACATTCCTGTTAGATTGGTGCAACCCTGGACCATTTGAGCGTTTTTGATGATGTTTCATTCTTTATCGTAAATCACCGTCTGGCAGAGATGTTGTGATACAATTTAAATATAAATCTTATGTTTAGAATAATAGAAGATCTTCATACGTGCGGAGACCTCCTAGCTACTATGTGTCTTAAATTTACTATTTTCAATTATAAATTATTATATCTCGCTTTTCTTGATTACTGTAATGTTTGCTTAGTTTGCGCCATCCCAAGTCCTTCCCCAGCTCGTGGTAGCGCCGCCTTCGCTCTGACGTTATCATGGTTTTCATGGCAACACACACACACACATCTTTCACACACACCCACACCCCCCCCCCCCCCCCCAGATGCGTCCTTCTGTTAACACAGGTCCTATGCTCCAGAAATATTTACTTATTTTTGCCAGTCATCCATTTTATAGGAAGAGTTGGCATCCGTTTGCAGCATGCCTGGAACAACAACTGGGAAAAGACATTTTTATGGAAGTGCAAAAAGGTTTGCAAGACTTTAACCTTTAGTGGAATCAGCTAATAATAAATATGTTGGCTGTCTTTGTTTTTTGTGCATTGCACACCACTCACCTATTATTAACTTAGTTTTTCATCTTTTTCCCCAGAGCTTTCGTTCTGGCTTGCAAGTATTGTTAAAGTTAGTTGCATATCCTTTACAGGACGTTTGCAGTCAAAACCAGCAGTTTTTGCTGTTGTTGATGAAGAGAGGAACAGTATGCTATTAGATTTAATAATGAAGGACCAGCAATTTTAAAGATGGAGGTTCAAAATGTTCTTAAGCATATGAAAGCTGGCAAGGCCCCCGGTGCAGATAACATCACAACAGAAATGATTAAAGCTTTAGAAGAATTTGGACTAGAGCAAGTCACTAGACTGCTGAACACATTATATGATACTGGAGATATACCTTCTGAATTATGTAATTCTGTATTTATTGCAATCCCAAAGAAATCAGGAACATTAGAATGTGATCAACATAGAACAATTAGTATAATGAGTCACATCACAAAGATTTTGTTACGAATTATCATGCAAAGAGTGAGGAAGAAAATACAACCTGAAATAGGGGAAGAACAATGTGGGTTTGTAGAAGGAAAGGGTACAGTAAATGCTGTGTATATGCTGCGAACAGTTATTGAACGTGCTTTAGAAGTAAACAAGGATATACATCTTTGCTTTATTGACTACACAAAGGCTTTTGATAGAGTTAGACATGTCAACATTGTGGATATGCTTGCAGATCTACAAATTGATGGGAAAGACATTAGACTTATAAAAAGCATATATTGGAAACAACAAGCTGCCATAAGGATTGATAATCAAGTAGGACAATATCAACCTTTTAAGAGAGGTGTTAGGCAGGGATGTGTAATGTCTCCAGATCTTTTTTCCCTATACAGTGAAAATATTTTCAGAAATGTAGAAGATCTAAATGGAATCAGCATTGGAGGACGAAACATAAATAACATTAGATATGCAGATGATACAGTATTGATTGCAGACAATGCACAGGATCTGCAACAATTAGTTAGACGCTGTTGTTGTACACAGTGAGCAGCTGGGGTTGGAATTAAATTTAGGAAGACACAGGTTATGGTCGTCACTAGGAAGAACGAAGTACCACAATGTAATATACAAGTAAATGGGAATATTCTTCAACAAGTGAATCGGTTCAATTATCTCGGAACAGTCATAACATCTGACTGGCAGATGCCTTGAAGAGATTAGAACAAGAATCGCCATTGCTGAAAGTAGCCTTTAGCAAGATGAAAAACATTCTGACCAATAAAATGATGTCAATTGAAACGAGAAAAAGAGTGTTGAGGGGATACATAGAGCCTGTTCTTTTGTATGGATGTGAAACTTGGACAATGTGCAGTCAAGCTGAAAAACATCTGATGGCTGCAGAAATGTGGTTTCTGAGGAAAATGCAAAGAATACCATGGACAGATAGAAAAACCAATGACCAAGTACTACAAGAGACAAATGAAAATCGTAGATTGATTAGAGAAATTAGACGTAGACAGTCAAAATTTTTTGGACATGTTATGAGAAGAAATGGACTGGAGAACTTAGTGACAGCTGGCAAGATCGAAGAGAACAGACCAAGAGGAAGACCGAGAGGAAAATACCTGGATGGCTTGGCCACATGGCATGGACGAGACAGGAACACTGAGCTGATCCACGACTGTGGTGATCGAGTGAAATGGCGAATCATGACCTCCCACGCTTTCCGGCATGGCACATGATTGATTGATTGATGACTTGGCAAGTTTACGTTCAGTAGTTTGCTATTGCTTTCTGAACGACCGGCACCCATATCATAGCATTAAAACCCAGCGCAACGCGATGTGCTGCCAAATTGTGCGCAGCTGTGTTTCGAACGTGGGTATACGGGATTACGAACTGTGTATGTAATAACTTCGCCACGGGGTCCGGCGCAAGTATTGTACAGAATGAGTATCCTGCCCGCGCTCGTCATTTTGTCAGTTATCCGGCCCGCCGTGAAAAAAGTTTGGTGACCCCTGGTCAAGATAAAGCATTCTTATGAGTTGTACTACATGTTATGGAAAGCCCATATTCCTCATGATTTCCCAAAGTTGCTGATGTTGTACACAGTCAAATGCCTTTGAATAATCCACAAAACATGAGAATAGGTTTACATTAAATTCTCCGCACTTCTCTATTGTTAAACGCATGTTGAGTATGTGATCTCTTGTTCCTCTTCCTTGCCTAAATCCAGTTTGAACCAGGTAAATCTCTTCTTCCTATTTCTTAATAAGTCTTCCCATTATAATTTTTAGTAGAATTTTACTTGCATGACTGATTAGGTCAACAGTTCTTTAGTTGGTGCATAATTTCTGGTTGCCCTTTTTTGGTATTGGAATGAAGATAGTTTTCTTCCAAACTTTTGGCTATATACCATATTTCCATATCTTTTTTTTCGCCGTGAACAGAATCAACCACTGTTTATTTCCTTCATCGACCTCACAAAGGTATTTGATTTGGTCAATCGTGAGGGTCTGTTCAAGGCTGCCCACCAACTCTTCTGTCCATTGTGGATCCACACAGGCGTGAAGGGTATAATCAAGTTTGATGGTCAACTTCTGAAGAGTTTGAAATCAAGAGTGGAGTTAAGCAAGGTTGTCCATCCATCCATCCATCCATCCATCCATCCATCCATCCATCCATCCATCCATCCATCCATCCATCCATCTACCTATCTACCTACCTACCTACCTATCTATCTATCTATCTATCTCCTGCCTGCCTGCCGGCCGGTCGACCGACCGACCGACCGACCAACCCACCGACCGACCGACCCACCGACGGACAGACCGAACGACCCACCCACCCACCTACCTTTCTGCCTACCTACCTACCTACCTTTCTGCCTACCTACCTACCTACCTTTCTGTCTACCTACCTACCTACCTTTCTGCCTGCCTGCCTACCTACCTACCTACCTACCTTTCTGTCTGTCTGTCTGTCTGTCTGTCTGTCCGCGCTATTAAATATTGATAAAAGTTACTGGAAAAAATGTGAGGACCATGTGTTGAAAGAGGAAGAGGACTATTGGAGAAAGGATGGATTGAATTTTATGCAACCGAGAGCAATCATCAACCTACTGGAATCGTCCGACACAGATTAAGGTCTGAGCAGATCGCAGACCTTAATCTACGTACACACTTACTGGGATATTTTACTCCAACTATTCAGACGAATTGCATGCCCTAAACATTACAGCATCAGCATCAGCTGAAGAAACAAGAAGGAAATGAAAAATAAGGTAAGAAATATAGTCCTTCTACTTTCCTGTTAATTTACAAATTATTTACCCCGTGCCTCTGTAAATTCTCTGTCTTTACTAATATTACACATTGCACCTCTCTTGGGATTCTCCATGGTGAAGTGGTCAAGCCGTCTGACTCGGGCTCCGAAGGTTGTATGTTCGATTCCGGGACGCGTCCTTCATTTCACGAGTGCATTTTTTCGGAGACTCCCGCTTTGTGCGACGCTTTCTGAGCCATATGGGATAAAAACCCGGTGCAATGCAACCGACCCTGTCGAATTTAAGCTACTTCTTTCATTGCACCCACTCCCATACGAATCCGTATACGCCTTTGTGTGTAATCTGAATTTGCAGGTCCCCATTACCGTAAACATAACTTTTTTAGCGAGAAATCACTAGTTGTTCAGCAAAATATCAAAGGAATATCGCCGCTTTCAATGATTTAAGTTGTTTTTGGACCTATCAAAGACATATTCCTTGGGTGGGGGTAAATATAAGACGGCTGGGAAAATATTCATAACTATGCAACAGACAGTTTTCAAAATAATTGATCGTGAATGAAGGCATTCAAATCGGAACATACTATAGCTCTCACCCTCTTTGGAATATACTTTTCACTTCTACTGAAATATGCCTTTCGTGATCAGGATGGTGGTATATACATTCACTCACGCTCAGATGGCGGCCTCTACAATGCTCAGAGATTGAAGGCCAAGACCAAAATTAGGAGGGTACTGATCAGAGAGTTGGTTTTTGCAGATGATGCTGCAATTACGACACATTCTGAGGAAGAATTACACTGTCAACTATCTGCATTCTCCAATGCTTGTTCTGAATTTGCTTTAACAATTAGCAAACAGAAGACACAGATTATGTCACAAGGTGCACATGGGGTACCATCAATCTTTATTGATGACGCCGAACTAGAGATAGTAGACCATTTTACATATCTAGGATCAGTGGTAAATAGCAAATTATCCCTAGATCAGGAAATCAACATCCAGATTGGTAAGGCAGGAACAACAATGAACAGGTTAAGAAAAAGAGTCTGGGAGAACAGGAAGCTTACTGCCAAAACAAAAGTCCTTGTCTATCAAGCCTGTGTCCTTAGTACTCTTCTTTATGGCAGTGAAACCTGGACAACTTACTCACACCAAGAGAAACGTTTAAACAGCTTTCATATGCGGTGTCTGCGAAGAATTCTTGGTATTAAGTGGCAAGACAAAATCACAAATATGAAGTACTTGGAAAGATCAGGTTGTGTGACGGTTTATTCCATGCTCAGTCCTCGTAGACTTAGATGGATAGGACATGTTAGGAGGATGGATGATGGTAAAATACCAAAGGACATCTTTTTTGGTGAATTACAGATGGGTAAGAGATCTCACGGTCGGCCTCTACTACGATACAAAGATGTGTGTAAGCGGGACGTGATTGATACAGGCAGTTGATAAGGCACATTCGGAGCAAGTCGTCGCTGAACGTGTTGCATGGAGGACAAAAATCAGAAATGGAATAAAGACAAAGGAGAAAATTATTGCAGATAAGTCACACACCGAGCGTGTGAGACGTAAGATTGTGCATGATGGTGGAAATGACCATGTGTTCACATGCACCCACCGTGGGCGAACATTTACAGCGCGAATTGGCCATGTCAGTCACATTCGCTACCGCCATGGGTAGTAGTTATTATGCCTTTTTGAAGCACAAACTATCGTCTGTGAGGCGGCAAGGTGCCAATGAATATCTTTTTACTCAATGCGTGATAGATTTGTATGCTTTCCTCTCCTCCCGCTTTAATTAGTTCAGCTGGTACCTCATCACATCCAGGTGATTTACCATTATTAGGGTTCTTTATAGCCCATGCAATTTCATCTAATGAGGGTTCTGATTCTGCTGTCATTTACTGGCGAATCTCATTCATATCCTCACTGTCACTCATATCATACATTCGACTGCAGTACTCCTGCCATCTTTCTAGAGTTTGTCTAGATTCTGTTAAGGTATCTCCCATCCTGTCACAGATAACATTCAATTGAGGCTGAACATTTCTTGTCAATAACTTTATTTCTTTGAATATTTCGTAATCTCTTCCAGTCTTATGATAATGATCTATTCTGGTACAGCAATCTTGTTATATTGATTTTTGTTCTTTCTTGTGTTCTTTCTTATTTCTCGAGTTAAAGATTTATACTTCATCCTGCTGTTTTCGGATTCACCTCCTTTCTGTTTCAGTTCCTTTTGTTGTTTTATTAATTCTATCGTGTCTGATGTAATCCACGGCTTCAATTGCTTTTTCTTGGTCGGAATGACATCTTTGGCTGCAGTTATCAAGATATCTCTAGCTTGTACTTCCAGTTCATCAGGTGTCATTTCCTCTTGTACAGACATCAAGACCCCAAAACGATTCCTAACTTCTATGTTGTATGCATCTGGTATTTTTGTGAGATCAAAACGAAGTGGCCTTGGTCCTCGGGTAAGCTTTTTGAGTTTGACTTTCAGATCTGCTTCTAATAACTGATGATCTATATATATCACAGTCTGCATTACGTAGGGTTTTTGCAGATGTTATGCTTGATCTCCATTTTCTTTGTATTAAATATAGTCTATCTGATTTTTTGTAATACTGTCCGGGGACTTCCATGTGAATAGTCTTCTTGGGTGTTATTTAAAAAGTGTGTTGGCTATCATTACCTCGTTTTCTGTGCGAAATTCAACTAATTTGTCACCTGCAGCATTTCTATTTCCCAATCCACATTTTCCTAAAACGTGTCTCTCATTGTCAACTCTTCCTGTACCTGCTTTTGCATTAAAATATCCCAATATTATTGCTGTATCATTATGACCAATCTTATTTAATGTGTCTTGTAGTGTGTTGTAAAAATCTTCAATTTCGTCCTCCTCTGCTTCTGAAGTAGGTGCACATATCTGTATGAGAGTTGTGCTTTGTGGACGGCCTTTAAGTCTAATAGTGCGGATTCTATCACTAACTGGCTTATATCCCATTAAAGTTTTTGCAGTTGTTTCTTCTTCTTCTTCATCCGGATTTTTTTTTTATCGGACGTGACTGCGTTGTGCCTGTTTACAGCAGAGCTGCGTTCTTGCGCCGTTAGGCCGACACATCCGACTTCTGCGGGCATTTGTTGACCGGGTTAACCTTCCCGGGTTGCAGTTGTTTAATCTAAACAAAATGCCAATCCCCTCTGGCCTCGGACGCCTCTACCAGAGACTTCCATTTTCAGTTGTAAAATGTCTCTTGCCTCTCCAGCTATGTTCACTAATTCCTAAAATTTGAATATTTAACCTCTCAATGTCATTACATACTACTTTAAGCTTCCCCTAATACAGACTTCTCACAATTCACGTTCCTACTCTCACTCTGTTTCTTAGTCTGGCACAGGGGATTTCCTTGGTAATTAATTCTAATTGGTTTCTAATTTTTTGGATTTCCTTTATATATATATATATATATATATATATATATATATATATATATATATATATATATATATATATATATATATATATATTCAGCGTTTCCATCCTGTTCAGGATATTGCGGTCAGCACCAGCATCTTTCAGCTGTATGTTGATTCCTAGGCTAGATTAAGCTCGTCAGCACGCCATACTCTCGTAAGTCACTGGCACGGCTCGAACCTCTTCCAATTCTCGTGCGCTCACGTCAACCACGAGAGTATTCGGGGTTACGGAGAAAGCTGCTAACCCCTTGACCAGGGAGACCGGCCATTTATATTAGTAATGGACTAAAGTTTTCCTGTGGGTTAGCTTCCACTATTAACAATGTCCCTCGCCATAAGGCTAACCCACTCCGACTTCAGAAGTACTTGTAATTATCGTCCCCAAGTCAAGGACGACAGGTCAACATTTTAGTTCAATTGTCTGGTGTAGGGGTTTAAATGCTTACCTCGGCATCAGCACAACGGATGTTTAAGAACACGCGCTCTTATCCATTCGGCCATGCGAACCTTCATGTGATATTTTCTATTACCAAAGATACCTATACACTTTATATTTCTCTTTGGTGAGCCGTAGCTTCACCTGTGACCCATAGTCCTGTGCTTTACTTGTGTTTCAATAGTAGTTTAATTATATTTCTAATTCAATGTCTTTTTCATTTTTAGATCCCGTTTTATTCACCCTTCATTATGGCTACCAAGAAAAGAAAAGTGGTCGCCAAGTGTCGAGTTTTCAATGAAGAATGGGGAGAAAAGTGCTTCTTTGTTGAAATTTGACGCTAGTATTTCATCAGTGTTTGGAACAACTTATGTCTGTGAGCAAACATTTTCAAAACTGAAGTATGTGAAGTCAACACTTCGAACGACATTGAATGACGAACATTTGAAAGCAATTCTCTTTAGGGGATGCAGCAATTCCAAAATAAACATTGATATCTTGAAAGCCAAACGTCAGTTTCACAAATCTCACTAATCTTTTTTGCTGCTTAGTTTGTGAAATTCGGATATGAGACATCAGTTCTGATGTACCTATCTTTTTGCTAACGTCGTCTTCTTTGATTACGTTTTTTGTAAAGTAAATAAATATGTTGGTTGTCTTTGTTTTTTGTACATTGCACGCCACTCTCCCATGATTAACATGGAATGCTAAACTTAGTTTTTCGTCTTTGTTTCCAGAGCTTTCGTTCTGGCTTGCAAGTATTGTACAGAATGATTATGCAGCCCGCGCTCGTCATTTTGTCAGCTATCCGGACCACTGTGAAAAAAAGTTTGGTGACCCCTGGTGTAGATGATTGCACCACCTAGGCACAAAATGTGCATAAATTGTTGCAACTCGCTGGTCAATCCCTCCACTCCCGATCCAATACACTTATGATCATGCATAGGTCTAACATTTCCTTTGACATTCTGACCCACTCATCTCCCCTCTAATTACTTTTGAGCATAGAGTATGCACACATTTCTGATTGTGGTGTCTTCTGCCCGGGTCATCTATGATATTTGTCCTTTCAGCCAGCTCCTAGATCATTTGTTCTCAACCTTGTTTAGCCCATGCACCCCTTCACCATATGTTCAGAATGTCATTCCCCCCCCCCCTTTTCATATTTTATCCCAATAAATCCCCCCGGCCCCTTACACATTATACGTAAAAATGGAAGCTAAATTTAATAACACATACTAGAACAAGTCTAGACGTCTACATAAAACGTGATTTGAGGGTCTACTTACGTTATAAAACGAATTTCAGAAAGGCCAGAAGTACATAACTGTAAAGTATGGAGGGAAAAACAATCTCAAGTAATCGGTTCTTGTATTAACGCAATCTTGAAATAATCTTAATTCCCTCCCCCCTCCCCCGGAAACCCTGAAATTCCCACTGGCGGTGGGGGGGGGAGAGAGAGAGAGAGAGAGGGGGGGGACAGAGAGAGAGGGACAGAGAGCGAGAGAGAGAGAGAGAGAGAGAGAGAGAGAGAGAGAGAGAGAGAGAGAGAGAGAGAGAGTTGCCAAGTGTTTTGCTTAGGCTCGTTGTAAAGAACCTGACGAACACCTGACGAAACATATCTTGTAATTATAGACTCAAAGCGAACGCCAGTGTCCTAACATGTCGATCACCATTTTATTTGACATTATGGCATCATCACGTCGTCCACCTGTCTCTTCATCCTCTCAATCTGTCGGAGGGTATAAGGAACATATTATTGTGCGACGACTGATATAATACTTTATAGTCGCAGGTGTCTTGTGTTATCAGTCTGGGGCGCAGCTATATCTTCTATTCTACGATATGATCATTTATATAAGAGTCAACTTACAACTCAGTCTGGCCATCTTGAGGCGAGCACACTGGGCACTTGTCGGTCGAACTTCATTGAATATGAACTGCCGTCACCGCAGAAACCTTGTTCATTATTGTAGCCTGTCATTTAACATAGTGGCGGTCTCGCTGGTTATGTTCAACTTGCTGGTTCGCCGTTTCTGAGACGCCTGGATGCGTTTTCTAACCTCTCGCAAGCTCCGTCTTCTGCCTAACAAAATTCTAGTTGTTTGTCACTCGTGACGTCACCTCCGTCCCGTCACGTGATGTTTTGGGGCCCTAGTCGCTTGAGTGGTTTCAATTTTGTTGGGCCTGCCGTTCTATAGCTGATCTATCGTCATTATACTACGTCTGTTCTACTATACCACGTTTTCGTGGTGACTGTTACTCATGTTCACTTTGCCCTTCTATGTTCTACTTCTGTCGACTGTCGTTTATACCGTGTAACCCCACTTCGGTACCTGGCAGGGATTCCCTACCGTTTGAGAACATGCAAAGTTCAAAGGCGTTCGAGATAGGGTGCAGAGTTTCCCTATATCTACAAAACAATGGCCATACCTTTTCCCTATGTCTGCGAGCGAGGTCAGCACACCACTAACTACATTAGTATTTGTTGCCCAGCGATTCAAGCATTCCACATAAGCTTTCTCTGCCTATATTTCCATAGTTTTCGCACACAGGTTAATGTCCGTATTTCACCTCTTCAATTTATATGCCACAAACATTTCATTTATCCTTCCTTAGGGATTTGATGGGTGATCGTGTAACACTTACAGTTAAACCTCAGTGTTCGTTTCCTCTTTCCACGATATATTCACCATCCTCTCACAATTCCGCGACCTCCAACATTTAATTCCTCACTGAGAGAAGAGCACAGGGGAGAAGACTCAGAAGAACAGAATACACTTACATTTTCATTAGGTCAAATATTGTTTTTATGGTGATATTTCTGTTTTCTATAATAATGCCCTCTGGTCTCACATATGCCTAACATGTTAATAGTCAGTCATCTCATTTCTTTGATAATATTATCAAAGTTTGTGATATTTGTTAAAGTTTGTATCTCCCTAGGAGGCCAATAAAATAAATGTTGTTTTTTCAAAACGTTTATTTCATACAAAGCAAAGCATATTTACAAGGTGTAATGTGTTTTCTTTTGTTTGTGTATATCACATAACGTTGCCGTTTGTTAGTGTTAAGTGTCACATGTGTGAATAAAACAAATACATACATATACAGTTATGATGGTATGACATGTATGGCATAGTGCATGTAAACACACATTCCTTGCATATGCTTCATTTCCACCTCCACAAGCGAAATTCATGTTACACACGTCCATATCTCTCTCTCTCTCTCTCTCTCTCTCTCTCTCTCTCTCTCTCTCTCTCTCTCTCTCTCTCTCTCTCTCTCTCTCTCTCTCTCTCTCCATACTTTACTGTCAGTCAGTCGTCATCTTTGTATTTGATGTCGACTATAATGAGTCTTAAACACCATATGTCCGGCATCTTCATGGTGCATTCAATTTAGCTTCTTCCAGCCCATCTCTTGATGCTGCCCACCAAACTGTAACACTGTCTTCCTCTTGCGCGCTCCCCATCCAACTTGCTCGAAGCAGGGAGCAAGTCTACTGTAAGAATGTTCGATCGCAGTCTCATGTATATCATTAATTTTCTTATCCCCTGGAACATTCAAGTGATGGAGTCGCGGTGGTGGAGTGGCTAGCACGCCTTCTGTCGTTAGATTGAGGATGTTTGTTTCTGTAATCTGGACTTCCAGATTAATCCAGGTTTCTACGGGTACGTGAAAGCTTACTGGAAAGTTAAAGCGACCCGCGTAATATTTACCACATCATCCACATAGTTCCGTTTGATCTAAGCAATATGCTGCCAGCACCATATACTTGTATGAAATGTTATGTGAACAACGTATCAGACCACGAAAACAAGCGGAATTCAAGAGATTCAATATCATCCAGAATGTTGCGCCCGAGCCGAACAGTTGCACATGTTGGCACGACATATGAACGTGCGTTTATTATAAGGTATCCGTTGGCGATAATGGTTGTTTGGGAGTTAGTGTTGGATTGCAAGCAAGGCGGTCGACTAGTTAGGGGGGGGGGGCCGTTTTCGGTGTCCATCGGCTCAAGGAGGGTGCCGACGTGGACAAGATATTCGTCCGGGGTAGGCATTTACTATTGGCTAGATGTGAGGGATTTTATGATGTTGCTGCCATGTGCAGGAATCCTCTGGATGGCGCTCCAGAAAGGAGATATGTTTTATTTATGTAACTGGGGTGTTAAATTATGCCCGGGGACTTGAAGTTGCTGCTGTTCGATGTTGTCGCACGCTGTAAATGTGTACCTGGAATAAACGACTACAATCAGGAGTTCTAGTGATTGGGTTAATCTTATGTCATTGTTGTAGTTGGACATTCTATTTGAAAGAGACAGACTTCATTTTCATGTCATACTGTATGTTGAATAAATAACTATTTGTGAACTCCTGGAATATCATCATCATTATGGGTCATACTGATTTGCGTGGACGGTTATGTTTCGCCAACTCACACGATCACCAGAGTCGTGGATCAGCTCCGTGTTTTGTCTTGACCATGACATATGGCCAAGCCATCCAGATATTTATTTCTCTGTCTTCCCCTTGTTCTTTTCCCCTCAATATTGCCATGTTCAGTAACTGTCGTTTTAATTACCACCTCTCGCATTAAGCTTTCTCCAGACGCGACTTAGTGCAGTCCTGGGGTCACTTGGCCATAGATAACCCGCGGTACAGATTAAGTAGCCAGTTCTGCACCTGAGCATTGCATGATACTCACTTTTTTTTTCAGGAATCACCGTCACCTGTTGAGGTTACTAACCAGCAATGCGGATGTCAAATACAAGAGGAAACCGCCACATTATCTTCACAAGAATGTGTATATCAACATGTCTCGAGTCGCATATGGAGAAGTGGAATGTTCAAAACCTGTATACACACCATCGAATTGTATAACCAGACATGGCATGCTTAGCAGTAAACTACATATAGAGAGAATGCACAACAGAAGGCATATATTCACGAGAAATAGTCCATCCGCTATCCAAACGTTTCATCTATTTCAATGCTGGAACCCTTTTCCTGCCAAGGGTCATATGGATATTAAAACATTTTCTGGCCATAAAAAATTATCAACTTAAAGGTAAGCTTACTGTCCACTAGTTTAAATTTAAGCGCATTTCAACTGAGTATATTATTTTAATAACGTCATCAAACTTGTCGTATTACATACACCATTTGTAGAACGCATTACGGTGGCAATGTGTTGTTTGATATGTTTACAATGATGACGTAGACATTATGTTTAAAGATCGAAACTGCAATTACATTTAAACTGGTGGGCGGGACGCAGAGGTGTTTCCAAGGCACCAGGGCCGGGTTATATACTGGCCAAGACCTATTGACGCGTCCTCGTCGAGCGTCCTGGGCAACAGGTCCCTTCGGGGTGCTGGCTGAAGTCAATAGGATCGCTGATTCCTCCGAAGTCGGAGAGTGTCTGCCTGTACGGCGAGGAACCACCAGTCTGCACACCAATAAGCCAGACATGGGACAACGGATACTCACGCAAACCTCAGGTCCTGTATGACATCACACTGATGTTGGACAACAGGATTGTCTTCATCCGACATACAGGACTTCGCGTTGGAGCTCAAGCCAACGAACACAAGCAAGCAAGCAAGCAAACTGGTGGGCGATTACTGTGTATGCATTTTTCTGGCTCGCTTAGTATTTAGTCAAATAGTTAATTACCTCACTCCTAATGATATATCTAGAGCTGCTTCTCTTTGGTGAGGCCTGTATGTTAGCTGGTTTTTGTCTTGTTTCTTTTTTCGCTCGATTGCTTTGAACTCAAGCGTAGTCCATACACATGCTACTACTAGTGAGTGCTCTGGGTTTATTATTACGTGTGGGTTAACTTTGCCTATTACAAGTGTCCCTCGCCATCAGGCGAACCAACTCCGACTTCAGTACTTGTAATTTACGTTCTAAAATCAAGGACGAGAAGTCAACAGTTTAGTTCAACTGACCGGTGTATGGGTTGAACCCGCTATCCTCGGCATCAGCACACCGGACTGCTTTTGGTATTTCTTTTCCCCTGCTCTATAAGATCTTGATTCTGGGTGAACAGGTAAGTTAAATCCTAACTCCAGGGTGTCTTTCTCTTGATGTCTTCCGTACAGTTAAAAATCCATTTCATTTATTCAAGCCTCTTTTAAATCCCGTCTCATCCGCCCGGTGAGTAATGGGCGTCACCCTTTAATTTCTCCGCCTATAGGTAACTGCCTTTATCTGTTCTGGGGGTTAAACGCCAGTTCTAACAACATCTCTCCAACTACAACCACCACAAACAACACATCATCTTTCTAAAGCCCACCACCACTAGCAACACATCTCAGTGACACCGACCACCACCAACAACACGTATCTCTAAAACCGACCATCACCACCAACACATCTCTCTGAAACCGACCACCACCAACAACACATCTCTCTAAAACCGACTACCACCAACAACACATCTCTCTGACACCGACCACCACCAACAACACATCTCTCTGACACCGACCACCACCAACAACACATCTCTTTGACACCGACCACCAGTAACAACACATCATCTCTCTGACACCAACCACCACAAACAACACATCTCTCTGACACCGACCGCCACATCAACACATCTCTCTGACATCGACCACTAGCAACAACACATCTCTCCGAAATCGACCACCAGCAACAACACATCTCTCTGAAACCGACCACCACCAACACCACATCTCTGACACCGATCACCACCAGCAACACATCTTTCTAATACCGACCACCACCAACAACACATCTCTCTGAAATCGACCACCAGCAACAACACATCTCTCTTAAATCGATCACCACCAACACCACATCTCTGACACCGATCACCACCAGCAACACGTCTCTCTAATACCGACCACCAACAACAACACATCTCTCTGGCATCGACCACCAGCAACAACACATCTCTCTTAAATCGACCACTAGCAACAACACATCTCTCCGAAATCGACCACCAGCAACAACACATCTCTCTGAAACCGACCACCACCAACACCACATCTCTGACACCGATCACCACCAGCAACACATCTTTCTAATACCGACCACCACCAACAATACATCTCTCTGAAATCGACCACCAGCAACAACACATCTCTCTTAAATCGATCACCACCAACACCACATCTCTGACACCGATCACCACCAGCAACACGTCTCTCTAATACCGACCACCAACAACAACACATCTCTCTGGCATCAACCACCAGCAACAACACATCTCTCTTAAATCGACCCCCAGTAACAACATATCATCTCTCTGACATCGACCACCATCAACAACACATCTCTCTGACACTGACCACCACCAACAACACATCTCTCTGACACCGAAGACTACCAGCAACACATCTCTCTCAAACAGACGACCACTAACAAGCACATCTCTCTGAAACCGACAACCACCAACAACACATCATCTCTCTGAAAACGACCACCATCAACAACACATCACCTCTCTGAAACCGATCACCACCAACAACACATCTCTTTAAAACATACCACCACCAACACAACATCTCTCTGACACCGACGACCACCAGCAACACATCTCTCTAACACCGGCCACGACCAACAACACTTCTCTTCAACAACGACGAACCCCAACAACACAACAATGACAACCACAAACAACAATACAACATCTCACCAACAACAACTACCAACAACAAAACATCCCTCTAACAATGACCACCACCATCAACACAACATTTCTCCAACAGCGTCCATAACCAGCAACACAGCACCTCTGCAACAGTCCCTACCATGTCTTCACCTTTTTGTTATATGTGATGGAAGGCCCATTTGAACTAGTTCATAAAACTACTGCTACTGCTGCTGCTACTACTACTACTACTACTACTACTACTACTACTACTACTACTACTACTACTACTACTACTACTACTACTACTACTACTACTACTACTACTACTACTGGTGCTGCTGCTACTGCTGCTGCTACTACTACTACTAACACTACTACGACTACTACTACTACTACTACTACTACTACTACTACTACTACTACTACTACTACTACTACTACTACTACTACTGCTGTTGCTACTGCTGCTGCTGCTACTACTACTACTACTACTACTACTACTACTAATACTACTACTACTACTACTACTACTACTACTACTACTACGACTACGACTACTACTACTGCTACTGCTGCTGCTACTGCTGCTGCTGCTACTACTACTACTAACACTACTACCACTACTACTACTACCTCAAATATATCTTCTTCTTCTTCCCCGTCCTCCTCCACTTCTTCTGCTTTTGTATTTCTTCTTGTGACTGTCTTCAAAAGTACAATTCTCATGATGAACTCAACCGATTGTATGTGTGTGTGTGTGTGTGTGCGCGCGCGCTCGCACGTGTGCGTGTGCGTGTTTATGGAGTTTCATACAATTTACTAGTAGATATTGATGTGAATAAGTGGGTAAGTATATCTTTCTTGGCTCGTTGTACAGAGGAAATCCTGCAGAATATGTTCAGCAATTTGATCCTTAGCCCACCCGTGAATAGTAGTGAAGGAGAGAAGAGAAGATTATGCGTGTATTTATTCAGTCCTGCTTTCTTTGGGCAAGGGCTTACGATTGCAATTCGTAACCCCGTATACCACATTCGAAGCACAGCTGCGGGCGATTTGGTAGCAGTCCCTTTTGCGTTGGTTTCCATACAATGGTATAAGTGCAGGTCATTCAGAAAGCAAAGACAAACTAATGAACGTAAACTTGCCCAGAAACCACAAACAGCCAAAAAATGCTCTAGTTAACTGCTACTTCCTGGAAAGGAAACTAACTTTTTTTGTACAAAATTATAAATCGCAGCTATGGGAAAATTGTCATTGAAAGTGTTCTCTAGTAATTGAGTTGAGCTGATTTGAGTTGAGCTAAGAACCAACATCACTGCACTCAGATCATTCCCACGCGTGCTCCATCCCCTCGTTCAACAGCCAGCGAAGAGCCATACTACTAATCGTTCCAACTGCCATCTGATTGAAAATTCTCAAGGCTGTCCCTTACAGTTTTGAGATTAGTCCAGAATCCCTGCCGATCCCCCGCCATATCATTATATCCACATACGGGTTCTCTGTCTGTATCATTCTCTAGTAATTATAGTTGTTAAAGTAACCACTGCACACATTGAAGATTATATCATAATAAATACGAACACATCAAAAGAACACCAACAATAACAAGAAATGATCAGAATTTCCTTTTGTTACTCTGGCTTTAAACTTGTGCGTAGTCCACACTGGACTGATTTTTGCGTGTGGATTAGCTTTCGCTATTACCAGTGTCTCTCGCCCTGAAGCGAACCCACTCCGACTTCTGAGGTACTTGTAATTTACCTCCCCAAATAAAGAACGAAAAGTCAGCGTTTAAGTCTAATTGATCGATGTAGGGAGAGACCCCCCCCCCCCCCCCCCCCCCTAGCTCACTATCAGCGCATCGGAAATTTTAAGAGCGAGCTCTCGTATCTATTCTGTCACACGATTTCCAAGAACTTCCAACCACAATAAATTCAAACCAGTTACATTATTTATTAGCGGGTGCCTGGGTGTAATCGTTGGGAGGTTACGCTGATAATGTCATGATCGCTATCTGACGAAGGTCCCACGCCCGCCTGTGTTCGTCGTCCGCTAAGAGAGGGAAAGACCGGTTACCTATTCGTCCGTGTATTCAGGCCTACAGAATGTGACACATTAGCGACCCACAACTGGTTCCTGCGTCGAGACTTGTTTAACGATGTAATGCATGTAATAAAAGAGACAAGACTTGTCAATTGCAACGAGAATAGATAATAACATGCTAATTACGAAAGACTTCAAATGATAACCTTATAAATATAAGTGTGGTAGAAATTACAATAACCATGCCATTGTCTTGTAACCTGTCAATATTGTTCTTGCCATTGTCTTGTAACCTGTCAATATTGTTCTTAAGGATGTCAAGCGTGTTAAGCACGTGACATCACGATGCAGACGAACAGAGGTACGTAGTAAGGACAGCTTAAAGTTGGCCGCCGCACTTTTGACATGCACCAAAGAGGAGCAGTGTTCTGTTGTCCGTTTTATTTTATTTTTTCTTATCAGTGGAGCCGTGAAACCTATAGACATTCATCGGCGAATGAAGATCTAGTATGGTGATGCATGCCTGTCAGTCAAGCAAGTGTATGACTTGGAGTCGGAAGTTTCGACTCGCAATCAAATCCAGCCGACGTGGACTTCTGAGCAAAGGTGTCCTTTTGCAACATGACAATGTTCGACCCCCATACTGAACATGCAATGGTTGAAACCATCGAAGATCTCCACTTTCAGTGTGTACCATATCCCCCGTACTCACCAGACCTAGACCCAAGTAATTTATAAGCTGCATATGTCTTGACAATATTAACCACACACACACACACTTACACACACACACACACACACACACACACACACACACACACACACACACTAATCACACACACACTAATCACACACACACTAATCACAACATTTCAGGTTTTCATTTGAAGCCCCTCGTATGTATGTCTAATAACTTGTGTTCAACTTTTATTTTTCACAGAAACGACAGAAACGGGTTCACCACCAAGCAGCGAAACCCACCACTGGCAGAAACACTTATGTGGTCGCGACTGCAGCCGTTGTGTGAATAACAGTAGCAGTTATCACAAACTCTCACTCGTAGATGCCTGTGGAAAAACAATCAACGTAACTATCAATTGTTGGGTGAATCTCTGAGGTCATTGAAATAACAGTGGAAGAAAATCACAGGCATCGATTAGCATTCGTAAAAATAGGGATAGAAGTGGAGATTAGAGGACACACTAGATAATAAAGGTGCAATCTCCTTCAATTTGTATATTACACTTTAAACATTTAAAGTTGTGTGTGTCCTTGACAGGACGCTGCGAGCCAGCATAGGTTGACTTTCTAAGCAATTTTACGTTCAGTAGTTTGTCATTGCTTTCAGAACGAAAAGTCAACTTTTAACTCCAACTTAATGCCGGTGTAAGAGTTGAATTGTCTACCTTGACATCAGCGCATTGTAAGTTTAAGAGCGGGCGCGCTTATACTTTCTAGCACGTTGATATCATCTTTATCCACTGCTGACAATCAATAAAGATTACATCATAATGAACATTACTGCATAATAATTAAACTAAGAATAACAAGCAACCAACACACTGAATAATTGGCAGTCAAACTTAACTTTGAAACGGTTACATACTTTCATCATCCACTTTGCCATGCCGGCTGGTGTGTGCGATCACACGGTCTCCAACGTCATGGATCAATTCATGTGTTGACTCCATTCCGTGATATGACAAAAGACGGTCAAGAATCTATCTGTCTTCCTCTATCTCTCTTTCATCAAATCTTTCCGTTTGTCACAACGTGTTCCAGTTATTGTTTTCTCATAATGTGACCACACACACACAAAAAACGATGACTGTCTCTGTTTGATGTCTGTGATAAGTTGTCTTTGCTAATTAGCTTTTCTTAAAACGTCCTGATTGTGCATTTTGGCTGTTCAATTACTTTTCAACATTGTTCTATAAAACCACATCTCCACGGCTTTCATGGATACTTTATGTATTCAAATAAACTAAACGCATTGATATTTTTGTCCTTGAGCGTTCATCCGCATCTGGAGCTTGGAGGGGGGAGGGGGGGAGGGTGATAGATAACGCAATTTCACAACTGGTTCAAAAGCATTCTTTTGCTGCAGACCATTTGGGACCAGACAGCTTTCGGTTGGTTTCCAATGTATGGGCGACAGCCTTTCACAAAGCAATGACAAACTACTGAACGTAAAGTACCTAGTAAATCACACATAGCCAATTAATGCTGCGGTTGATTGAAACGTCCTGTAAAAGGACATGCAACTAGATGTAACTAGTGTGCTCTATAACGTCAACTTCCTTTAGACACTTTTATGAGGCAGCATGAAATTTACGTCACACAAACATGCTTAATCAACTAACTAACTCACACGGATATCCCGAACACAAGTACAACATTCTAGTTGGTATTTATATTACCCAGATACGAGCGCTCTTATCTATTCGGCCATGCCCCATTGACAATTATGTTTTTATTTTATTTTTTGGCCTTTGCCTAGGACTCAAGCGTATTCCATACTCGCTACTTCTCGTAGCATTTGACTGAAATGTGCGTGTGGATAGCTTTCCTTATTACCAGTTTCCCTCGCCATTATACGAAGCCACTCAGACTTCAAAAATACTTGTAATTTAAGTCCCCAAGTCAAGTACGATAAATCAACATTTTAGTCCAACTGTTCGGTGTAGGAGCTAAACCCTTTACTTCGGCATGGTGTTTAAGAAAGCGCGTTCTTATCTATTGGACCATATAGATCTCCATTGACAATTATATTATGCGGAATAATCTACAAAAGCTTACCATCAACACAGATTCTGGCACAGAAAGTATTACAGCATTTCTGATAGTCCCAGCAGTTAAAGTCACTTTCACACTGTTTTCTACACGTCCCTCTGTCGCTCTGTAAGTACAGGAAGTTAACTCCGTCTGACATACGCCTTTGTTCAATTATTTATATTATCATTCCACGTATTGTTATGACAAAAGCTAACAGACAATAAAACAATAGGCTTGAGAATTATAAGGCATACAAGTGTAGTAGTAGCACAAAGAGTTTTCCAGTGGTAAACTACGCCGTCAATACTTGTGGATTATTTGTGTGAAGTGTGGATGTAATATTCCCGATGTCAGGTCAGTTGTGTGTGTGTGTGTGTGTACGTGCGTGCGTGCGTGCGTGCGTGTGTGTGTGCGTGCGTGTGTGTGCGTGTGTGTGTGTGTGTGCGTGTGTGCGTGTGTGTGTGTGTGTGTGTGTGTTTTCGATCTTAGCTCGTTATCCGTTTCTCTAACTGGCAATACACATGTTCATGGTGAACGTCTCCCATATATCAGTACAATAGTGTAGAATGAACATCTCCCATCTCTCAGTACAACAGTGTAAATGAACATCCTCCATCTGTCAGTACACTAATGTAGAATGAACATCTCCCATCTGTCAGTACAACAGTGTAACTGAACATCTTCCATCTATCAGTACAATATTGTAGAATGAACATCTCCCATCTGTCAGTACACTATCGTAGAATGAACAACTCCCATCTCTCCGTCCATCCATCATGTGTCGTGCCTGTAAGCGTGGGCGGTCATGACTCGCCATTTCACTCGATCATCAGAGTCGTGGATCAGCTCAGTGTTCCTGTCTCGACCATGCCACGTGGTCAAGAGATCCAGGTATTTACTTCTCTGTCTTCCCTCTGTTCTCTTCCCATCGATCTTGCCAGTTGTCACCAAGTTCTCCAATTCATTTCTTCTCATAACATGTCCAACAAATTTTGACAGTCTACGTCTAATTTCACTAATCAATTTACGATTTTCATGTGCTTCTTTTAGTACATGATCATTGGTTTTTCTGTCTGTTCATGGTATTCTTTGCATTCTCCGCAGAAACCACATTTTCACAGCCATAAGATGTCGTCTTTTCAGTACGATAGTGTAAAATTAACATCTCCCATCTGTCAGTGCAACAGTGTAGAATGAACATATTTCATCTATCAGTACAAAAGTGTAAATAAACATCTTCCATCTATCAGTACCGCAATGTATATGAACATCTTCCATTTAAAAGTACAATACTGTAGCATGAACATCTCCCAACTCTCGGTACAACAGTGTCTATGAACATCTCCCATCTATCAGTACAAAAGTGTAAATGAACATCTTCCATGCATCAGTAAAACACTGTAAATGAACACCTTCCATCTATCAGTATAACAGTGTAAATGAACATCTCCCTTCTGTCAGTATAATAGTGCAGAATGAACGTCTCCCGTCTTTCAGTACAATAGTGTAGTATGGATATCTCCCATCTATCAGTGCAACAGTTGTAATGAACATCTCCCATCTATCAGTACAATAGTGTTCATGAACGTCTCCCATTTGTCAGTATAATAGTGTAAATGAACATCTCCCATCTGTCAGTACAATATTGTAGAATGAACATCTCGCATCTGTCAGTACACTAATGTAGAAATGGGACGAGTTCTGCAGGAAGGTGTGCTCCGAGGGATCTCTTACGACATTCTGGCGCCTCCACAAGAGCATGAACGGTGCTGCACAACGTAGGGGTATTCCAGACTTTCAAGGCACAGACCTCGCATGGAAAAAGTCGGATGCGGATAAAGGTAAGGCCCTTCTTGCACGCTACATAGAACAGACTGACCAGAAAGACGAGCCCGCCAGACAGAGGACCACAACGACACTCTCTCAGTTGTGCGAGGGGGTCGGGGCAGACGAAGAATGGACAATCACAGCTGAGATATTGCGTGCGATGCTCAAGAAATTACCTAACACCGCCCCAGGCCCAGACGGCATCCGATATGGTGACCTACTGGTGATATCAGATGATGACATGGAAGAACTGGCCAGAGAATTCAACAGCAGTATCCAGAGGGGTGTCAGGATCTTAAACCTGGCTCGTTGGACCTAACATATGTGAGACAAGTACAAGTACACAAGGATTGGACTTGACACTCAATGACACTAAGTTCAATGGATTTATTTAGAATTCACATGCAATACGATCTAGTTTGGCATGTGATGATCATTACTATACATATACAATACATCAGTACACTTACAGACAAAACCCACAGCTTCACAGTCTATCTCACAAGATATACAAGCACTCGACTTTCGGGCACAGAACTACACGAAGCCTTTCTCAACCCACACGTCTTGTCATGTCCGAGTTCCCAAGCCGTCTCCCGGTTTCCCCGCCCAGCGCTTGCCCTGTGGATTGGCTTCACGAGGACTGCGTGCGTCTTGCTTTGTCCTTGCCTGACCGCTGCCTAACACGTCAGCCGGCAACCTGCGGGCAGGTAACTGGTACTCGCCTGGCGGGTGTAACGATGTTACTGCATCCCGGTTGGAGACATTAGAGATTCTGACACGCTCCCCCGGGGCTTATTCATGAAAGATTTTATATTTCATGCATACTCTACATAGATAAAGGGTTAATCTTTTAACCATGTCAGAATCGACCTTTCTGTTGTCATGTACATTGGCATAGAAATACATACGAAATGCAAGATTGTATGTTAAGTCATATGGTGTTCAATCTTTACCACTTTCCAAGTTTCATCCTCTCGATGGATGATCACCTGAGTTGCAATATTGACCCAGTCAGATCGGTAGCACCGGCATCCAATGCAACTACCTCGCAACCTCTTAAAAAAACGAAATAATATGCTTTTTGCAACAAAAAAACATCAGGTAAGACTGTAATACGTCTTTTTATAAGCCGCATTCAACGCTCGAGCTCCGACCTCATTTGGCCGGGAGCTCTTCCGTTGGTCTACAACGTCGGTAACCCTATACCATGCCCAGCTGATGACCTCTTGGAGTGTTGACAATCTGGCAACACAATGGCTATTTTTATACAACACATATTCGAATACATTTCAATTTACCGCCCTTAGTATAATACTGTAACAACAATTAAATGAAAGGGACATAATTTCAAAAGATCTCTAATCTAATCTATTACAATTATTATTCTATTTCTCAGTGTCATAGCTTGATGCTTTTCCATACTAGCGAAAAAATGTCGATAGTGTGAATAGGTTACTCAAGATATGTTTCTAAGATTACACTAGTCGAAAAATGCTAATACACAATTCGTGTATTCGAAATTGGTGTTTCATAATTATTTTAGAAGTGTCATAAATTTTTAAGGTTTTTGTTTATCGTCTGCTACTTTTGGTCTAAATTTACAAACTCTCCGGAAGTACACACGAACAGTTGATGTCGTTAAAAATTCTATCACACACTTGTTCCGCTCTGGTGTAGCAATTCGGAATGTGAAATTGTTCTGATAGTTAATGTGTTCGTTGTTTCGCTGGAAAACTTCTGGATTGCGATTGACTGCAGTGGTGTACATGTCACAGTTCAGTTCACTCTTTCGTTCACGGATTAAAATATCACTGGATATGTTCCACTCGCAGATACCACTGATAACTTGAATAGTTCGCTTGAGGTAAGTTATGAGCGCATGTGGCACTGTTCTTATTTCATAATATATACAATTAATATTGTTCGCTTTCTAACACACACTACGCAATTATTCAAGACGATTACTACACTAATAATAAAATAAGAAAAAATATTTGCAGTGGGAATGAACCCTATCACATCGCATAATAGATGTACACAGCTTTCCTGAAAAAAAACTTCACTGATGGCTGTGTTGGTCTGAGTATTTTCTAACACACTGCACTCAGACATTAGTGCTTACTGGGTCGTTCGGACAACGGGACAAAAGATCAGCAATCGTGTTGGTTCTGCCAGCGATATGTCGCACTTCAAAGCTGTAATCTTGCAGCAAAAGTGACCATCACGCTATCATCTGGTTTGTCGGCACTCCTGAAGTAATAAATTTTAATGGACTATTGTCGGACTCTACAATAAAATGCCGTCCCAGGAGGAATCTGGACAATTTAGTTATACCCACCACTAGAGCAAGGGCTTCCAATTGTGGTGTGGACCAAGCGCGTTCTCTTGGTTTCAATTTTCTAGAGACGTAGTATACAGGGTGTAGAATGTTGTCATGTTCCTGTAACAGAACTGCCTCAATCGCCACGGAGCTCGCGTCTGTGCGTAATCTGAAAGGAATATGTAAATTTGGCAATTTGAGAATGGGGTTCTTTAAACTATTCTCAGAAAAATACGATAACACTTTCTGGAATGCAAATTTTAGGCATTCATTGTTTACAATCTTTTCAGGCTGGTTTTTCGTTAGTAGGTTAGTAAATTTTTCTGTCAGTTCAGCAAAATCTGGTATGAACTGCCTATAGTAATTTAATAGTCCTAACACACTTCTGACTTGTTTCTTGGTAGTCGGAAGTGAGAGTTTCAGTATTTTAGACACGATGTTATCGTCTGTCGTGACAAAGCCATTAGATATTTTATACCCTAAAAAGGAGATTTCTTGATAGGCTATGTCAACTTTTGTAGGCTTCACAGTCAGTCCGTGCTGTCTGATCCGTTCAAATGTCTGCTGTAATGTCTTTATGTGGTCTGTCATCGTCTTTGTGTGAACACAAATGTCGTCCATGTAACAGATAATGTTTGTTATGTCAACAAGTAAGAGTCGTGTCATGCGTACGAATGGCGCTGGGGCATTGACTAGCCCAAATGGTAATTTGCACCATTCGTACAGTCCCCAAGGTGTGGCAAAAGCTGTTAGATGTCTGCTCTGCTCGTGTACCGTTATCTGCCAATAACCTTTCGTCATATCCAACTTCGTAAAGTACCTAGAGTCTGTCAGTTCTGTCAGTAGATCTTCGCAGTTGGTCATTGGTTCCAGATCTAAAAGTGTTATTTTATTTAATTTTCGATAATCTACACAGAGTCTTATCGTTTTGTCCTTTTTGCGTACCATGACCATTGGAGACGAAAAATGTGATTGGGATCGTCTAATGATGTTGTTTTTCTCTAAGCTAATGATCTCTTGATGTAAGTTTTATTTGTAATGCAATGGAATGGTGTAAGGTCTGCATTTTATTGGTGTGTTTGAAGTGAGCGTGATGTGATGTTGTACTAATTCTGTTTGTCCTGGGTTGTTGGAGAAGATGGTGTTGTACTGTTGTATGAGATGTTTGCAGCTGTCTTTTTCTGCTTGAGTTAAATTTGGGTTTATTTTGATTTCCTTCAAGCAGTTTGTCGTGTCTAATGCAGGTGTTGGAATTTCGTCACTATCTTCGTCATCTTCATGGTCTATTATAACTGTACAGGCAGTTGTATCGTCTTGTTCGTTGTCTCTGTTGTAGTATGGTCTTAGCATATTGATGTGGAATATTTTATGTTTGTCTTTTATTTGAATCTCATACTCTACCGTTGAAATCTGTCTTATTACTTTAAATGGTCCTTGCCAAGAGTCAGTCAATAAATGTCGGTCACTAGGTAAGAGGAGAAGTACGTCCTGTCCAGGTGTCAACGTTATTGTCCTGTTACCTTTGTCTGCATATTGTCTATATGTAGCACCAGATAGTTTTAGTGCTTCTTTTGCAATAGTACAAGATTTGATGATCCTTTCACGCAATGATGTTACATATACGTATGATGATATGGGTTTAAGTAAAGGGGTGGCTTCAGTTAACATTGAATGGTAAATACTCAATGGGCCTCGCGGCTTGGCACCATAGATAAGTTCAAAAGGAGAGAATCCAGTACTAGAATGTGGGACCTCGCGATAAGCAAAGAGTATAGCAGGCAAATATACGTCCCAGTTTTTGGGATATTCTTGAGTGACCTTAGCAAGCATATGCTTCAAATCCCCATTAAACTTTTCTATGATTCCCGTTGAGTGAGGATGGTATGGTGAATTGAAACATTGTTTCACCCCTAACATTTTGGTGAAAGCTTGAGTAGATGATGCAATGAATTGGCTTCCCCGATCTGATAGGATAGTGTCTGGAAACCCTATTCGTGAGAATATATGGAAGAAAACTTCCATAATATCATTGGCAGTTATGTTCTTTAAAGGAATCGCTTCAGGCCAGCGGCTACATAAATCGATGATGGTAACGATAAATCTATTCCCTCTGGAGGTTACTTGATTCAGAGGGCCCACTATGTCGACAGATATTTTCTCAAAAGGTCGACTGGCTAAGTCGGTAATTTGTAATTTGGCCTGTGGGTGTTTACTTTTTTTCACTAGTTTTTGGCAGATATCACAACTTCTACAATATTGCTTAATGTCATTGCAGAATCTTGGCCAATAACACTGTGTTAGTAATCTTGATCTGGTCTTGGAGTATGCCATATGCCCTGCAAGAGGTATATCATGGGCAAGATGTAAGGCTTGCTTACGGTATTCAATTGGCAAAACCGTTTGCTCTGTGGTGCTGTTACCTCTGGTATAGTACCTGGTGAGGATGCAATTTTTCAGAGCAAAATGCCACCTTGCATTTTTAGTTACCTTTGGCTTTTGGCCGATCAGATTAAAATATTTAGATAATGAAGGATCAGCCTTTTGGGCTGTTACAAAATTCTCCTTCATGGTTTTAGGAGGTAGTACCACTGGGCTAAGCATTTCTATAGCCTCAGTTTGATTAATTTCATCTTGCACTCTAGCAGTAGATCTGGTTACTGCGTTCACACATTCAATGATATCAGATGGTGATGAAACATTTTGGTCAATGATTTCATGAGATGTTAGTGCTCCATTAGCTACCATACATTCATTTGGTGATACCATACTTTCAATGATGACATGTGATGGTGATGATGTTATGTTATCATCAATGCAAACAGATGTAATATCATGAGGCATATCATTCACCTCTGGTAAGTTCCTAATGATAATATCACACACAGGGTTAGTTAATGCAGCGCATTTTACTTTCCCAGTGAGGAATGGTGTCTGAATATATGCCCATGCTAATGGGTACTTTTAGATATTTCCAGAGAATGTTCTGCATGTTACGTGCCTGCCTGTATAGTCTGTAGGCATTATGAACTTTCTCTTTAACCCTATAAGAGAACTTCCGGTGTCACGAAGGACTGTAGCAGGCTTGCCATTCACATATCCCTGGTGGATGTTTATTCTGCCTTTGGAATCTATTACTAAATTAGCTTCCTCATTGGCAATTGGAATGGAGTGGCCGCATGTTAGAATGCCATCTTCATAAAAGGTATTACAAATAGTACATTTATGTGAATTAAACATGTCAAAAGCCTGTGCTGAGTTCACAGGGTGATTTTCTGAATGTTCTTCATCTGATGATGAACTGTCAAATAAGGCGGCATTTGCTTTCTTGGTCATTTGCCTTCCTTTACACGCATGACGCCAGTGGCCGTATGCTTTACAGAGGAAGCATTTTCGTGCATTTTTAAAGGTTTTACGTTCCTTATCCTGACTATTTATGAAGTTCTGTAAGAATGTAAGATATGCCGGATTTTTGTCACACATTTCACCTTAGTGGTGTGAAATGTTACAAAATCTACAATGATTGTATTTCTCAGAAGTATGCTTATATGTTCTTTGCCTATTGTAGGGTTCTGATCGAGGTTTTTCATAGTTAGCAGCTCCTACGACGTTTGTATCAGTAGCCTCACTAGCAAAACAATGTTTATTGGCTGAATAGTAAGCCGAACCACGTCTCTCAATCTGTTCTACACTCGTACATTCATTCTCTAGCAAAAATTTTGAAAATGATGATGGAAGGGATGTGATGATTTTATCCCTGATGATGAGGTCTTCTACCTTATGAAAGTCTTTATTTACTTTGGCTGCTGAAAGCCATTTTGTAAATACGTCTCGAACTACGGAGACATAATCAGAGAACGTTTGAGTAGGTTTTGGACTCAATTTGCTGAACTGTTCTCTGTAACCTGCCTCATCTAGCATAAAATGTGCCATAATTTTTATCTTTAGATAGTGGTAATCTTTTCTGAGGTCTTTGGGGATAGTCTCTATGACTTTCAGAGGTTCCCCTGACAAACTCCTCATATAAATAATGTTCCATTCAGAAACTGGGACATGATAGTGGTCCATTAAGGTTTCAAAATTCTGGGTGAACGCTGTAATGCAGTCACCTGAGGTATAATTTCTCACAGTACCTTGATACTTTTTGTACTGGTTTTCTTTTTCCAGTCTTTCAGACTTCTTAGACTCTTTGTCTATGGCAGTATCGGTTTCAAGCTGTTTAATTTTGAGTTGTAATTCAAGTTCCTCTCGTTTACTTTGAGCTGCTATTTCTGCCTTCCTCAATTCAGTATCTAACTCTGCTTGTTTTGTTTTCGCAGATAGTTCTAGCTCTGCCTGTTTCAATGCTGCTCTTTCCTCGCGTTCGTGGTGTTCAGAATATTTTGTTTCACTCCACTTTGTTAACTCGTCACCAGTTAACTTTAGCTTTAAACCCATCTCGATGAAGTCGTTTAACGAAGACATGATGGAATGTTTAAATGACAATGAGTTATCAGACACACACTTTGTTACAAGGTGTTAG
The DNA here is from genome assembly GCA_014155875.1 of Cepaea nemoralis. NCBI lineage: Eukaryota > Metazoa > Mollusca > Gastropoda > Stylommatophora > Helicidae > Cepaea > Cepaea nemoralis. The sequence continues at coordinate 216,630 of JACEFZ010024066.1, read as the reverse complement.
TAACGTGAAAAATTTACAATTTTGTTGAACTTACAATTTATGCCCAAATTTGCATCCGAACGTATATACAAAAAAATATACTCAAGTGTACTGGATGCGGTGGAGAACGGTTCACACCAGGGCTAGGAATTGTAGGGTCGCTACTTCAAGGACAAATGACCTCTACGATCAACGGTTTCAGATGGCACCGAAAACCTGCTCTCTTTTGGGAGGAAATAAGTTAGAATCTACCTTTATGTGATGTGTATGCTTGTCGCTAAGTTTTGATTAGGTTTGTATGGCGTTGAGTGTAATTGTAGGTCGTAATGTCATCGGTCAACAATTTTTTTCAAATCACAAGTCACTTTCTTTCTCAAACTTTCTGCTTTCCACAACTAACTTCACAAATACAATCTAGATATATTTCACTAATCTACAACTATGATGGTACATCACTTACATCACGATGACATTCAGTAAGGACATAGACATCATGTTTACAAGATGGCGACAAGGTCAAAATGGCGACAAGTTACACAATCACCGATGTTTTACACGTTTACAAGTTCAAACAATCTAAGAGGATGAGCCTTCCACGTTCAAACAATCTAAGAGGACGAGCCTTCCACGATCAAACAATCTAAGAGGACGAGCCCCCACGTTCACACATATCAGGATCTTAAACCTGGCTCGTTGGACCTAACATATGTGAGACAAGTACAAGTACACAAGGATTGGACTTGACACACAATGACACTAAGTTCAATGGATTTATTTAGAATTCACATGCAATACGATCTAGTTTGGCATGTGATGATCATTACTATACATATACAATACATCAGTACACTTACAGACAAAACCCACAGCTTCACAGTCTATCTCACAAGATATACAAGCACTCGACTTTCGGGCACAGAACTACACGAAGCCTTTCTCAACCCACACGTCTTGTCATGTCCGAGTTCCCAAGCCGTCTCCCGGTTTCCCCGCCCAGCGCTTGCCCTGTGGATTGGCTTCACGAGGACTGCGTGCGTCTTGCTTTGTCCTTGCCTGACCGCTGCCTAACACGTCAGCCGGCAACCTGCGGGCAGGTAACTGGTACTCGCCTGGCGGGCGTAACGATGTTACTGCATCCCGGTTGGCACTTATTCGCCTGGCGGGCGTAACGATGTTACTGCATCTCGGTTGGAGACATTAGAGATTCTGACAAGGGGTCAGGTCAAAGAAGAATGGCTACACAGCTACTTGCTGCCGCTGCCAAAACCGAACAAAGACCATTCCAAGATAAGCGGCTACAGAATCATTACGATGCAGAATACTGTTGGCAAGCTACTGGAGAAAATTGTCGCACACAGACTTGCTTGGGACTTGGAACAGCTCGGCTGCTTCCCGCCCACACTTGGAGGAAACAGACGCAACAAAGAGTCATGGCTGAATGCAGCGGTCTTTGCTCAAGATGTTTACGAAGGATTGCAGGTCAGAGAAGAGACATGTGCGGCCGCCATAAACTTAGAGGACGCATATAACAGAGTATCTTTCGAGCACTTGATGCAAACCCTCCTCAGACTGAAAGTGCACCCTCATCTTGTACGATGGATAGCTGCAGTTCTGCTCCAAAGGAAGGTGGTGCTAAGATGCGGAAGTTGGTCTTCTGAGCAGATAACGATATGTCCAGGATTGCCGCAGGGTTCACCACTGTCACCAGTACTATTCAACGTGTATACGGTGCCGATCACTGAACAACAGTTGGACGGGAGGGGTAGGACTCTGTCATTCGTTGACGACATCCTCGTGTATCGACAGGGTCGAGATAGACAGGCGGTTGCCAATGATATGCAGGGCGAACTAGTTCGAATTTCCTCATGGTGTGCTGATGCCAATGCCCTTGTCAACCCTGCAAAGGCAACGGTTACATGGTTCTCACTAAACAACGATATTGTGAAAACAACCTGCCGGCAGTAAAAATGGATGGGAGCAGTTTGAGTAGAACCCAGTCAATGACATATCTTGGCGTGAGGCTTGATCGTAGCCTGTCCTTCAGAGATCATGTCGATTATGTCATAACAATGAGAGTCATGGCGACTGCCAATATCGAGCAAAGACTGCTAATACTTCTGTTCCAAGGACTTGTGCTTTCACGCATCGAGTATGCTCTGGCCATCCTCACTGTCAGCCCTACACAGATTGGAAGACTTGAAAAGGTACAAAACGAAGCCATGCGCATCATTTTGGGCTGCACGAGAGACACCAGCTGTGTAGCAATGAGATACCTCCTTGACTTCCCGACAATGTAACACAGGATCAAGATCTGGAGAGCTCGTGCATACTTAAAAATAAGTGCAGATGAGCAGCACCCCTGCATGACGCTATATTCAGAGAAAAGGGTGACAGGCTAAAGAGGGGCAAATCATGGATGGGTCGGGCGGAAGATGTCGTCAGACAGGTCTGCAGTCTTACCAGTATCAACCCCGGCAAGGAATGGGTGCCGGTGCCTCCAGCTTTTAAGTGAACTTTCTCCTGCATTATCACACTCGACAGACGGTGCAGAGAGCAGAACCCTGCCGCTGTCAATGCAGAGGTTAACGCGCTCATCTATGAACACTCAGATAGCCCCGAAGTGCTCATCTATACAGATGGATCTGTTGTAAAGCAGCAGAGAAGTGCGTGGGCTTTTACAGCCCGTTCAGCGGGCCGAACCGTTCAAGAATCCAGTGGTGCCCACTCTATGACCACGAGCAGCATGACGATGGAGGTGATGGCAGTTACACAGGCTTTCATATGGCTGGAGTCACAGCATTATACCAACGTGTGTGTACTAAGTGATTCAATGAGCATGATTCAGAAGGTCGAAGCTGGATCTGTACGTAGACAGTGGACTGAATCGCTGCGGAAGTCTGTTGCCCGTAAAGTCACCTTCATCTTCGTCCCGGGACATGCGGGAGTCGAGGGAAATGAACGAGCTGACAAACTGGCTGGCTCTGCACCCCCTGTAGATGGCCAGCCCATGGATCGTGCCGATGTTATTAACGTCCTTAAAGATATGGCGAGAACAGAGGACTTTGACGTCAATGACTCCACATCGCTGTCCAGGATGAAAGACCTGGGAGTAAGAATCGGCACAGCCAGACGCGAGAGGTACATCGGGAAAACAAAGCGCCTCGACAACCAACACAGAACTGGCACTATTAGCCACCGGACGCTGATGCATATGCTGGGGGGGGGGGGGGGGGGGGATCTGAGCACCTATGGACATGTCCGGAGTGCAACGAAGATACCCCAACTGATAACTAACTAACTAACTAACTAATGTAGAAAGAACATCTCTCATCTATCAGTACCACAGTATAGTGTACGTCACTGTGCCTGAATATTTTACCTTTCTGGGAAATTATGAACAGTGCATGGCACTCAAATACGAGTTGAGGCATCCCGAGAACTGCTCTGATAGAAACGTTCTATTCTAATTATTTGTACGGCAAGCTGTCTCAGCTACCACTTATCATTATAGGCCACAAAATAACCATAAAGATCCATCAGGAATACAATTCAGCAGTTGTTTTACAAATTCACTGAGTTTATTATATTTGATTTGATACCCCATTTCCCTTCTCCTCTACAACCTTATGAACATCGGTGGGAAACAAAATTATTGTGTGTTGTTTTTATACATGATCATAACACTAGTTCCGACAAACATTTCGATAAACATTTTTTGTTTCGTGGTTGCTGCTTCTCCTGGTCTTTGACGTTTCCCAGTCTATCTACAAGGCAGCAGGTTTTTGTATCGCTTCGTCTGTTTCCTACTACTTGATTGGTCCAATATGGGTTGACCATACCAGTAGCGACGCTACCGTCATGATAGCTCAAGCGGGTCATTGAAACGCGCAAGTCCTACTATCACATCAGAGGGTGTTCTTTACAATATGTACCAGCTGTGAAACAGTGGGGCCATGAGCAATGGGGAGGTGGATTCTTCTACCTCCGCTATGGACGATCTGCACGTGATATGAACGCATTTTACACGAATCGTGTGAAAAGTCATCTTGATATTTACTTTTTTGCAGGTGAGGTTTTTCTCCAGTGCTGACTGATGTATAGAAAATATGGGTCTGGCCCTATATAGTCAATACACATCAAGGCTTATTAAAAGGGTCTTTGCTTTACATACACAGGTCTCATTCTACAAGTACAAGGGAAAACATAGCTATCTAACCCAGTGGTTCTCAATTGGTGGGGAATTCCCCCCCCCCTGCCCGCCATGGGGAATGTTAAGATTTCCAAGAGGGGTGGGGGGAGAGATAAAGATTACGTCAAGATCGCGTTAATACAAGAACCGATTACTTGATATTGTTTTTCCCTCCATACTATACGGTTCTGTACTTCTCGCTCTTCTGAAATTCGTTTTATAACGTAAGTAGGCCCGCAAATCACATTTTATGTAGACGGCTAGACTTGTTCAAGTATGAGTCATTAAATTTAGCTTCCATTTTTACGAATACTATGTAGGGGTGGGTGGGGTGGATTTATATGGAGGAAATACAAAAGGGAGGAATGACATTCTGAACATATGGTGAAGGGGTGCATGGGCCAAAAAGGATTGAGAACCACTGATCTAATCCTTTAATTCGAATAATTAGTCATTGACACAAACTCTTTTGTTCCAAACGAAGATTGGTCGTTGTCTAGATTCTAATGCTTTCAGTATATCACTGCAGAGTGGAAGCTGAGCTTGTCACCTATCTCACATCACAAGTCACCACTGCAGCACACATCCACTAGTCAGTGAACAAGAGTAAGTTTACGCACATCATATCCATTTAATGCTGAATTAACACGGAACCACACAACACATAAATCCAGGAACAATAATTCTCTCAGAATATATCTTCATCGCACCCGAACACTTGAATTACACTGCCTTCTCAAGGCCTACTTAATCTCATCCACCACGACATTTTACTAGACACTCTTCCGGCCCAAACTCATTGGATCCACCCACTCTGGATCTAAGCCTCTGCTAACTATCCGACCCTCTCTAGGGCTAGGCTTCAATTCACTATGTCTGCTGATAACCGGGCTCAGTCATTAATCCTTAGTCTCAGAATTCCTATCACTGAAAACCACAGGCGGAGTTTTATCTCTAACTCCCCTATTCTTCACTTTCCCAGACCACCGACCTACACTCGTCGGGTCCCAACACTCAACTGTCCCCCGTCAATGTTTTTCACTGTCTTTTTAACCTTCTTTGCAGCCCCTCCCCAGGCTCCACACAACACTACTCCCCAGCTCAACTGTCTGCCCCACAATTACACTAGCCAGCTAACTTCTCCTCAACTGCCCCTTCCATCACTGTCCTCTCATTTGCCACCTCCGGGGACTTACTACCCGGCCCCATTTTACCTAGTGAACTTGTATATGTGTAACATTGCTACCCAGGTCACTCACCTTAATATTAGTGAACTCAGGCATGTATCAGTCATTGGATATAGTATAACGGTTGTAGCGGTTGGGCAGTGGCCAGCACATTTGATTGTCGGCTAAATGATAATGGGTCCGAATTCGACAAGTATAACTCTCGTCAACAGAATGACAGATTTCGAAAACAAGCCTATACCATTCTGGGCACTAGGACCGCGTCTTAACCACTTCACTATGGAAACTCCATTGTATGTGGCTGGCACCATGTGCCAAATACGCCTGAATGCGTGAAAACAGGGTTCTCTACTTTACTGACTTTCTATAGCAAGAAATATGACAATCTGACATGTACAAACAAAAACACACCCAACACACACACACATACACACACACTCACACACACACACACACACACACACACACACACACACACACACACACACACACACACACACCATATTTAAAACATAAGAAATGGCTCACGGGAATTTTAGGGCATTTTCCCAATTTCACGGGGACTGTATACTCGCAGCGGTCACCGCCAAATCCATACTGGCAAATACAAACTGGAAAATCTAGTGGGAAGGCACATCGTCCTCCATTTAAACATTTGACTCCCTCGCATGGATTAGGTCGAGCTGTGGAATAACATGAACATATTTATGTTTACAGCTATCAACACGTCTTGTAAAATTTGTGTCAGAGGTAATTAAAGCTACGCATGTTCTTTTCATTGTGGTAAAGCTACAGGTTCGTCTGCCGGACTTTTGGAGTTGAGTTCGATAAACGTTTTTCGACCGCTCGAAAACATCGTTGTTTCTCTCTTGCTCTGACACTGAGCAAGATGGTTTTTACATCAACGTGATACTCTCCACCTGCAAATTTGGACCTGGATCTCTATTGTGTCGTGTGTGTAATAATGCCCATGGTCTAACAAGGAAATACGGCCTTAAAATCTGCAGACGTTGCTTCAGGCAATACTCTGATGACATTGAATTCGAAAAGCTTGGCTGAACCTTCGGAGATCCCTGGCTTGATTGTTGTACTGAAAGTGTACACACTTTGTTCGCTAATTCAGTAAATGGGTGTGTTTGATTAGGGGAAAAACAAATGCGCATCAGGACGGTTTAGCTTTTTTTTTTTCCTTTTAATTAACATTGGTTCCAGGTCGACCCAGCCGAAAATGGGTAGCAGGAAATGTCTTGGGAAGGAAAGGCGGGAGGTATGAGCACATGAGCCACCAAGTGCCGATAGGTCTATAAAAATATGGGTTAAGCACTGTATGCCAAAGGCGTGTAACTAGGTCTTTTACATATTTACTTTACTGTATTCTGTTTTTAGCTGTTTCGATATTAGGTGTAAAAACGTAAGTGTATTTTATTATATTGTTGTTAATAATAGATGTAATTACAACAGAAAATCAAAACAAAAGTCTTAGTCTGAATAACAGAAAAACAGATGTAATGATAATTGCAAAGAATAAGTGGTTTCCCAAATGCAAAGGTTAAAATGAATGGAACCAGTCTTAAACAAGTCAATGTATTTAAGTATTTGGGTACCTTAATAATAACTGTCGAAAGGTGTAGTAAGGAAGTTAAATGTAGAATAGCCCAAGCAAAGACAGGATTTTATAAGATGAAGAATAGTTTCTGCCATATATCTTTGTCAATTGATATTAGTAAAACCGTCCTTAAGAGTAATATGTATCCAATCTTAAATTACGGAAGCGAATCATGGACAATTAGCAGACAAGTTAGGAATTATTTGGAAGCTGCGAAGGAGTGGTTTTTTATAGAAGAAATATGCGAACATCGTGTACAGATAAAAAGAGAAACGAAGGTCTCTTGAAAGAAATTAACTCACAAAGAAAACTTGTTAACTCCTTCAGAAGACAGTCGACATTCTTTGGGCGTGTAATGAGTAGAGGAAAGCTTGAGTTTGTCGTGACAACTGGAAAGCTGGTTGAGAGGAAAGGCATGGGAAGGCCAGGATGCCGGACAGTATGACAACATAGCGTGGGATAACATCAGTATCAGAAATGGCTGGCAGGACACGAGACAGAAGGCTATGGACAGAGATGATCATTAATGTCATCGCCATGGACGATAAGAAGAAGTTGCCAAGTTCAATTTGTTAAACTATTTGTGTGGTGGACAATTTGTTGCGTTGTAACTTTGTCATGGCAGCGGTCGTACGACATGCTATTTGACATTTCCAATTGCCTAGAGATTTTTAACGGCCGCATCTTGATCACTGAACCTCACATTTGTTCGTCCTATTAACACTTCCTTGTTATAAAGTAAGTGCTATCTGTGTAATCCAAAGTGTGAGAAATTTACTTAAGGGTACTGATTTGCACTCATAGAAGTAAAGAAAAGAAGGGAAGATCAGGCAGAGAAAGGACATATATCATACTAGCGATATAAGTAAAGTAAAGTAAAGTAGAGTAAAGTAAAGTAAAGTAAAGGTGACGTAGAGTAAAGTAAAGTAAAGTAAAGTAAAGTAAAGTAAAGTAAAGTAGAGTAAAGTAAAGTAAAGTAAAGTAAAGTAAAGTAAAGTAAAGTAAAGTAAAGTAAAGTAAAGTAGAGTAAAGTAAAGTAAAGTAAAGTAAAGTAAAGTAAAGTAAAGTGAAGTAAAGTAAAGTAAAGTAAAGTAAAGTAAAGTAAAGTAAAATAAAGTAAAGTAAAGTAAAGTAAAGTAAAGTAAAGTAAAGTAAAGTAAAGTAAAGTAGAGTAGAGTAAAGTAAAGTAGAGTAAAGTAAAGTAAAGTAAAGTAAAGTAAAGTAAAGTAAAGTAAAGTAAAGAGCTGATTTATACATCTTAAGGCGCGTTGGGTATATGGTGTTAGGCTCATATCTGTATAGAGCAGTTGGCATTCGATGGAGGATGTCTGTATCTCACCTGTCGCCTTTCCTTCCCGGGTCATTTCTTTGTACCCATTTTAGGCTGGATCGACCTAGAAGGCCAGGTTAATTTTTATAATCCTAATCAGTCCCATTGCGGGTCGAACTCATGACCATCGGTCCGGCAGACGAGCATCAAGCCACCGCGCTACCACGGCTCCCTGCCAGCGCTATGTGTGTCGTACGACTGACCAAGCTCACGGAGATGGCCCCTTAAGCCCAACATCCTCAACTAGGTCAGTTGCAGACGTTATCTCTGCACAACTGGCTCCTAGAGCTTAGGGGATAGTGAGAACCGCACTTTCTCACTTACCAGACATACAGACAGTTGAGAGTTCGAATCTGCTGCTGCTGCTGCTGCTGCTGATGATGATGATGATGATGATGATGATGATGATGATGATGATGATGATGATGATGATGATGATGATGATGATGATGATGATGATGATGATGGTGATGATGATGATGATGATGATGATGATGATGATGATGCCACCACTACTACTGCTACTGCTACTTCTACTACTACTACTACTACTACTACTACTACTACTACTACTACTACTACTACTACTACTACTACTACTACTACTACTACAACTAACTCTTCCTCTTTTTCGTTCACCTTTAGACGTCAATATGAATAAATGCAAAGAAAGCGGTAGGCAATTTGGAAGCAGGCCCCTTTGCGTCGATTTAGATTGTATGAGATGTCATCTGTTCAGGAAGCAATGACAAATTGCTGAACTAAAATTGCCTTCTAACACACAAACATCCAATAAATGTCAGGGTTGATTGCTACGACTTGTAAATAACATGCAGCTAACTTTGTGAAAGAGAATTAGGAACATAAAGGTAGCTACATAAAATTCATAGGATGGATGGACAAGCGCATGGACAAGAAAGCAGGCAGGCATGATAGCCAGACTAACATACAAGACAGGCAGACAAGACAGACAGGCAACATGTCTTTAAGAAGAATTAATGGATAGTTGGATAAATAGACAAGTATGTAATTATGTCAGCGAGTAGGGCTGTAAGTTGATTATTAAAATGGACAAGTTAGCTGAATAAATGGAGAGAATAAAAATGCCTATTATTAACAAATAAACATTTATTTTATATCAAAATAGCGTTACAGTACTCACCAGAACTGTTGTCCTGCAAAAAGTTTACGAAAATAAATGAACTTGTAAATAATAGTTATCAGTATCTTCTAGCCGGACGAAGTTCGTAATCCTGCTTTCCTGCATTCGAAACACAGCTGTGGGTGATTTGGCAGCAGATCGCCTTACGTTGGTTTTTTTATGAAATGGTATGGGTGCAGGTCGTTCAGAAAGCAATGGCAAACTACTGAACGTGAACTTACCCAGGAATCACGAACAGCCAAAAAAATGCTGGGGTTGACTTCTATGTCCTGTAAACTACTTTTAGTATCTACATGTCCATTGTCATCAAATATTCTTATATGGGACAACTGGTGTGATAAAGCCAGGGTTATACCTAAAATCACCCAGGCGCATTATGATATTAGCTATATTCATCAGTCAATCAGGTGCCGTCTCCACAATGGAAGTTGGCTGCAATGGATCTCCAACACAATCTGTCTCTCGCCTTGACTGTACATTCTGTCAGACTGCTGTTGGTTGGTTACAGTCAATGTTTCAGCACCGTGTTGTGCTGCGAGCCATAAATGCGTAGTTATTCTTTTCCGCTTTGCTAAACACATAATTGCTGGCTATAATGCTGCGACAAGCTGGCTGGTTAGCTAAGTTGACACGGTACTGCACTGATAACGTCATAAGCAGGGTTTGAGGCTTGATTCACCACCTGCTAAGTGAGGAAAGATCGGTCACCTATTCCTCATTGCATGTATGCCCACAAAATGTGATGACCCTATAATATCATAGACCCATAACTGGAAACTGCTCTTTCATAAAATGCAGGGACATTTTCATTCTCACAGTTCGACGTGATACAAATCTAATTTCTCCTCCTCCTCCTCCTCCTCCTGCTCCTCCTTCTGCTTCTTCTTCTTCTTCTTCTTCTTCTTCTTCTTCTTCTTCTTCTTCTTCTTCTTCTTCTTCTTCTTCTTCTTCTTCTTCTTCTTCTTCTTCTTCTTCTTCTTCTTCTTCTTCTTCTTCTTCTTCTTCTTCTTCTTCTTCTTCTTCTTCTTCTTCTTCTTCTTCTTCTTCTTCTTCTTCTTCTTCTTCTTCTTCCTCTTCTTCTTTATTTCTTCTTGCTTGCTTGCTTGCGTTCACTGGCTGTGAACTCCAGCATGAAGTCCTGTATGTCGGATGAAGACATCCAGTTGTCCAACATCAGTGTGATGTCATGGTTTGCATGAGTATCCGTTGTCCCATGTCTGGCTTATTGGTGTTAGTTAGTTAGTTAGTTAGTCGACAGATCATCTTCATTGCACATCGAACCATTCAGTCCATAAGTGCTCGGATCCCCTCCTCAGCAAATCCCGCAGCGTGTAGCGGCTCACGACACCAGTTCTGTGTTGGTTAATCAATCTTCTTTGGCTTCCTGCGTAGTGTTCTTGTTTGGCAACACCTCTTTTGGTGTGCAAACTGGTGGTTCCTCGCCGTGCAGGCAGATGCTCTCCGACTTCGGAAGAATCAGTGATCCTACTACGTTAGCCAGAAGAGACCTGTTGCCCAAGAAGCACGACTAGGACGTGTTTGTAGGTCTTGGCCAGTATAAAACCTGGCCCTGGTGCCTTGGAACCACCTCTGCGTCCCTATTTATTCTTTATTTTCTTCATTTTAGCCAATGTAAGACTCGCGTTAAGATCTTTATGTTACAGGACTGCCTTCCCTCTAGTTGTTTTTACTGTGCTCCTCTTATACGGCATCTTTGACTTCTGCATACTTGCTGCATATTTCATAATGCTGAACTTTATGAGTTATATGAAGTCCATATTAATGTGGACGCCGTATGATACATATGTGAGTGACACCTCAATGCATGTGTCAAGCCCTAAAGCGTGTCCCAGAAAGAAAAACGAATGAGAAAGTCTTACATGAAACATTTAAATATTGAGCACAACCCACTACTGGCAACGCTGGTCGTATTCTGGTATGAACCTAAGGCCTATCCACGTCAATATGGAAGCACTATACTCGAGTTTCGCTGTCGTTTGAGCTCGTCAGTAGTGCATATTTAAATATTGAGCACATCCCACTACTGGCAACGCCGATCGCATTCTGGTATGAACCTAAGGTCTATTCCACGTCAATATAGAAGCACTATACTCGAGTTTCGCCCTCGTTTGAGCTCGTCAGTAGTGCATATCCCTGACCGGATCCGGAAACAGTCCCGGATCACGCGTGTGAAGCGGGTGTGTAACCACGCGGCACACACTGGACACACCAAATTACCACAACAGAACATCACAACGCTACCCATCGTAGGCTATGCTCAAGATTGCCCAATCTCCGCGACCGACGTCCATCAATCGATGGGGCCCGAGCGATCAGGACTTCTCACTGGCAAGGAACACCAGGCGTCCTAAATCCAGTGAGCAATAGTCAATTGATTATGTGGTTGTTTCGGAATTTGAAATTTAAATATTGAGCACAACCCACTACTGGCAACGCCGATCGCATTCTGGTATGAACCTAAGGCCCATCCCTGACCGGATCCGGAAACAAGCCCCGGATCACTGGCGTCTGAAGCGGGTGTGTAACCACGCGGCACACACTGGACACGGCCAAATTATCATAACAGAACATTACAACGACACCCATCGTAGGCTATGCTCAAGTGAAACAAGTGAAAACTGTAAACTGAATAGATAAATTGGGCGTAGAAAATCAATATTTTTTGGGCACATTATGATAAGAAATAAACTTACAAACTTGGTGACAACTAGTAAAATTTATGGGACAAGATCAACGGAACGGCAGAGAGAATACCTGCATGCTTGTATGTATGCATATGTATCCTTGTATGTATGTATGTATGTATGTATGTATGTATGTATGTATGTATGTATGTATGTATGTATGTATGTATGTATGTATGTATGTATGTATGTATGTATGTATGTATGTATATTGGTCGCTGCTGCTGGAAGAATAAACATGCGTAATGGTGTTATATTAAATTATACCACATAGTATATGAGCTTTCACGCATACAGACATACAAACATGTAATTATACAAACAGGCAGTTTAGCACATATAGAGGCATAACAACATAGATAAAAAATACTGTCAGATATGTAAGCATATAGACATATACAAGTATATTTAGGAATACAGACATACAAAAACATGCATATAGATGTACAAGCATCATTAGACACAAATATGCACAGGCATGCATACAGTCACAGCATATATAAAGGCAAGTTTGCAAACAGATATTACAATAGCAGCCATGCAATCAGATACAATTCTTCAACATATACACGACGCAATTCTCCTGTGGGCATTGGGTTGCAGTCTTCTGACAATGAAATGCATAAATCTTGTGGAGATTGCACCTCAGTATTGGTTCGGTAGGTAAGTCCCTACACCAACTCAACTCCTATAGATGAAAACTCCTACAGGGCGTACACAACTTAAACACCAATGGATCGGACGCCTTCTTATGGCTCACGCCGTGTGGCGTTGATGATCACTTCTGTCCATGCCTTCTCTCTTGTGGACTGCTAATGACTTCTTGATTTGACAGATTTGCTTACAGTAACCGGATGACGGTTTGGTTGCATCTGCAGCGCATGCTGGTCAATACTCTACGAGGCAGTTCTTGATCTTCTCGTGATTTAGCTCACTAATAAATTGCGAACATACATGCTATGCGAAGCATCTGAAAATAGGGAAGTTTGCCATTACTTTGCTTCTTGGCCGTGACCTTTGTCAGTGACCGTAGCCGTTACCTCTATACAGAGATCCTCTACTTACTGCACACAAGTTAAAATTAAGTCTTTCGATGATTCAAAATCAAACCAACTAAACAGATTTATCGATAAGTTTGTCAGAACTAAACAAGTTGCTTGCTTGCTTATGTTCGTTGGCTTGAGCTCCAACGCAAAGTCCTGTATGTCGGATGAAGACATCCTGTTGTCCAGCATCAGTGTGATGTCATACAGGACCTGAGTTTTGCGTGAGTATCCGTTGTCCCATGTCTGGCTTATTGGTGTGCAGACTGGTGGTTCCTCGCCGTACAGGCAGACACTCTCCGACTTCGGAGGAATCGGCGATCCTATTGACTTCAGCCAGGACCCCGAAGGGACCTGTTGCCCAGGACGCTCGACGAGGACGCGTCAATAGGTCTTGGCCAGTATATAACCCGGCCCTGGTGCCTTGGAAACACCTCTGCGTCCCACTAAACAAGTTAACCCAGCATAAATTAATAATCTACTTACAAATAGCACCACTAGGGCCAGCAAAAATGTCTGTTGAAAGAGATAAACGTAATTAATATAACAGAAGTGTTAACAGATCACTAAAGATAACACCATCAACGACAAAACAATAAAAGTCGGAAAGGTTATACGTGCTATGGAATTGTTCTGTCCCTGGCAGTTGAAATGCTAACCGATTCTATACCGAGCAACTCACTATACGTTGAAGGGTTAATTAATATGTGGCCAGTATAACTTATTTTCCTTGCTTCTGCAATACCAGAAGTCCCGGTGACATTGGGGAAGTAAGTTTATGTGACATGACAAGCTGAAGCAGGGGTAGGATTGTTCTCTTCCCTCAGTGTGATTCTCGGATCGACCCCTGACCCTTCCCTATTCCAACTGGTAACGGGCAACAAGTAGTCTCATAGCAGATACCGCCGCTAGAATGTGACGTTTTAGGTCTTCAATATTCAAGGCTACGACATATGAGGCAGATTGTCAGTGTCCTTGCTCGTCGATTTTCCTTCCCAGAAAATTTCCAGAAATTATCAAATTTGTTTAGTGGCTATTTTCATAAGGATAATTCGACCCGAGGGCCGACCTGGTCGAAAAATAAATCCAGGCGCGCGCGCGCGTGTGTGTGTGAGTGTGTGAGTGTGTGTGTGTGTGTACGTGCGTGCGTGCGTGCGTGCGTGCGTGTGTGTGTGTGTGTGTGTGTGTGTGTGTGTGTGTTTTGAAAAAAAACCAAAGACGGAGATCTGTGGAGAGTCATAAACGCCTACGCCGCCCGTCATGGAACTTGATCCCCTCGATCTTTCCAGTTGTCTCCACTGCCTCTCTTCTCATCATATGACCACAAAAAGTGTTGTCTGCCTCTTCCTTATTGTTGTATATAATGTTCTAATTTCATTAGTCTCTTTCTGGCAATTGTTGTCAGTTACTTTGGCAGTCCAAAGAATTCGTAACATTCGTCTCAGGAACCACATCTCTGTTGCGTCCAGTCCTTCCTAGTTTGTTCATTTACATTCCCAGATTCACTGCCATACAGCAAAACAGGTTCTATATAACACTTCAGCACTCTCTTTTTTACATTCAATGATAGTGACTTATTGCATAAGATAGTCTTAATTTTCTTAAATGCAGCCTTTGCTAGCCCTATTTTTATCTCAATCTCTGTTGTGCATCTTCCGTCTGGTGCTATAAATGTCCCTAGGTATTTAAAACTATCCACTTGGTTAAGAATTTTCCCTTCTATCTCTATTTCATTTTTGAGTGTCACCTTTTTTTATATCACCATTGTTACATATAGCTATAGAGGCATAATTTATAACTATAACGTTGATAAAGCGAAAAGGACGAGACAGATACCTGTATAAATCAAATACTGCAGCTGCTGCTGATGCTGCCAAAACCGTTTGAGAATATCGGGGTAGAATACTTGCCTTCGATGATTTAAAAGTCAAGTAATCGAACATACAGCATTTGATGGCCTCTAAAGCACTGTAGAAAACTGCTAGTGATAGTATGGACTCAGCACGAAGAAGAAAATTCCCGTTTACAGCCACTAGAGGTAGAGGACAGGCAGCTTGCAATCTTATACAACAGCGTCGACTTCCAGTCTATATGGCGGTTAGGCTGTTGAGCTGTTAAGCCCTCTGGGGTGTTTTTGCTTCTGGCTAAAGTTTTCTTAAACATTATCCTTATGTTGGATTGGTAGTACATGGTTTCGTTGCCCAGTGACTGAGTTAAGTGCGTGGAGCGACCCTGTGAGCTGTGGATTTAATGTTGAATGTTTTTACATCTGTCCGCGGTACTTTGTATTTGAACTGCATGTTAAGATAACTGGCGGACGGCCTGTTGCTGGAATAGCTGGTTTTGCCTTATGCACTATAATGTGTTTGCAACTGCCAGTTTTCTAGTGTCTGCCGCTTCCAACGATGATAAACTGTAATTTTAGTGGTGGACTGGTGTGTTGCTTTTGTCCAAAATCAACTTATGCCAAGCCATATAATCTTTAGGATCTCCTGCAGCTCTCTTCATGTCCACCTTATATTATTCGTGTCTGTCTCTAATTATTGTCTCCATATGTTTTAGACCGTCCTCTACATTGTTTCTCCTCTATAGTTCAGAGAAATGACCTTCTATTTATACTAATACAGTGCAGACCTGATAAGGCGAACTCACCTGGGACCCAAGAAATAGTTAGTCTTATCAGACATTCTTCTTATAAGAGTTGAAGCATATTGATGCAATTTCATCGTATAATACAATATTGTTCTTCACAATAGAAATTCGCCACATCCGAAATGCCTTAAGCAGTTTGCACTTATCAGGTGTTCTCAAAGTTTGTACTGTCCAGCGCTAGCGTCTTTTCCTCACACCTTGACTCGATGGAATATATCTAGTTCTGACCTAGCATGATTCAGAAGGTCGAAGCTGGATTTGTACGCAGACAGTGGACTGAGTCGCTGTGGAAGTCTGTTGTCCGTAAAGTCACCTTCATCTTCGTCCCGGGACATGCGGGAGTCGAGGGAATTGAAAGAGCTGATAAACTGGCTGGCTCTTCACCCCCTGTAGATGGCCAGCCCGTGGATCGTGTCGATGTTATTAACGTCCTCAAATATATGGCGAGAACAGAGGACTTTGACGTCAGTGAATCCACATCGCTGTCCAGGATGAAAGACTTGGGAGTAAGAATCGGCACGGCCAGACGCGAGAGGTACATCGGGAAAACAAGGCGCCTCGTCAACCAACACAGAACTGGCACTATTAGCCACCGGACGCTGATGCATATGCTGGGGGGAGGATCTGAGCACCTATGGACCTGTCTGGAGTGCAATGAAGATACCCCAACTGATAACTGATAACTAATAGTTCTGACCTTAAACTCCACATTTTGTATACAGGTCATCGTACTAGCCGCTACGCTACAACAGCGTTTCTAAAAGTTTGACTAGACGTAAAAGGTACCGAAGATTTCGAAATGCTTTAAAAGTCGCAAAACCCATACCAAATACAGCGATTATGCCAACATTGTAGTCCTATAAACGCAGGCACCAGATAATGAATGTTTGTAGTTTATTGATAATTTTTTAGTTGCATCTCGTCAGGTACAAACTGCAGAAATCACATAACATAAACTAAAGTAATTAGATAAATTCTTCAAAGAATTTATTTGTTGATCCGGCAGCGTCTGCAGCTTATCTTGTTCCAGATGCATTGGTGTTACCTTACCTCTGGAGCAAACTAGGTAGACTGAGAGAGGGAACATGTTGTATGGGTAACATATGGTCTCTGCAATTCAGCCCAGGCTTTGTGCTATAGAGAGGTTATTATGCCTTTTTGTATAGTGCCTGTAGTAGTGTAGCAGTTGTAGTAAAAGGAAACCATCAAATTAACTTCCCATAAACAAGTAAAGCAAATCACAGATCTATATTTGTGGAGTGTCTTGTTTAAGAAACGTTATACAAGTTTTCGAATAAATTATCTGACGTAACATGATACATTGAACTTACACAATACCATTGTAAAATAGTCAACGAAACTAAAGTAAACAAAACAAATATCTTACGATACTAGCGATGGGCGTCATGGTGTTACTCTTTTGGAAATGTTCTTTAGTTATACTTCTGTACTATAATAGCACGAATCAGGCATTAGTTGGGTGACAGAATCCATGCCAGGACAGCTTTTATACGTGTGAATGACAGGGCCGGGTGGCGCCATATGTTGAACTGAACATCCCCCTTATCCCCTCTCACTGATGTGTGCTAATTAATCCAACGACTACGTCGATAAGCCATTATAAATATACAAGTTGTCTCGTGGCACATACCAGCGGTTCCCAAAGTTTGTGAAAAGATCTCCGATCGCGTAAGAATTTCATAAAGGAAATAGGTAAATGGGTCCCATTATATTCTTGACCAAACGAAACTGGGTAGATGATATGGGCAGTGTCTCGCCGGTGGTCTTGTGCTCCAGAAAGTGTATGGCGTCGATTATATTAGTCCGCCTCGACCCCGTATCTATTTCTTTTAGAGAAAGATTTGAACTTCGAATCACCGGACCAACAGGTCAGTATACTAACTGCTACCCTACAACAGCATTTATAAAATTATGAGTAGACGTAAAATTGTACAGAAGATTTAGAAATGCTTTAAACATCGAAAAACTATACCAAATACAGATCGCTACAGTGATTCGAGAATAGTTACAGACAATAAATATACATGTTAAGTTAAATGAGATCAAATCATACACAAAGAAATATAAATTTGATATATGTGCATTGATGAGATAAATAATTTTCTTGTTAAAGTAAATTCAACGTAGAATTAAAGAACAGATATGATATATTATCTGATCTAGAAATTATATTTCAGAATTGAAATGACCAATGAGAATGATGAAGAACTCGGTCAGACAAGCTGCAAAACAAAAACAAAAAACAAAAAACTATCCCAAATTTAAGATGTTAGCCGTAAAATATGAATGACCGAGGAAATCTTAAAACTAGTAGAAATAGCAATATTAACAATGAAAAATATGAAGAGATTCGCTGGACAAGTAACAGATTATGCAAAGAGGCAAAATTGCTGTGAAAATTAAAACCAGCATAACACCAGAAATGCCAAATTAATGCACAAAAGAATTAATTATGTCACTTTAGGAAACATAACGGGTCGTCGGAAAGCCAAAGAAGACAAAAATTATAACCGACAAAGATCACATGTTACATGCATGGTAAGAATATATGAAAAACGTTTACAGATTCATGTGATGAACAGTATGGAATTCCATATAAGTATTTAGGACCACCAGTTTTGAAGATGGAAGTTCAGAACGCTCTTAACCATATGAAAACTGACAAGACCCCAGGTCTAGACAGCATCACTAAAGAACGTATCAACGCTTTAGAAGAATATGAAGAGCGTTCATTTGAAATCCGTTCGTGCCGCAAAGCGCGTAATCGCGTCTATTGAACATGATCATGTCATAGTCATGTGATAAGTACTGATCAATGAATACAACAGCACGTACTAATCGTCTCATGATGCATAGATTCTGTTTCTAACCAATTCTTCTTCTTCTATCGTTCGCTTGAAATATGTCTATAACTGCAATGTTGTCTCTTGTATGAATCTAACAGTCTTTTTTAGTTCACTCAGCGGTTCATAGAGTTTATCTTTCACTGTTGTCTCTCTAGGCCAGAAGGTTCGCCTGGATATGTTGTAGTTTGGGCAATCCTGGAGTATGTGCTCTGCTGTCTGCGACGCCAAACCACATGTGCACATGGCTGAGTCACCAATCTTGAATTTTGTATACATGTGGTTGCGTAATCTACTGTGTCCTGTTCTGAGGCGCAAAATAATGACCTGTTCTGGTCTGTCCATAACTGTCATGAGTAGGGTTTGGAGGCCTTCTGACTGATTTGATCATTCTTTTCTTTTGGTGGTAATGTAATGGGCACATCAGGCTGTTCTTCCTTTGCTTCTTCCATAGTCGATCGATCAGCTCTGTCGTTTCCGGGTACTCCACATTGGGATGGTATCCACTGTATGGTGACCTTATGCTTTCTGCTAAGTTCAGAAAGTGGTGTCAGAACTGGTAATTTCCCAGACAGGAGTATCTCTCAATGGCCGGGTTGATCCAAGATCTGTCCAAAGAAGCTCTAAGAGCGGTGATTCGGTTTCTTTCATTTGAAGGATGTAGACCAGTGGACATTCATCGAAGAATGCAGGCAGCGAACGGTAACAAATGTGTGTCGAAGACAACAGTGACAGGCTGGGCATGAATGTTTCGGAAAGGACGTCAGTTCACTACAGATCTTCCACGGCCGGGTCAAGCGCATATTGTTGCAACAGAAAAACAAAAAACCATCGCCAATATTGATGCACCAGTACAGATGAACCGTTGTCGAAGCATACGTTCGCTAGCGAAAGAATTTGATGTGTCAATTGGGACAATTCAAAAAGTTGTTCGTAAGAAAGTGCAATATTGCAGTGGGTACCACGGATGTTGACCGGCAACCAAAAAGAGGAACGCATGGGATAGTGTTTGAACCACTTGCTGCGTTACAGAGGTGGAGGGTGATGGATTTCTTCATCGGGTGTCATTATAATCCAGCCTATAGTCCTGACTTGTCACCATGTGATTTTCATTTGTTCGGACCTCTAAAAAATGCTCTCAATGGGGCAATGATTTCACACAGATGCAGACGTAATGAACGCGGTAAACACTTGGTTCAGTGAGCAAACACAATCCTTTTTTATTTTTGCATTCACCGCCTACCTAAACAATGGGATGCTTGCCTGAATGCCTACTCTTCAGACCAACCCATGGTGCATATTTCATTCAAAATGAAAATTTTGTTTAATTCTACCACACCTGTTAATGTTTCTTTCGTGCTATTGTAAAAACGCCTTTGGAACGGGTTTCAAATGAATGTCTCTTATATATATTCATACTTTGCTGAATCCACATGTGGTTACAACCTAATATGGCTCTCCACAGATTGCTTTTGTTGAGTATAATGAATTCTCAGTTGGGAGCCTCAGCTATTTGACACATACAAGTAATTGCGATTTCACCTTTCTGACCTGTAAAGGGTGTTCGATTTTTAAGCCTGAGTGGTAGGTTATTTATTTTTCCCATCTGCCTACTTTTAACTATCCGGTCAGCTTTATACACACAGGTCACACAAGTTTAAACAGTTAGCTGAGTGTCTTCTTAACAGGACGTGGCAACCAAACCCAGCATGGACTCGGCTGTTTGTAATTTACTAGGCAACTTCTTGTTCAGTAGTTTGCCATTGCTTTCTGAACAACCGACACTTATACCATTGTTACAAATCAAAACAAGGAGGTCTGCTTCCAAATCGCCTGCAGCTTATTTTGAATAAAGTATTCGGGATAGCGAATCGCTTTAGCTACTCCTTCGCCACAGAGGACGGTTAACCATAGGTAATCACAGCATTTTCCATTACAAGCCCCTGGGCTGCGCTGTGACCCGAAGGGATTAAGGCCAGAGGATCGTCATCATTGCACCTGGTTTCATCCCATCTGGCTCGGTCTCACTCAGCACAGCGTCAAGCTACCAACTGTGACCATCGCACAAAGCACCAGTTCCGTAGCTCCAGCGATGATTCCCAGAAGTGACCATGATCTGAACAAAGCATTCAGAATAAGAACCCACGACCTTCATAGTACCAGGCAGCTTGACTACTTCGCCATATAGATTTGTCGTCATTCACATTCAGATATTAGAGGTCAGCATGGCAGAATGGATAGGAGCGCTTGTTCATAATTATCATGTGTGCTGATGCCGAGGTAGCGGGTTCAACCCCTACCGGTAAGTTAGACTAAAATGCTGACTTCTCGTCCTTGACTTGGGGAGGTAAATTACACATACCTCTGAAGTCGGAGTGGGTTCGCCTGATGGCGAGAGACTTGAATTTCACCTGGAATAGTAGCAGATAAATGTTTAATGAAACTCAATCCAAATCAAGATGGGGTTTATCGGCTAGTGTTCAAGGGAAATTGGAGAACCAGGCAGCCAATGTGACACTGAATTGGTTTGCAATTCACCACTTACAAAGGCGAGTATTGTATTTTCCTTGAAGTCTAGTTTTCGGAAAGTACAGAATGGGGCACTATGATATGGATGGTTACGATTTGTGGATGTTTCAGACCTTCGATAACAGTGATAAGCAGTGTCAAGCAGCATTTATGTCCTGGAAATTCTACTGGAAGAAACGGGGCGACCGGGCGCTTATCAGTTTATCACCAGTGTAGTATCTTTTTTTTTGGTGTCGCATATCTTATTTACAGGATATCGCTGTCACCACCAGCATTTTACTGCTGTTGTTGATGTCTTGGCAAGATTACGCTCAGTAGTTTGCCATTTTTTTCTGAGCGACCGGCTTCAGTTGCCTCCGCAAGTAACCATGCTGCGCGATCCTCTACCGAATATCGCGCAGCTGCGGTACCCTAACGGGGATATATGGGATTACGGAGAAAGTCAATAACACCTTCACCATGGAGACGGCAGTGTAGTATCTACGAGTTTAGATTAATTACTCAAATAACAGTAACTGTTCACAAACAGTCGCCAGAGTTGTCGTTCATACTCGTAAATCTTTACACTTGTACATTGTCCGGGAGCAGTGAATATCTACAACAATTATGTCATCACTAGTGCTGCAGAAACACGACACTGTCTGTTCACCATTATTATATATCAGGTCGTTTCAGAACGTCGCTTTATAACAGCCCGCTGAAAATGTTGGTTGTCTTTGTTGTCACCCATGATTAACATGGAATAACTTAGATTTTCGTCTTTTTTTCCCACAGAGCTTTCGTTCTGGCTTGCAAGTATTGTTTTTTTATTTTTTTTTTTTAAATTCGCATATCCTTTTACAGGACATCGCTGTCAACAGCAGCATCTTTCAGCTGTCTGTTGATTTCTTGGCAAGAGTACGCTCAGTAGTTTGCCATTGCTTTCTGCTCAGTTATCCCGCAAGTCACCAGCGGGGGACGAACCGCTCTCAGTTCTCGCCCGCTACGAGACTCTGCGTAATAAACGGGATTACGGAGAAAGTGGTGTAAACCCTTGGCCAGAGAGACCGGCGCAAGTATTGTACAGAATGATAATGCGGCCCGCACTCGTCATTTTGCCAGTTATCCAGCCCACTGTGAAAAAAATGTTTTGTGACCCCTGGTGTAGATGATTGCGTCAGCTGGGCACGAAATGTGCATACATTGTTGCAACTCGCTGGCCAATCCCTAAACTCTCGATCTAATACAATCATGATCATGCACAAATCTAACATTTCCTTCGACATTCTGACCCACTCATTTCCTCTGTAAATACTTTTGAGCATAGAGTGTGCACACATTTCTGATTGTGGTGTGTCTGCCCGGGTCATCTATGATTTTTCTCCTATCAGCCGGCTCCTAGATCAGTGGTTATCAACCTTTTTTGGCCTATGCACCATTCACCATATGTTCAGAATGTCAACCCTCCCCCTTTCGTATTTTCTCGCTATAAATCCCCCCCCCCTTACACAGTATACATAAAAATGGAAGCTAAATTTAATAACATATACTAGAACAAGTCTAGATGTCTACACAAAACGTGATTTGAGGGTCTACTTACATTATAAAATGAATTTCAGAAGGGCGAGAAGTACAGAACTGTAAAGTATGGAAAGGAAAATATTATAAAGTAATCGGTTCTTGAATTAATGCAATCTTGAAATAATCTTAATTGCCCACTCCCCCCCCCCCCCCGGAAACCCTAAAATTCCCCTGAGTGTGGGGGGGGGGGATTTCCCCACCGTTTGAGCACCACTGTCCTAGATCAACTGCCAATTCAGTTCTATGATGGCCATGTACCCAGGGTGTAGGTGGAAAGCATATGGCAGAAATCTCGGACGAGTGTCTGTTAAACCAGTGCAATGTTTCAAGGCGTTCGAGGTAGGGTGCATGGTTTCCCTTTATCTACAACACAATGGTCATACCTTTTCCCCATGTCTGCGAGCGAGGTCAGCACACCACTAACTACATTAGTATTTGTTGCCCAGCGGTTCAGGCCATTGCACATAAGCTTTCTCTGCCTATATGCCCATAGTTTTCCCACATAGGTTAATTTCCGTATTTCACCTCTTTAATTGATATGCCACAAACATTTCAATTATCATGTCCTTGTGGTTTTGATGGGTGATCTTGTAGCTCCTACAGCTAAACCTCAGTGTTCGTTTCTTCTTTACACGATATATTCTTTCCATCCTCTCACAGTTCCGCTACTTCCATTTCATTCCTCATTGAGAGAAGCAAACAAGAGAGAAGACTCAAAAGAGACCAGAAGAACAGAATACACGAACATATTCATTAGGAGGGGGAAATAATTATTCATGACTTGAAAAGGTTTTTTTTTTTCAGATCTTGACAGAACTGAGAGTGACATTCTTCTTTTCTAGAATCCGTTTGATTGCAACCTTGATGATGTGCCTGTTGAACCACAGTTAGAGCTCATTGATTTACAAGCAATTGACTTATTGAAAGAAAAGCACAGAGAAGGGAAACTTGTTGAATTTTACGGCTGCTTACCCAATGTTGAGTTTCCGAAACAGACATGTTTTTTTCCCCCCTCCCAGCAGCTTCAAACAATGACAGCTTTCTCCGAAATCCTTTGATGATTCTGTAGAGATCATCACTGGGATTTTCATCAGAATACAGATTCTTAGCAAAAGCTAATGGTCGACGTTTGGTGCAGGAAAGCCTGACGTATGATGACACAACATCTAGCTTAAGAATGGAGGTGGAGGCGGTCGGTGCAGCTTTCCGCCGGATGGAGAACACGATACATACACACACATTGTGATTGTAACTGACTCAGAAAGCATGCTGAGGAGGGTGAGGACAGATAGGCTTCGTGCAGAGTGGCTTGCTTCGCTTCGGAGGTCAAGGGTAGCAAGCATCACCTGGATCTTTTCTCCGGGGCATGCCGGTGTGCTGGGGAATGAACAGGCGGACAGATTTAGTGGAATATTGATGCATGACAAGACAGACGTGGTTGCGGCCTTGTGGGAGCACGTGTACACCTCGGAGGAGCAAATGGATCACCATAGTCTGGTAAGAAGGAAGCAGCGATATGTAACGAGGGGATCTGGCCGACGCTCGACGCTCAGAGTAAAGGCGAGACGGACATATAATCAGATTGCTGCTACAACTATTAGTGTTGGAACTCTTCGCTGGCTGCTGAAGATGGGGACGGAGCGCTTATGAGAATGTCCCGAATGCTGTGATGTCGGTTCCTAAATCAATCAATAAGTCAATCAGAATACACATACATTTTCATCAGGAGCGGCTGGCTGAGTGGCTAGAACGCCGGATTCTCCTTCGGGAGACCCGGGTTCGAATCCTCGGTAAGGTGTGGGATTTTTTCTGTCGAGGGCAAAAAGAAAATCCTAACCTGCACAGTTTGCAGCGTCTGCACTAGCCAGGCGGCCTGTATTTCTCAGGCTCAAGACCCCCCCCCCTCTCCCCCCCCCCCCCCCCCCCCACCCGGCCATACACCGCAAGGTACTATATTGGCAGTAAGTGACAGTTAATGACAGTTTTAAATGACAGTTTTTCATTAATCAAAATATTGTCTTATGGTGATATTTCTGTTTTCTATAATAATGCCCTCTGGTCTCACATACCCGAGGAGCAAGGCCACTTCGTTTTTATCTCACAAAAATACCAGATGCATAAACCGTAGACGTTAGGAATCGTTTTGGGGTCTTGATGTCTGCACAAGAGGAAATGACACCTGATGAACTGGCAGTACAAGCTAGAGATATCTTGATAACTGCAGCCAAAGATTTAATTCCGACCAAAAAAAAGCAACTTAAGCCATGGATTACATCAGACACGTTAGAATTAATAAAACAACGAAGGGAACTGAAACAGAAATGAGGTGAATCCGATAAAAGCAGGATGAAGTATAAATCTTTAACTCGAGAAATAAGAAAGAACACAAGAAATGACAAAAATCAATATATACAAGATTGCTGTACCAGAATAGAGCAATATCATAACACTGGAAGAAATTTAGAAATGTTCAAAGAAATGAATGTTCAACCTCAATTGAATGTTATCTGTGACAAGATGGGAAATACCTTAACAGAATCTAGACAAATTCTAGAAAGATGGCAGGAGTACTGCAGTCGAATGTATGATATAAGTGACAGTGAGAATATGAATGAGATACATGAGCCAATGACAGCAGAGACATAATCTGAACCCTCATTAGATTAAATTGCATGGGCAATAAAGAACCTGAAGAATGGTAAATCACCTGGATGTGGTGGGATACCTAATTAAAGCGGGAGGAGAAGAAAGCATACAAATCTATCACGCATTGTGTAAAACGATATGGAAATATTGTATATGGCCAAAAGATTGGAATCTTCATTCCAATACCAAAAAAGGGCAACCTGAAATTATGCACCAACTATAGAACTGTTGCCCTGATCAGTCATGCAAGTAAAATTCTACTAAAAATCATAATGGGAAGATTTCGTAAGAAAATGGAAGAAGAAATTAACGTGGTTCAAGCTGAATTTAGACAAGGAAGCGGAACACGAGATCACATGCTCAATATGCATTTAATGATAGAGAAGTGCATAGAATTTAATGTAAACATATTCTCATGTTTTGTGGTTTATTCAAAGGCATTTGGCTGTGTACAACATCAGAAACTTTGGGAAATCATGAGGAATATGGGCTTTCCACCATATGTAATACAACTTATAAGAATGCACTATCTAGACCAACAAGCAGCGGTTAGAATAGATGGCGAGACATCAGACTGGTTTGACATTAAGCAAGGAGTCCGTCAGGAATGTGTGCTGTCCCCCTATTTGTTTAACCTGTACGCGAAAATATAATGAGAAATATAAGAGATGATATAAACTAGGGAGCTATATGATGCCCTAAATATCGGTGGTCATGACTTATCAGAGATTCGGTATGCTGATGATACAGTATTGCTATCCACAACACAGACTGGTATAGAAAACATAATACCCTCAACCCACCTGAATAGTGAAAATCACATCTTATATCTTAACATAGCAAAAACAAAGATAATGCATACAGATAAAACTACTATGGAGACAGAAATATATGTTAATGAGGAAAGGTTGGAGGTGGTGGAAAATTCTGAATATCTTGGGTCATTGATTACCAACAACAGTGATACAATGAAAGAAATTAAACGACGAATATCAGTTGCTCTTCAAAGACTAAAACAACTGAATAAATTATGGAGTGGGACAGATAGAACTACAAAAATTAGATTTTTAAGAGCATGCATCTTTCCCATTGCAACATACGCCTGTGAGACCTGGACATTTACTAAACAAGCTGAACAGAGCATAAATGCCTTTGAAAATAATTGAGTTCTAAGAATATCTTGGGTAACGAAAAGAACAATTGCACCCTTACTTCAAGAGCTGAATATTGAAGAAGATTGACTTTTAAAGACGATAAAACAAAGAAAATTGAAATATTTTGGTCACTTGAAACGTCATGAAAGTTTCGAGAGAACAATAATGGAGGGGTATATGCCTTGGAAGAGAGGAAGAGGAAGACCAAAGAGAAGATGGGTGTAGGATGTGGCGGATGATCTCCAGATGGGTGTATCGGATGCGGGACATCTTGCTTATGATCGAGAGGTTTTCCGAAAGGTTGTTATGGGAGCGAGGTTCTGCAAAGGACATGCTACTGAATGAAATGAATGAATGGTCTCACATATACCTAACATGTTAATATTCAGTCTTCTCATTTGTTTGTTAATATTCTCAAAGTTTGGGATAGATGTGGTAAAGTTTCATTAAAGTTTGTGTGGCCATAGAAAGCCAGTAAAAAATGTTTTTCCCCACAACCCCGGGGGTCTTGTTACTGTCATCAAAAGTATACCTTTAAGAATTGAAGTATACATGTAGAACTAAAAAGTTGATTATAAAATGTAAGTAGCTAAAGATTCTCAAAATTTTCTGTAAGCAATTTAAATAAACCTTTCTTGATATTATAAAATCTGACTTTGGATATAAACACATTATTTTCTAAGAGAAGATGCAAGAGATTTCTACTCGAGTTACTAATATTAGAGCTGGTATATAATTTTCATTTAAAATGCTAGTAGTTTTCCTTGCAACAATATTCTATGATTATGTCCCCTACTAGAATGTTATCTGTTGCTTTTTTTTTTTTATTTTGCTATCTGCTAATTTCAAACCGTGTCGCACTGGTTTTAATGTTTTGGTATGGGAACCGGTAGTTCAGACAGCAATGGCAAACTACTGAACGTAAAAACTAGCCAAGACTTCAACAACGGCAGTAAAATGCTAGTGTTGACTGCAACGACCTGTAGGGATATGCAACTTTAAAAATAAAAAAAAACAGCTGGTACGTACGCAGAATGCTTGAACAGAATTATTAATAAGTGTAGTGATCAATCAAGGCATTACTAGGCTATCAGTCATGTTATTATATTTTAAATATGTCCTAAACAACTAGGGAAACGCATGCGCAGTTGAATTGTATGATTTATTATTATAGGAGATATTTATTTTAAAGAAATAGGAGGGATGGTCAGAAAATAATGCACCATTTGGCAGAGAGAGACAGACACAGACAGAGAGAAAGGGAAAATGAGAGAAGAAAAGAACTATTTGTTCAAAATGAATTAAATTTACAATCAATATAAATGACATTTCCTCTAAACATAATATTTGTCTACTTAAACACCATAAACTTGCACGGCCTTTCGCCAGCGCGAAAATAAAGTGCATGCAGGCCTTGACTGTACAAGATCAGGTTTTGTCCTTCTCACATCGCCTATTAATCTTTCACCTCTCTCATTCCTATCACCTATGCCAGGAGTCACCAAACTACGGCCAGCGGCCCGGATTCGGCCCGGATTCGGCCCGCGACGTCAGTTCATCAGACCCGCCGACAGTAATCGAATTTGCTTTTTAAAACGTAGCCTATGCAACACGAGATGTTGTGATACAATTTAAATTTAAATATTATCTTTAGAATACTAGGAGATCTTCACACGTGTGGAGACCTCCTGGTTACTATGTGCCTTAAATTTACTATTTTCAATTTTACATTATTATATCTAGATTTTCTTGTTTATTGAAATGTTTGCTTATTTCGCGTCATCCTAAGTCCTTCTTCGGCTCGTGGTAGCTCCACCTACGCTCTGACGTTACCTTGGTTTCCATGGCAACACACACAAACATGAATCTATGCGCCCCCAGAAGTATTTGGCTGTTAACACAGGTCCGACGTTCCAGAAATATTTACATCTTTTTGCCTGTCATCCATTTTATAGGTAGGCAACAAGGATTTCTTTGTTTGGCAGTGATAGGTAAGTAAACTCTTACTGTGAATAGAGACAATAAAGTAGCAAACACAGCATTAAAATGCCAAAGAAGCCTCGTGTTCTTACAAAAATATTATCCCCAGCTAAGAAAAAATCCCCGGTCAAGGTGTTAATCGACCTGGTCTCTAGGCCAGTGTTTTTCAACCTTTCTACTGGAGCAGATCCTTACGCAAATGCTAACGTTGCTCGAGGAACTCTGTGCGATGATCCAAGTGTTTGTCCTACTTTATGTAATAAATCAGATGGGCAGAAATGTTACATTTGGGTGAATTCGGTCTGTTTCGGCTGAACCCATGGCTGCCACTCGCGGAACCTTGGTTGAAAAACACAGCTCTAAGCTGCTTACTTAAGCCGGCCTTATTTATATATTTTCCAAACCATATTATGTGATACATTCTTTACCAACGGTACCTATAAACTTGATATGTACCTTTGGTGTGCCGTATTTTCACCAATGACCCCTAGTCCTCTGCTTTTCTTGTGTTTCAATATCATTTTAATTATGTTTCTAGTTCAATGTCTGTCTCATTTTCAGATCCCGCTTACTGCACCTCTCATTTTGGCTACTAAGAAAAGAAACGTGGACGCAGAGTGTCGCGTTTCCAATGAAGAATGGGGAGTAACGTACTTCTTTGTGGAAACAATAATCAGAAAACCAATTGCAGCGAATGTGTAGCCGTTTTGAAAGAATACAATCTTCTGCGTCACAATAAAGCAATTCATCTATCAACATATTCAAAGTGTTCTGGAATGTTACGCTCTGATAAATATTAGTCCATGAAACGTGGTTTAGAAACACAAAGAAATCTCTTCACGAGAAAGTTTGTTGAAGATGAATCTGTCACTAGTACAAGTTACAAAATTGTCCATAAGATAACAGAACACGGGAAACCGTTTACTGATGGAAACTTCATCAAAGAGTGTATGATGCAAGCAACAGATCACTTGTGTCCCGAGAAAGCCGATTTGTTTGAAACTATCAGCCTTTCGGCAAGTTCAGATATGCGGGGAAGAGAAGAACTTGGAGAGAACATAATGCTACAGATACACGAGAAACTAGGAAATTGTTGTGGCATTCTCTGGCGCTGGATGAGTCTACTGATCTCTGGAGTAAGCCACAACTTCTCGTGTTTATTCGTGGTGTCAATTTGGGCTTTTAGATAACGGAAGAGTGGGCATCTGTTTGCAGAAAGCATGCAACAACAACTGGAAAATACATTTTTGTGAAAGTGCAAAACATCTTGCAAGACTATAACCTTCAGTGGAATCAGCTTCGATGTGTTACAGTTGATGAAGGAAAACACATGGCTGGAGTGAGGAAGGATCTGGCGGTGTGTATCAGGACTTAGTTAGGAGATTGGAAAATTAGGACGCCATGTCCATACAGCTAGCACTCTGTTGGAAAGACTTAGGAATTTCTTGCACTCAAACCAGTCTTTTCTGCTGTGAACTTCATTCCGGTACACGCAATCAGTCACCGTCAGTTCCAGGTTTTTCTTAAAGAAATCAATTCTGAATTCTGTGACTTGCCTTATCATACATCAGCGAGATGGCTCAGCTGCAGTACAGACCTGTTTCGGTTTTACAAGCAAACAAAAAAGAAATAGATGTTTTCCTCACTGAAAAAAGATAGAGCTGATCCACAGCTGTCAAATCCTACCTGGCTGTCAAAGTTGTCATTTTTGGTCGACATCACATTCCACATGAATGAACTGAACTTGAAACTTCAGGGAAATGATTACCTCATCTGTGATCTCTACAGAATCATCAACGGATGTGGGAGAAAGCTGTCACTGTTTGTAGCACGCACAACTGGAAGAATAAAGCTTTCCTCATTTTCACTGTTTCAAACAGTTTTGCGCTACAAGCGCCGAAGATGTCAACATCGATGTAGCGTAGCGCTAGCTATCTGATAGAGTTCACGTTCAAAGTAGCCACTATTAGACTTTCAGAAATAGAAAGACTATCCACTGCCGAAGACAAGATCAAAAGGCTCGTGATCTAGGCCGTATGGAATTATCGGCCCAAGAAATGATCAAATATTCCTTCAGTGACCAGGCTAAGGAAGGTAAGGTTGACAGCAATACTTTAAATACAGATTGCAGACCTATATATCCTGCTACATATGCCTGGGAAATAAAGAAACCCCCAAGTCTTGCACTGTCTCACTACAAGGAGATAGACAAGACTATACAAATTCAGTACAACCTTTCACTCTCTCACCCGATAGCACTTAAGTAAACTTATAACAGAGTCATTAGTTAGAAATTTCCATACTACACTCAAATAGTTTATTTTATATAATTTTGCTGTTGCTTGTTCTATCCTATTCTTGAGAAGAAAAAACCAACAACTATATTTTACTGAGCCCACGTGCTCAGTTTAATCACTGTAAGATGTTAGTGATGCGAGGGTCCGATGTAGGTCTCCTGGCAAAGGAAGTGGCTTGCCAGGCACTTAGCTGAAGTTCTCTTCCCAAGATTCATCTGGAACAACGGCTGCATCGTTTCTCGTCTCCTCGTGCTGCTGATCAGGCTGTTGCACTACAGGTCACAGTGGAAGAGGGCATCTTGGCTAGGGTTTAGTCTATAATAATTGTTATTGTCCTTCGATATGTTTCTATACCTAGCCCTGAGACTTCACAAGTATCTTGATCCTATCACAGTGTTATTAACTTCTGCTGACAGCTCTAGACTGTTTATGACAAAGTTTATGGCTGACTGCTCCCTGGCAGTATGTTGACTTCACATTATTTGTAAACTTGTGTTAGGTGGTTTAATATTTGGTTGGTGATTCTTGTGGTGAGTGTGGCACTGATGGCATTGGTGGTGACACAACAATCTGTGGACGAGATTCAACAAAAGAAGATTGTGTGAGTGATTGCTCAGGTGGACGATTGTCTGTTCACATCCAGCATAGCATCATAACATCTTACTCATCTTAAGATTATCTTCCCTATCAGTATACCAGTGTTAGTACACAGAAGAAGGTCTATATACCATTTTCCTTTCACATCTAATACTCTTATAAAGACATTAAGTATTAATTAAAAAGACATAAGAATTTCTCTTACAGGCCTATATGAATTTATCAATATAAACTTAGCGAGGCTAGAGAATATCAAGCATACAGAATAATTATAAAAGTTATGTATAAAATAGGAATATTTTCTTGTGAGAAAGCTATCTTGATAGACTAGTAACTATACACACACAAAGATGATGACAAGTCTAAAATGGTACAGGATGCTAGCCCACGTGGTGAGTGACTGACCTTGGGCCACCCACGCTGCATTGTTACTAACCGTTGGATAGCTATGCTACTCTAGCTTTAAAATGCTATACTACTATCATATTTGTTTTCTAATAGTATTTCTACTAGAAATATATTTATATATAATTAACGAATTGCCACGGGTCGATTCGGGAGTTATACTCTTTGCTTATGTATGTATGCGCGGAATCGGCCACCATGGCATTTCAAACAGACCAACAACACCGGGTCGTAACAGCAAATACATGACTGTTTGTTGATGATGCGTAATAATCAATAACAGGAACTCATGTGCGTTATAGTCTGAACATGAATGTTTATTCCCGAACAGCATTACAGCGTGAGCATCACACTATGCCGGTCTCCGACCGTGTCCGCATTCCCATGTACTCATCTTACGCTCTGTTCTATAACCTTCCTTGTCTGAGCCTATCGTCATGCACGAGCCTGATTTGCTATCGATCATCAACGGTCAAACTTTCACTCGACGTATTGTAAGTATTTACAATACTTTTGAATGACAAAGTAACTTCTGGTCTAGGGCGAGCGTCATACCATAACTTCAGAAAACATGGTTACTAGTAGAATGGACGGCGTGTCGATTTCTCCATTGCTTCTTTCTGCTTAAACTATCTCAACTGACTGTTTCCTGATATATCTATACGTGCACTTGCTGCATTCTCTATCCTGCGACACATGCACGAATCCCACTCCGGGTATACAAGACCCGCGTGACTGGTTTTCTGCACATGTGTCGGATTTTCTATGTTTGCAGTCGACATCTATTTTCCGACACAGAAATGTGTACGAATATTCTAAAACATGTTTTGTCCGGTTTTGTAAGGGATGTTATAATATATATATATATGTATCCCTTCTTAGCGACTAGATTTAGCCGTGTACCTAATCTGTTGTATGATTTAGTCTGCTGGTTTGAGCCCACAGATACATTTCTGACCCAAGTATTTGTCAGTATAATATATAAAGAAATATTTATCAATATCAATATAAAGAAATTCACAGAAAAGTCAGAACATTATGTAAAGAGGCAAAGAAGCATGGCTCGAGAAAAAGTGCATAGAAATTGAAGCACAACACAACAGTAAAAATACCAAACTAATGCACAAAAGAATTCAGGAGCTTTCTAATCAAAGAACACATACATCAGCAGGCTCCCTAAAGACAAAAGATGGAAAAATCATAATAGAACAAGATCAGATTTTACATGTATGGTCAGTTTATGTGAAAAACCTTAATGATGAGCACAGAGAAAAACACTGTGATATTCAAAATAATCATGAAGGACCATCAATTATGAAGATGGAGGTTCAGAATGCTCTTAACCATATGAAATCTGGCAAGACCCCCGGTTCAGACAGCATCAGTGCAGGACGTGACGATTCCTTGGGTGAGCCCAGTACCAGAGCGCTGTGTGTCGGCTCTGCAATTATGGAAGAATCCTTGGATAGCGGAGAGTGCCCATGGTGTGCCCCTGCCTTCCCTTGAGGGCTGACCAGGATGTCTTTGGCTGTTCTAAATGGGCCAGCTGGAATGGGGGATAACACCACAATAGTGAGAGTCAAACGTCATAAGAAACCCCCGGGAATGTTAACCCGGTCAACAAATGCCCGCAGAAGTCGGATGTGTCGGCCTAACGGCGCAAGAACACAGCTCTACTGTAAACAGGCACAACGCAATCATGTCCGAAAAAAAAACAACTCCGGATGAACGCAGAAGAAGAAGAAGACAGCATCACATCAGAAATCATTAATGCTTTAGAAGAATACTGAATAGATAAAGTTACCGGTCTCCTGAATACCATATATGACACTGGAGATACCTCATGAATTATGTAATTCTGTATTTATTGCAATCCCAAAGAAATCAGGAGTCTTGGAATGTGATCAATATTGAACAATTAGTATAATTAGTCACATCATGAATATTTTGCTAATAATTATCATGCAAATAGTTTGGAAGAAAATATAACCTGAAATAGGAGAGGAACACTGTGGGTTTGTAGAAGGCAAGAGTACAGTAAATGCTGTGTACATACTGAGAACAGTAATTGAACAATCTATAGAATTAAACAAAGATCTACGCCTCTGCTTTATTGACTTCACAAAGGCTTTCGGTAAAGTGAGACATGTCGATATGATCGGGATGCTTGAAGATCTACAAATTGATAGAAAAGACCTTAGACTTGTAAAATACATATAATGGAAACAACAAGTTGCCATAAGAATTGATAATGAAGTAGGTCAATATCAGCCTATTAAGAGAGGTATGAGACAGGGATGTATAATGTCTCCAGATCTGTTTTCCTTGTACAGTGAACATATTTTCAGAAATATAGAAGATATGGAAGGAATCAAAATTGGTGGACGATACATTAATAACATTAGATACGCAAATGATACAGTCTTGATTGCAGACAATGAACAGGACCTGCAAAATTTAATAGATGCGGTTGTTGCTGTCACGGAAAATATACTTGTTAGTTGCGATCGATGACAAACAAGACCCGACATTAGTCTGCAAAAACAGGCGACCCTTTGATGTTGCAAAGACTGAGAGAAATACGTCGTTAAAACTGTCTACACACGATCGGCATTTCTAACTGGGAAACAAAATACGTCGCGTCAAAATGTCTACACACAGTCGGCAAATCTTTATGATGTGGGTTGTTCCAGAAACGAATAACAACGCCAAACGTCTGCCAAGGCGGTAGTAGCCTTTGAAGTGCTAGACGGAAAGTCTGAACAGACGCGGGATGGATTCTGTGATGTGGGGGAATTCTCTGGTTCACAGACAGACTGAACTATTGATGTACGGGACAAAGAATGTCCCCAAATGAAAGCAAATTTGACGGCGGATTGACTCCAGTTAGTCTAGAACAGGAGGAGGAAACCAGATTCTGGACGGATCAGCGTCTAGACTTTTTGGTGACGTCACTCCAGCCCAATATAAAAAGCGTTGCGGTAAACAAGTGGAGTTAGTCGATCAAGATTTCTGAAGTTTGGAAAGATCGGTGCAGTTTTCCGAGTTGTGCTCAATGAAAGAAACTAGGGTGTCAAATTGTTGATAGTTATCGGCGGACATAGATCCAGTCTGTGATTGCCTAATTTCAATTAGTAACTGGAATAGGCATATGGTAGGCTATTAATCATATCTAACTTAGAGTATGATTAGGAATAGAGTACAGTACTGTGCGGTAATATAATGTATTATAGGTGTGGTTATATAATGTATTATGATTAGTGATAGAATGTTCTATAAGTGCGGTGCTAGAAAGTATCATAGGAGCGTCGGCACTAGTATCCTATTGTGTGGCTTCAATAGCTTGTGTGATATATCATTTTACTCAGGGAGTTGAGGACAATGTAGTGGGATAATAATTAGAGAGATTGAGGATGGTTGAGAGGGAGGAGAGGAATGTGAAATGGTAGGATTTTCTAGTAGGGCATCTGCTGGGTTTCTACCCGTTCCTTTATTCTTTCCTGGTGTTGCCATGTCTCAGATCATATGATGAGTTATTTGGCCGTATGACAGAGATCGGATCTCTGTTATAGATCTGAGTGCTGCTATTGGCCTACACTCACCTAATTCCGGCCAGGATTGAGTTGTCCTCACCATAGTATTCTCTATTCTACGGGTTCCATTTACAGGTCCATGTATGTGTGCTATGATGTTCAACAGTGAAGCTAGAACACAATTTAGAAGATGATGGCTCAGAATTTGAAAACAGAAGTTGCTGAGAGGCCGCTACATTGGGCTTATACCCAAGTTGGTTTGCGGGAACCTGGCTTCTGCTGAGCAGGACATGCTGATGAGATTTATGTTTAGCAAGTGATAGTTGTATCACTGAACAGTCAGAACATTGTATATATACACTACTGATACCAGGAACATTCATACAAATTTATAGAAATACCTAGAACATTCAGATTTTGGTGTTAATATGGGGAATCTTTAAAACCAGTGACACTAGATCCATTAAGATTTCCCCAGTAACAGTGACAATAGTGTTAGAATTCTCTGATTAACAATCAGTTAAATAACAGAGGAAATTCATAGTGTAAATCAGATTGAAGACTCTCATTAGACAGTGTTTGTCATGGATGTCCAAGCATCCTAGTGGTTCAAGTGACAACGGAGGAACTCTTCACGTGACCGGAGAAGCATCACCTTGGTGAGGTTGCTTGTCTGGAATACATGGTGCTAGTGTGTTCTCAGCACAGTGATGAGAATGACTATACCCCTGAACACTGATCTGAGTCTATATACACTTTAGAGTATACGTCACACATTCTACACATTATACACACACACACACTTCTCCTACATATACTCTTTGCTTTAATAAATTTCTTGGTTTTATTTGTTGAAGCTAGAGTTGTCACGTATGTTATGTTGGGGAAGAAAGAGAGGGGCCATGATCCAGGAGTGAGTAAGAGTGAGAAGAAGGTGTCTTCAGATTGAGGGAGTGTTGTGGACGGAGTCTGCTGGATATCTCCAGGATAGAGATATTGAATTAAAACAAATGTAGGTGTTGATTCCCCTCACTCCAGGGACGACACTAAAGTGGTAAAGAAGAACAAATAACTACTACGACATTCATTCTTTACACATGACATTTATTGGGGGATCGTAAACGTGATCTTTGGACAGCGGGATCTTTTGTACAAGGGATCTTTAGACAACGGGATCTTTCATAAGCGGGGTCTTTTAACACGGGATCTTTAGTTAGAGGAGGGAGATATCCTATTAGTGAGAATCCAGCTAGAGTGAATGTGGGTAGGGGTTAAGACTTATCTTACCTGTTCACACTTCACACGTCTGCATAGGTCTGTGGTCCTGATTCTACTCTTGTCACTGAGTGATTGTGTTGTGTTGTGTGGTGTGTTATAAAATATAGATTAATTGTAGTTGGTCATTATCTATATATTTGTTTAGAGATAATCTATACTCTGTCTGCTGAGTTACCTCTCTGAAAAATGGCCACTCCTAAACTGACTACGGCAGAACTAAGGGCAAAGGGGGAAGAAATGGGATTGTCGGGTTCTGCACTAACAGATTACGTACAGGAGGTGGAGAGGGAGTATCGTCAAGCAGAAAGGGAAGATCGAAAGGCTGAGTTGGAATTGAGAAGGATGGAAGCAGAATAAGCTGCTAGGCAATTTGAAGCTGAGCAAGCAGCTAAGAAATTTGAATCTGAGCAAGCAGCTAAGAATTTTGAAGCTGAACAGGCTGCTAAGAGATTGGAGGCGGAACAGGAAGCTCGAAAAGGGAGCACGAGTACCGGATGCGGGAGCTCGAGCACAAGAGGCAATCTAGTGGGGAAACTGAGGGAGCAGTGGGAGTTTCCTCTCTCCCTGGCTCAACACCAGTAGGTGGACATAGCTACCATGCTATAAAGTTCCCTCTAGCGATCTACGAGGAGGACAAAGAGAAGATTGACCAGTACCTTCAACGCTTTGAGACTATGTCGGTTGCTATGGGTCTGGAGCGTGATAAATGGAATCTCAAGCTATCCCAGGGATTACGCGGGACCGGTTACGGGGTTTATTCTCGCCTGCCACCAGGACATGAGAACAATTATGACGAGTTGAAGACGGCTCTGCTGAAACGATTCGAAGTTACGTCACATACCTACCGGAAAAAATTTCGAGGAGCGAAATGAGAACCGGGGGAGTTGTTTGCCGCCTATAGTCTGCGTCTGAAAGCCTATCTCCATAAGTGGATGGATTTGGCTGGGTTCGCGCATGACTATGAGAGTCTGGAAGAACTCATGGTAGTCGACCAGATGCGGAAGTAAAAGTAGAAACCTCTCAGGACATTCTTGGGAGAACAAGGGGCGGAACGAATCGATATGGTGACGAAATTGGCAGAATGGTTCCTCGAGGTCCATGGGGAGGCAGCAGAAAACCTTTCTACCAACACCAAAAGTCAGGAAAACCATAACCTGAAGAAAGCCAAGAGCACAGGAACTAAGAAAGTGGAACCATATGTCAATTCTTCAGAGGAGAGTTTGGAGAAGACGAAGGGGGAAAGCAAGAGCACTTCGAGCTCTACACAAAAACGACCATGGTCGGAGAAGTGGTGTTCGATTTGTAAGTCACCTTCTCACAATACGAAGGAATGCAAATCGAAGGCTAAGAACCCTCACTTCGCGGCATGTCAAGTGACTTCAAAGCAGGTGGTCACTGAAAATGCCAAGGTCGACAAGGAAGCTCGCCAGCATGAGAGCTCACTAAAGTCCGGCACAAGAAAATCTAGGACAGGGAAATGGTGCAAACACTGCAGGTCGAATACGCACAAGGCTATTGACTGCAGTGGGAAGTCAGGAGACACTCAATTCGTCGTGTGCCCAGTGGAACCTAAGGTGGAGCCCACCGAACAGGTCGAGGCCGAGGGAGAGACTCCAGACCAGGAAAAACCACCTGTAGTGGAATTGGTAGAAGTTAACGGTCATCAAGTGGAGTGTTTGTACGACACAGGACTGGACGGGAAGGCCGTGATTTCTGCGGATCTGGTACATCCAGAACAATTCACAGGTGAGACCATGGAGATACAGCCTGCACAGAAGAGTGCTGTTGCCATGAAATTGCCCATTGCCAGAGTGGAGATTCGGTCAAGATATGTCACCGGCACCATCAAGGCCGATCCCATTTTTTCCGTAATCCTCGGTTGCCGGTATGTCTTTCTGGGAATGCCCAGGGAGCCAATCCATATGGGAGCAATACAGATTCGCTCTCAGACGAGAACGGAAGAGGCAGAAGCAACCGTGACTAACCCAATGCCAGGGGAGTTGCGAACTGCCCAGAGTGAGGATGCTACTCTACGTCCTTGCTACAAAAAGCTGCAGAAAAGGGCTGATCCACACAAACGGGGGCAGTACTATATGAAGAAT
Organism: Cepaea nemoralis; assembly: GCA_014155875.1. Taxonomy (NCBI): domain Eukaryota; kingdom Metazoa; phylum Mollusca; class Gastropoda; order Stylommatophora; family Helicidae; genus Cepaea; species Cepaea nemoralis. The sequence continues at coordinate 177,832 of JACEFZ010024066.1, read as the reverse complement.
AGGATGCTCTACAGGAGAGCCGGAACGGGAGACAACCTACATGGTCAGTTGGTGGTCCCAAAGGCCCACCGTTCCCAGATTCTTCATATGGGGCATACCATCTCATTCAGTGGGCATATGGGTATTGCCGCCACGATGCAGCGGATATCCTGCCACTACTATTGGCCGGGAATGACAGGTGATGTGCGTCGGTATGTGAAGTCATGCCCTGAGTGCCAGAGGGTGGCACCAAAACACTGGACAGCGCCGGTGGTTTTGGGTCAAATGCCCATCATGAACTCTCCTTTCGAGAGGGTAGCCATCGATATCATGGGTCCACTTCCTAGGACTAGGAAGAGGAACATGTACATACTCACAATGGTGGATTGCTGTACAATGTGGGGTGAAGCCATACCGTTGACCACGATTGACTAGAAACGAGTGGCGGACGCACTGATGGAGGCCTTTACCAGATTGGGCTTTCCTGATCAAATACTGACGGACAATGGGTCCCAGTTTTGTGGAAAACTTATGGAGGAGGTATTTAGGGTGTTCCACTCTAACCATATCCATACCAGCCCTTACCACCCTCAAGCCAATGGACAAGTAGAGCGTTTCAACGGCACGTTGATGACAATGCTCAGGAAACTGGCGCAGGAAAAACCTGATAGGTGGGATGAATATATCCCAGCAGCACTTTTTGCCTATCGGGAAGTTCCTCATGGTTCAACAGGACTACCACCCGCTACGTTGCTGTTTGGTCGTCCAATAAAAGGACCGTTGGAAGCCATGTTGAGGAGTTGGACTGAAGAGGGGACGTCAGAAGAAGTGCTCTCTTCTTACAAATATGTGGAGGAACTGAAAGAAAAACTTCACAAGAGATGGACTCTGGCAAATCAACACTTGAAAAAGGCCAGAAAAAGACATGCGGCTTACTACAACCGTAGATCTAAAGACATCTCTAGAGGTGGGAGACAAAGTATTGTTGCTACTCCCAACGGGAAACAACAAATTGGAGATAGGTTGGCAAGGACCATTTCCCGTGGAAAGGGTGATATCCAGAACCAACTATCAGATCCGGACCGCACTTATGGAGAAGGGGGTCAATCCCTGGTTGGTGAACTGGATAGCAGCCGTCCTGCATTCTCGTCAAGTTGCTCTCCGTCTAGGCGCATGGACCTCAGAGCCACATATTTTAACCCCGGGACTGCCACAGGGATCTGCAATCTCACCGGTGCTCTTTAATGTGTATACGAGCAAGATTGCATACCTAGAAGCACCAGGGGTTGGAAGGATTCTAACATTTGCAGATGATACAGGCAGGGGAGAAATAGGGATCAAACAGCCCAGGAGCTACAGGTGACAGTAGACAAAGTGAGTGACTGGTGCACTGAAATGAGTGCTCTCATCCACCCGGAAAAGGCGGCGGTTTTGTGGTGCTCTCTGGACAATAGGATTGTGAGAGATGATACCCCAAGCATCACGATAGATGGTAGAAGCGTCAACAGAGAGAACAAACTGAAGTATCTGGGAATCACATTTGACAGGAGTCTGTCCTTCAAGGACCATGTGGAGACGGTTGTGACAAGATCTCAAAAGGGACTCAATGCACTTAAAACTATGGGTGCAATGGACACAGAGCAGAGAATGCTCTTCACACTATACCAGCACTTGATCCTCTCAGTGATTGATTATGGACTAGGAATGCTCACTGTCTCAAAGAGTCAGCTGGTGAAATTAGAGCGCATACAGAATGAAGCGATGCGGGTCATTCTGGGATGCACCAGAGACACTCCAGTAGTGTGTATGCGTTACATCCTTGGTCTTCCTACTGTTGCTAGTAGGAACAAGATGATGCAAGCGAAGGCATACCTCAGAGTAGCTGCAGACACAGATCACCCGTTGCATGAGGCGCTGGACGTAGTTAAGGGTCAGAGACTGATAAGAGGGAAATCATGGATGGCTCAGGCGGAGGATACGATCAGACAGGTGTGCCCCTTGGAGAACATCAGGCGAGGAGAGGTGTGGGTCAGAGTGCCAGCCGTGCAGTCAGACTTGTGCAGAGTTGTAATAACATTGAGCCGGGAGTGCAGGGAGTGGCCAGCAGGGGCCACGGAAGTGGAAATTCAGCAACTAATTCAGGAAAATTCTCGCCCGGGTGATGTGATTATCTACACGGATGGGTCAGTGTTGAGAGGTAGGAGAAGTGCCTGTGGGTTCTTGGCAAAAACTAATGGTCGGCGTTTGGTGCAGGAGAGCCTGGCGTATGATAACACTACATCTAGCTTAAGAATGGAGGTGGAGGCGGTCGGTGCAGCTTTCCGCTGGATAGAGAACACGATACATACACACATTGTGATTGTAACTGTCTCAGAAAGCAGGCTGAGAAGGGTGAGCACAGGTAGGCTTCGTGCAGAGTGGCTTGCTTCGCTTCGGAGGTCACGGGTAGTAAGCATCACCTGGATCTTTTCTCCTGGGCATGCCGGTGTGCTGGGGAATGAACAGGCGGACAGATTGGCTGGCTCGGCAAAATTTGGTGGAGTATTGATGCATGACAAGGCAGACGTGGTTGCGGCTTTGTGGGAGCACGTGTACACCTCGGAGGAGCAGATGGAGCACCATGGTCTGGTAAGAATGAGACAACGAGGTGTGACGAGGGTATCTGGCCGACACTCGGCGCTCGGAGGAAAGATGAGACGGACATATAATCAGATTGCTAATGGAACTATTAGTGTTGGAACTCTTCGCTGGCTGCTGAGGATGGAGACGGAGCGCTTATGGGAATGTCCCGAATGCTGTGATGTCGGTTCCTAAATCAATCAATCAATCAATCAGATCCGGGAAAGTCGAAAGTTTTCCATATCAATCTCTTGCGGAAATACGAAGAGAGACCCGGAGAAAAAGCAGCTCACCTCATGGCAATGGCAGTTGCAGTGGAGACAGAAGTGGGAACCAACGAGGGCAGGGAATATCCTCTGGTACACCAGGAAACCTACAAGGATGTGCAGGTGAACCCTGATCTGACTTCCCAGGAGAGGGAAAAGATAACCCAGGTTCTCGAGTCTCATAAGGAGATACTGACTGATAAACCAGGACGAACGAGGTTGGTGGAGTTCGAGATGACTTTTACCACCCAAGAGCCTGTTCGCCAAAAGGTTTACCCAGTGCCATTCTCTAAAGAAAAGGCCCTGGAGGAGGAAATACAGAAACTGTTGGAGGATGACGTGATTGCACCATCCACATCCCAATACAATGCGGGGGTGGTTTTGTTCCGAAAACCAAGTGGAGAACACCGGTAGGTCTTTACCTGCCAACCCTCCTCCGTTTTCCCCGGACTCACTGTCACTCTTTCTTTCGACCTAAGGACCTATTTCCTGCAGTGTTCTTCTGGCTGATCCATACATATAACTCAGTGATCTTTGGAATAAACTAAAAGTGATTTATTAAATCAATAAAGGACAGCACAGGAAAACATCAAGGCAGTTAACACAGATAGTTCTAACAGACACAACACGGATAAAGTTCAGACACAGAGCATCAAGGCTTTACATCATAGACCAAGCTGTAGTCAAGGTCCGCTCTGTCCACATATCGCTCACCAAATGAGAAGTCCTCCTTGCTTTCAGGTACTGGGTTGTATGTATAACAGCCTTCTGTAGCACCGAACTTCCACGTTCCATGGACCACAGTCTTTATGAATCAAATGTTCTAGGGAAATGCCATGGAATCACTTGGCATACTGTCAGGTAGGAAATAATAATCTGGAGTACCGTTCTTATAGATTGATGGGTGTGTCTGGGTGATTGGCGGGTTCAGCCACTATTACAAAAGGACACAATTCCTACGTATCGAGATGACTGGTAATGTTTCAGTACAGCTGATGGACCGTATCGAGATGACTGGTAATGTTTCAGTACAGCTGATGGTCATCCTTTCAAGGTCAGCAGTGGCTCTATCTCGTAGGTGACATATCCACGGACTTAGCATGGCCCAAACCTTGCCATGGCAGAGTCATTAACATACTTTCTGCTTAGAGCCCCGTCGACTGTTCATATCACCCAAACAAGGACCCTGGAAAGGACAAACATTTGTGAGAGTCTCCAGCCTAAACTTCTGGTACAGCCGACATGAAGACTCCTTATGGTCTCAGCACATCAGCTGCCTTACCAACATATATACATACATCCTAATCAAGAGCCCTGATTGAACCTGCCCGACCTGACAAGAGGTCCTGGATTGGCGGTGTCTTTTATAGACTAGGCCTTTAGCTTGACGGAGTCCTGTCGTTTGACCCTAGGTACTTTTTGCTTACACGACTCACACTCCACACTCATACCAAGCCTTTATTACTATTGGGCACATTCATTTCCATGCTTCCCTCTCACTTGCAAACCATGCCTTTCTCACACCTAAGATCTTGTGGTGTGGTGCGCCCAGCAATCGGTGTGTTTCTCCCCCCTAAGTGGGGTTATATGGCACACCGTGTATTTCCCCATTCAAAGAAGATACTACCCCCTCCCGGCCGCCGCTCTCGACTGAGCTGTCGCCCCAATGTACCGGCATTGCCCTGCCCAAGCCATGGGGTAGAGAAGTTCAGGTTCTCTCAGTAAGATAGAGGAGTCCATTATCCTCCCGACATCATCCTATCGAGTGACAGACGAAAGAGATAGTCCTGTGGCTAGCCTCTTCTGGCTCAAGAAGATAGATCATAGATTACTATAGCTATCCAATGATGATATTCCACAGAAAGATGACCAGATGCCCAATTCAAGCCGTAGACAGAAAGATAGCAACAGCTCATCTGACGCCAAGAACAAATGAAATCCTCTGGGGAGATATATTGTTCCGTTTCACTTCCCCGGCTATGCCAAGAACAAGACGCCCATTTAGATTGCCAACGGTCAACCAACTCTTCATTGGTTATGATTGGCTTTTCGCCAATTCATCTTCCCCTTTGAGACAAAATACATTTATAAGTCCAGGTCTGTCTGGACCACCCACAACCCAAGTTTACCTTTCAAAATGTCTCAGTAGTAGTTGCACTTCTGTCGTTATCTTTAATTAACTTTGACAAGTTGCAACTTGCAAACGGTAGGTGTTGGCACGGCCATCAATTGACCAGCCGCTGCACCAGTGCACATTTGACGCAAGGCGCTCCTTCGGGACTACCCGAAAGGAAAGACCAATATATACTCGCTCCATGTAAAGATTGTGGTATGAAGATAACCCAAAGAACCATCTTTCATGGAGAATTGAGCGAACAAGAGAACTGAGAGCTTCCGAAAGCCGGTTCCCCCTGTTTACCAAACTAACAGAATGCATAAGGACATGGGACCACTGGCGTTTCGCTACATAGGCCCCCTCTTAAGAAAGTCGAACCCTACGAACTTTCTACTGTCAGTGGTTCTGTTCGAATGACCCCACCCTCACATTCAACCATAGGATGCCGTGATAGGAAATCTGCTCCCACATTCTCCCTTCCGGGGATGTATTCGACCGTGAACTGATACGGTTGTAGGAGCAATGACCATCTCATTAACCTCGCGTTCAGTTTCTTAGAAGTTGCCAAGAACGTCAGAGGTTGATGGTCAGATTGCACTTTGAACGGTACTCCATACAGATAAGGTTGAAATTTCTGTACTGCCCACACTAGAGCTAGACATTCCCGTTCGACGGTGGAGTAATTCCGTTCGGCGGGTAACAGTTTTCGACTGGCATATGCCACCGGACACAGCACCGAAGGATTATCTCGCCCTTCCTGCAACAGAGTTGCTCCAATCCCTATGTTACTCGCGTCGGTTCTCAGAACAAACGTTTTCTCCAAATCTGGGAGTTGCAGGACTGGCCTATCCACCAACGCCTGTTTCAGCTTCCCATAAGCCTTTTCACAGCTTGGGGTCCAGATTATAAGATCTGGCGATCCTTTCTTCAGAGTCTCGGTTAACGGCGCCGCAATTTCGTTGAACTTTGGAATAAATTTCTGGTAAAACCCACACAGAGACAAGAAAGACCTAACATCTTTTTTGGATCTAGGACGGGGTGCGAGACGGACCTTTTCAATATTCTTTTCTTCCGGTACCAGTCCCCCTGGGGTAATAGTGTGTCCCAGAAATTCCAAGGATTGATAGCCAATCATGCATTTGGCTGGACGGGCGGTTAACCCTTCCTCTTTTAACCTTTTGAAGATCTGTCCCAAGGACCTCAGGTGATCACTCAGATTGTCAGACGCGATGAGAATATCATCCATAAACGAGACCACAGAGGGATCCTTTAAAGGGTCTAATAACCTTCTCATCATGCGAGTGAACACACTGGGCGCATTGCTCAGCCCAAAAGGCATCACCTTAAATTCGTAATGGCCGCTCGGAGTACTGAAAGCGAGCATGGGCCGAACCTCAGGCTTCACAGGGATCTGATAATATCCCCGACTTAAATCGATTTTTGAGAAGTACTTTGCCCTATTTAATCTGGCAAATAGTTGATTTGTGTTTGGTAACGGCTCAACTTGGAATGTCGTACAACTGTTTAAATGCCTGTAATCAATACATAAGCGGTGCTCCCCGCTTGGCTTCCTCAACAAGACAACCCCGGCATTATAAGGAGAAGTCGAAGGAGTTATGATGTCATCATCCAGAAGCTTCTGGATTTCTGCTTCCAGGGCCTTCTCTTTCGAAAAGGGCACTGGATATATTTTTTGGCGAATGGGGTCTTGGGTAGTCAGAGTCATATCAAACTCGACCAACCCTGTCCGCCCTGGACGATCGGTAAGAATCTGTTGATGGGACTCCAACAAACGGATGACCAGTTCTGTTTCTTCATTCGACAGATCAGGATTTATATGTACATCCTTATAGGTTTCCCCAGGATGTAATGGATACTCCCTATCCGCGTCTTCGCCCGATTCAGTTTCCATCGCGACCGCCATAGTCATGAGTGGGAGAGAAGTACCATCGGATCGTTCCTCATATTTTTTGAGGAGGTTAATGTGGAAGATTTTAGATTTCCCCCTGATCCGGATAGCATAATTGGTACGGGACACAACCCTTTCCACCGGGAAAGGCCCCTGCCAACCAATCTCGAGTTTATTGGAACCTACTGGAAGTAACAACAGAACCCGATCCCCCACCTTAAGAGACCTATCTTTCGTCCTTCTATTGTAGTAGGCCGCGTGTCTCTTCCTGGCCGCTCTCAGATTCTGAGCTGCCAAAGCCCAACCCGTCTGGAGTTTCTTCTTTAACTCTTCGACGTATTTATATGAGGATACAACTTCTTCGGAAGTTTCTTCCTCTGTCCCACATCTCAATAAGGCTTCTAAGGGACCCTTGATTGGCCTCCCGAATAGTAGAGTGGCTGGTGGCAACCCGGTCGACCCATGGGGAACCTCCCGATAGGCGAACAAGGCGGCCGAGATATACTCATCCCATCTGTCTGGTTTCTCTTGAGCCAGCTTCCGAAGCATGGTCATCAAGGTACCATTAAACCTCTCTACTTGCCCATTAGACTGAGGGTGGTATGGGCTTGTGTGAATGTGGTTAGTCTGGAAGATACGAAAGACTTCTTCCATCAGCTTACCACAGAACTGAGACCCATTGTCCGTTAGGATCTGGTTGGGAAATCCCAACCTAGTAAAGGTCTCCATCAGTGCATCAGCCACTCGCTTAGAGTCGATTGTGGCCAACGGTATCGCCTCGCCCCACATGGAACAGCAATCCACCATCGTGAGAATGTACTTATTCCTCTTCCTAGTCCGAGGAAGAGGACCAACAAGATCGATGGCAACTCTCTCGAAAGGAGAGTTCATAATGGGCATGTCTCCCAGGACTACCGGAGCTGTCCAGTGTTTTGGTGCCACACGCTGGCACTCTGGGCACGACTTGACGTACCTACGCACGTCTCCAGTCATCCCTGGCCAGTAGTAATGGCAGGAAATGCGCTGGAGAGTTGCCCCGACACCCATATGTCCACTGAAAGAAATGGTGTGTCCCATATGAAGAAGCTGTTCCCGATAAGCCTTAGGAACTACCAGCTGTCCATGCTGGCGTTCCTCCACTCCGGCTCTCCGGTACAGTAACCGATTCTTCATATAATACTGACCCCGTCTTGGTGGGTCAGAACTTTTGGGCAACTGGTTGAAGCAAGGTTGCAAAGTAGCATCCTGGCTTTGAGCAGCTCGTAACTCCCCAGGCAAGGGATTCACGATCAAGGCCGGCGTCTGCTCATCCTCCGATTGAGATCTAGTTTGCATCGCCCCTACGTACATGGGTTCGGTTGGAATCCCTAGAAAGACGTAGCGACAACCCAAGATCATTGGGAAGATCGGATCTAGCAGAACGGCTGCCTGTATAGTGCCGGTAACATATTTAGATTTGATGTCTACCTTCGCAATTGGAAGAGACATCGCTACCGCACTCTTTGTCGCCGTTTGAATCTCAATAGATTCCCCGGTTAGCTGCTCCGGGCTCACTAAGTGTGAGGAAATTACAGCCTCAAACTGCAGACCGGTGTCATAGAGACACTCAACTGGTTGTCCGTTCACAAGTACCGTTTCTACTACTGGTGGTTTTTCTGAATCATTGTTCCCAAGATCCCCCCCTTCTACTTCCTTGTGAGACCCTTCCCCGGTTTCTACAAGACAAGCAGCATAGTGAGAGTCTTTCTGTTTACGCCGGCAATCAACCGTATTGTGTGTGGGAGATTTGCAATAGGCGCACCACTTTTCACTCCACTTTCTTTTAGGAGATCCAGGTGGACTCTTACCAGAGGGTTTTTTAATAGGAACTTTCTCGAAAGGATCCTCCTTCTTGGTGTGAGCTGTTTTAGGGTTCTTCTTCTTTCCAGACCAGGTGTCTGGTGGTCGGGGATTGGGTTGTGACAGTTCCCCATTATCTCCATGAGCTAGCACATACCTTTCCGCTAATGTATTTACCAAGTCTAACTTTTCTGCCCCATTTTCAAGCAAGAAGGTTTGCAATGGCCTAGGCATCATCCTCTTCATTTGGTCCACGACCACTAATTCTTCCAAACTTTCATAGTCGTTAGCAAATCCAGCTAATGACATCCACTTCAAAAGGTAAGACTTCAGTCTGACACTGTAGGCTGCGAACATCTCTCCTGGCTCTCTCTTGGACTTTCTGAACTGCTCACGGTATGTATGGGCTGTCATCTGGAACCTTTTCAATAATGCTTTTTCCAGAGCCTCATAGTCATTCTCCATACCAGGTGGCAACCTTGAGTAGACCTCGTACGCGGTCCCCCTCAGGCCCTGCGAGATTTTCAAGTTCCATTTCCCACGTTCCAGCCCCATAGCCAAAGCCATCGACTGGAATTTTTGAAGATACTGGTCGATCTTCTCTTTGTGTTCATCGAACGGGAGTAATGGGAACTTCATTGCCTGGTATGAACCGCCACCAGAAGTTGTTGAGACCGGTAGAACTGCGCCTCCAACTGCACCCTCGCTTTCCTTGGACAGTTTGAGCTTTCAGCTCCAACTCCCTCATACGAAACTCATGGTCTCTGACTGCCTGCTCGGCCTCCATCTTCCTAGCCTCCGCCTCAATTTTCTTGGCTTCGCGCACAGCTTGTCTGAAGTCTCTTTCCACTTCCTGCACATATTTCTGTAACTCCGCTCCATCATAGCCCATCTCACGCCCTGTAGCCTGTACGTCAGCGACATTAAACCCAGTTGATGCCATCTTAAACTCAGAAGGAAAGTGCCCAAGAAATTGTATAGAAAATGATTATCTCACATAACCAAAATATATATATTACACGACCACAACACGTCGTATGTCGGTCAGTCTGTGTCAGGAAGAGTATAGACAATAGCCAGGCACGGTAGGCAGAACCTATTGATAGTAGACAAGAATATCTGTCCCCTATCACTAAATCAGCCAGAACTCCACCAGGATTTCAAATATCCCGGACGAGCCCCCAGAAATTGTAACACGCTATGTGGAGGGTCCCAAATAGCCCTGTCACAATATTTCAAAATTGTTCTCTTTATATAGCCCTGGCTGGAATAGGTCTTTACCTGCCAACCCTCCTCCGTTTTCCCCGGACTCACTGTCACTCTTTCTTTCGACCTAAGGACCTATTTCCTGCAATGTTCTTCTGGCTGATCCATATATATAACACAGTGATCTTTGGAATAAACTAAAAGTGATTTATTAAATCAATAAAGGACAGCACAGGAAAACATCAAGGCAGTTAACACAGATAGTTCTAACAGACACAACACGGATAAAGTTCAGACACAGAGCATCAAGGCTTTACATCATAGACCAAGCTGTAGTCAAGGTCCGCTCTGTCCACATATCGCTCACCAAATGAGAAGTCCTCCTTGCTTTCAGGTACTGGGTTGTATGTATAACAGCCTTCTGTAGCACCGAACTTCCACGTTCCATGGACCACAGTCTTTATGAATCAAATGTTCTAGGGAAATGCCATGGAATCACTTGGCATACTGTCAGGTAGGAAATAATAATCTGGAGTACCGTTCTTATAGATTGATGGGTGTGTCTGGGTGATTGGCGGGTTCAGCCACTATTACAAAAGGACACAATTCCTACGTATCGAGATGACTGGTAATGTTTCAGTACAGCTGATGGACCGTATCGAGATGACTGGTAATGTTTCAGTACAGCTGATGGTCATCCTTTCAAGGTCAGCAGTGGCTCTATCTCGTAGGTGACATATCCACGGACTTAGCATGGCCCAAACCTTGCCATGGCAGAGTCATTAACATACTTTCTGCTTAGAGCCCCGTCGACTGTTCATATCACCCAAACAAGGACCCTGGAAAGGACAAACATTTGTGAGAGTCTCCAGCCTAAACTTCTGGTACAGCCGACATGAAGACTCCTTATGGTCTCAGCACATCAGCTGCCTTACCAACATATATACATACATCCTAATCAAGAGCCCTGATTGAACCTGCCCGACCTGACAAGAGGTCCTGGATTGGCGGTGTCTTTTATAGACTAGGCCTTTAGCTTGACGGAGTCCTGTCGTTTGACCCTAGGTACTTTTTGCTTACACGACTCACACTCCACACTCATACCAAGCCTTTATTACTATTGGGCACATTCATTTCCATGCTTCCCTCTCACTTGCAAACCATGCCTTTCTCACACCTAAGATCTTGTGGTGTGGTGCGCCCAGCAATCGGTGTGTTTCTCCCCCCTAAGTGGGGTTATATGGCACACCGTGTATTTCCCCATTCAAAGAAGATACTACCCCCTCCCGGCCGCCGCTCTCGACTGAGCTGTCGCCCCAATGTACCGGCATTGCCCTGCCCAAGCCATGGGGTAGAGAAGTTCAGGTTCTCTCAGTAAGATAGAGGAGTCCATTATCCTCCCGACATCATCCTATCGAGTGACAGACGAAAGAGATAGTCCTGTGGCTAGCCTCTTCTGGCTCAAGAAGATAGATCATAGATTACTATAGCTATCCAATGATGATATTCCACAGAAAGATGACCAGATGCCCAATTCAAGCCGTAGACAGAAAGATAGCAACAGCTCATCTGACGCCAAGAACAAATGAAATCCTCTGGGGAGATATATTGTTCCGTTTCACTTCCCCGGCTATGCCAAGAACAAGACGCCCATTTAGATTGCCAACGGTCAACCAACTCTTCATTGGTTATGATTGGCTTTTCGCCAATTCATCTTCCCCTTTGAGACAAAATACATTTATAAGTCCAGGTCTGTCTGGACCACCCACAACCCAAGTTTACCTTTCAAAATGTCTCAGTAGTAGTTGCACTTCTGTCGTTATCTTTAATTAACTTTGACAAGTTGCAACTTGCAAACGGTAGGTGTTGGCACGGCCATCAATTGACCAGCCGCTGCACCAGTGCACATTTGACGCAAGGCGCTCCTTCGGGACTACCCGAAAGGAAAGACCAATATATACTCGCTCCATGTAAAGATTGTGGTATGAAGATAACCCAAAGAACCATCTTTCATGGAGAATTGAGCGAACAAGAGAACTGAGAGCTTCCGAAAGCCGGTTCCCCCTGTTTACCCAAACTAAAAGAATGCATAAGGACATGGACCACTAGCGTTTCGCTACACCGACTACTGAACAGTCATACACAATTTCAGGTGGAACCTTTGCCGAATCCAACTCAGTTATTCGCGAGGCTCCATAAGGCAAGGTATTTCTCAAAGGTGGATCTGATTCGTGGGTATTATCAGATACTGGCCTTCAGTACCCCCAGTGGACATTACGAATTCAAGGTCATGCCCTTTGGACTCAGCAATGCACCTAGTATGTTTACTCGCATGATGAGGACTTTACTTGATCCTTTACAGGATCCGTCCATCATCTCATTCATGGATGATATTCTGATTTCCAGTGACAGTTTGGATGACCATTTACAATCCTTGGAACGAGTTTTCAATAGGCGCAAGGAAGCAAGGCTTACTGCTCGCCCAACCAAGTGTATGATTGGTTACCAGATTCTGGAATTTCTAGGTCACACCATAACTCCAGGACACATTGTCCCAGAGGAAAAGAACCTAGAGAAAATCAGATGTGCTCCAAGGCCAAAAACGAAGAAGGATGTGCGATCTTTTCTCTCGTTGTGTGGATTCTATCACAAATTTATCCCACATTTCACTGAACTGGGAGCTCCATTAACGGGAACTTTGAAAAAGGGATTCCCGGACCAAATTGTTTGGACACCGGAATGCGAGAGTGCCTACAGTCAGTTGAAGGAGGCCTTGGTCAGCAAACCTGTGTTACAGCTCCCGGACCTTTCCAACCCATTTGTATTGAGAACGGATGCAAGTGGGATTGGGATTGGGGCAGATTTGTTACAGGAAGGAAAAGATGATGCTTCGGTTTTGAAACCAGTGGCATATGCAAGCAAGAAACTTCTCCGGCTGAGAGGAATTATTCGACCGTCGAGAGAGAGTGTTTGTCTCTCGTATGGGCTGTGCAAAAATTCCAGCCATATTTGTATGGAGCTCAGTTTCGAGTTCAGTCGGATCATCAACCCTTGATGTTCCTGGCCACTTCTCAGAAGCTCAACGCCCGTTTGATACGGTGGTCGTTGCTACTTCAGCCATACCACTTTACAGTGGAGTATATACCTGGAAAGGAAAATGTTGGAGCTGATTTCATGTCTAGACATCCAGCTCCTGATGAAGAGGAATAGATCATTTGGATCGAACCTCCAAGAAGAAAGAGTTGTTGCGGACAACTCTCTTAGGAGGGGGCCTATGTCACGGAAAATAAACTTGTTAGTTGCGATCGATGACAAACAAGACCCGACATTAGTCTGCAAAGACAGGCGACCCTTTGATGTTGTACAGACTGTGAAAAATACGTCGTTAAAACTGTCTACACACGATCGGCATTTCTAACTGGGAAACAAAATACGTCGCGTCAAAATGTCTACACACAGTCGGCGAATCTTTATGATGTGGGTTGTTCGAGAAACGAATAACAACGCCAAAAGTCTGCCAAGGCGGTAGTAGCCTTTGAAGTGCTAGACGGAAAGTCTGGACAGACGCGGGATGGATTCTGTGATGTGGGGAATTCTCTGGTTCACAGACAGACTGAACTATTGATGTACGGGACAAAGAATTTCCCCAAATGAAAGCAAATTTGACGGCGGATTGACTCCAGTTAGTCTAGAACAGGAGGAGGAAACCAGATTCTGGACGGATCAGCGTCTAGTCTTTTTGGTGACGTCACTCCATCCATCCATCATGTGCCATGCCGATAAGCGTGGGCGGTCATGTTCTGCCATCTCACTCGATCACCAGAGTCGTGGATCAGCTCCGTGTTTCTGTCTCGACCATGCCACAAGGCCAAGCCATCCACATACTTGCTTCTAGGTCTTCCCCTTGGTCTGTTCCCCTCGATCTTACCAGTTGTCACCAAATTCTCCAATCCATTTCTTTTCATAACATGCCCAAAAAATTTTGACTGTCTACGTCTAATTTCTCTAATCAATTTACGATCTTCATTTGTTTCTTGAATTCACACAGCATGATTTTCTTGGCATCTGTAAAGAAGGTAGTTTGCCATTGCTTTCCTTTCTAGCAGTGACCATACTGGTCAGTGACCGTAGCCATTGTCTCTTCAAAATAGAGATCCTCTGCCTACCGTCGTGAAGGTGGAGACCATAACCTACAACTATCTGTTGGCTGCTCTCCGTCTTCATCCACCACCTGCACCCATGGGTTCACGTAACCCTGATCGGGGGGCTAAACGGGTACTCCACCTTGCCCAAGGGTGTCCCGTAGGCTAGCGGAGGGACGGAGGCGCCTTACTTCTCCTTTGATAGGGGATACCCCTACCCCGCTACCCGATGTCACTCCAACCCAATATAAAAAGCGTTGCGGTAAACAAGTGGAGTTAGTCGATCAAGATTTCTGAAGTTTGGAAAGATCGGTGCAGTTTTCCGAGTTGTGCTCAATGAAAGAAACTAGGGTGTCAAATTGTTGATAGTTATCGGCGGACATAGATCCAGTCTGTGATTGCCTAATTTCAATTAGCAACTGGAATAGGCATATGGTAGGCTATTAATCATATCTAACTTAGAGTATGATTAGGAATAGAGTACAGTACTGTGCGGTGATATAATGTATTTATACCAGTGTATAGAAACTCGCAAGTCGGGTTGTACTTGATAATATAAAGTTTATTTGTACATGATGACCAAGGTCTGATGTTAACTTCCACTCAAGTCAAAGGCCGGTTCTTAACTGCCCTTGCCAACCCAATACGTCACGATTGAGCATCTCCTTCCCTTTCACTCTCGATGCTCAATCGTGCTGTATCTGTTTCCCACTAGATTCTAATAATACCCCAGTACTCCTCCCTTACTGTTACACCTCCCCATGTTGAATAAAGAATTTTCCTTATAAAGGAAAACTCTTTACTCCTAATCCCCATACTCTATTCCCTCTTTTTCCTCTAATCTTCCCTAAAATCAGCTCAAGTTTGAGTAAATAATATATCTTTTAACTCTTCTCCCAGTTATATGGTCAGCTAGTAACCCCCCCCCCCCCATATACTTCTTCTTCGAACTTACTTTGTATAATACCTCGTACCACGTATGGTAACTCTGTTAATCCAAACAGTCCTTCTCTCCTTTCTATTTCCCCAAAACTATATAGCTATCCACTATATACTTCTACTATTCTGGTTCTTTCTTGGCTCTTCCTGTTTCCTGTATCAAATATACATATTATAAGAACAGCTCATAAATTCTTTATCGAAATTTTTGAACTTATAAAATTTCTCACTCTTCCAAAACCCAGGACGTACAAAAACAATGTAGTTAGAAAAAAGTAAAGAAGCGGTGCGCACCTAGTAAGAAGCATAAAGAATGAATACACGACATGACCACATGGACATACAGTAATTTCACATTTAAGACACTCACCCTTTACCTCCCTTGCCAATAAAAAATTTTGTAAAATAATTTTTTAAAACACCTTATGAAATATATCTTTGTTCGTTATAAAACAATTTGGCATAAGTTTTCATAAACCTTATATATTCCACATTGACATTGCCAACCACAATTCTGTTCCTTTTTCGTTATCTCACCTTTTCCCATGAGCCCATGTTCATATTATATGAACACCTTTAATATAATTAAAGCTGGTATTTCACAGCACCTATATCTTGCCCCCGTACCTCCCATACTCATATTCTGCCATTTACCGTCTTTCCCCTACCTTATATCAGTGGGACAAAGTAGTTTTTTATCAACTCTTTTCTGAACGAAAAACCTTAAGCAAAACCTCATCTATTTAAAACTTAAACTTTCTTAATTAACTTTATAATTATATAACTCAATATACCAAACCATTCATGTAATCGAAATAAAATGAACACAACCCCCAAACTAATCTAAAGAAAAAACACATTTTTAAAATGACATAACATGCATGTTATCAAATCAGAATAAAACATTCTATTACTACCTATCACTATTGGACACTTTTACGGCCCAATAGTTTTTATCAACTCAAATGCTAGGAACACAATCACCCTATTCTAAATCAATTAATCAAACAACAACAATCATTTTTCAATACCAAATCAAGAAAAAAAAACTTATAATGAGGGACTAAAACTTAGGCTCAATAAAACAACCAAACAGTAGCCATCATTTTCCAATACCAACTCAAGCATAAAAACATATTATATATGACTCATGACTCAAACAATTATAACTACGTATAGTGACCCACTAACATTGGCCTCTCATACTAAGTAAAATAACGCATATCTATTTATACAGGTCATTCCAGTATTTCTATGAACGAGAAAACTAAACATTTCACTGTCCATCTGTATATCTGTAAACTACAGAGCAAATAGAATCACATCAGTTCTATCTACATAAACAAATCAGTAACCAACATTTACCATACCATTCTTTTATCTCCATAATCTTTACTCCTAACAGCACATAACATCCGGAATAAGTAAGCACTGTAAACTACATTGTACCCATACCTCAAGACCACTTCCACCGTTTCGTATACTTCTTCAAGCATCCCTTTCACTTCTAAATCCTGAAACTTGCCATCTGCAGTACTTTCAAATATCTACCTCCTACGTTTCCACTTCTTCAACAACTCCAAGTTTCTTTGAATAAGTGCTAATTCTACCTCAATATCTTCTTCTTCGTACAACCTACTAGTTTCCTCCATACTACTACTAGACTCTGACTTTTCATCCATTTCTTCTTCTTCGTCTGTATGTCTCTCTTTAGCTGCCGCTAATCTCTTCCGTTCAACATCCCACCTAATTTGTCGATCACTATTTCTTAAGGATCTTTCTAGTAGAGGCATATCCTCTCCGCTTGTTGAATAATCTCTAATTCTCCTCTGTCTTTTCACTTCTTTATCTCTTTGATTGTCCATTCTTCTTTTCGTTGCTTGTCTAGTATTTTTAAATGGAGCACCTATTTCTTCTTCCATACTATCATAATGAGTTTCATTCACCTTTTCTTCTTCCATTGTTTTCGGAATTGTCTGTTCCTGAGTATCTTCGTAACTTGGATTTGCTAGCAACTGATTTTGTTCTGGTTCTTTTCTAAGACCTGGGGTTACTGTAGCTCCTCTGACAACTTGTTCATCTAAATATTTTGTGTCTGAATAATAATTATTATTATAATTATTATTTTCTATCTCATCTTCATCTCTTCTTAAGTGTTCAACGTGTGCCCTTGCTATATGTGCTGTGACCTGGTTCTTTATAATATACGATACATTACCTAGTTTTTCCAAAACGTAATACCCTGGAATCCAACGAGCATCAAACTTAGAGTTTCTTCTATGCTTCTTGTAATAAACTCTATCACCTACCTTAAACTCCTGTAATTTTGTATTTACATTTTTGTACTTTTTCTGTCTTTCCCTAGCTTTAATTATATTATTCCTTAATCTTACATGTGCCTTATGCATTTCCTGTATTATGGTCTCTTGAAATTCTTCACCCATATATTTCCGTCTAGGTTTTAATAAATTATCTATAGGTAGTATTGGTTCTCTCCCGTGTATTAAATAAAATGGTGAAAAACCCGTGCTCTCATTTTGATTTGTACGAATAGCGCTAAGGGCAGGTCCCAAAAATAGATCCCAATCTTTTTCATGTTCCTCAATAATCTTTGCTATAATGTCGTATAACGTCCGATGTTGACGTTCGTTTTTAGCATTTGAAGAAGGTCTATAATATGAGGTCTTTATATGTTTTATATTTAAATCTTTTAATAACTTTTCGAATTTTTTATTTACAAACTCTCTACCATTATCTGTAAGTATACTTTGTGGGCAACTAAACCTTGGTACGAACTCTTGTAAAAAAATATTAATGACAGTATCTGCGCTCTTATCTGGGATTGCATAAACTTCCGGCCAAAGACTGTAGACGTCTACTATATGAATTAAATAGACATTTCCTGACAATGTTCTGGGGTGTGGACCCGATATATCTAAACTAATCTTTTGCATTGGGAACTGAGGAATATCTGTGTCTTGTAAGGGACATTTTATTGTTTTCATGTTCCTTAATCTGCATTTTTCACACGTATCTACATATTTGTATGTAGATTTAAACAAGTTTGGCCAATAATATTTACTTGTAAGTGCTTTCACCAATTTGTCTCTACCGAGATGTCCATTTTCATCGTGATATGCTTTTAAAAGTTCATTTTCCTAAATGCTTTGGGATATACTTTCCTTAGCTGTTCGTTCCTTTCACACATATAGTATAACTGTCCATCCTCTTGTAAAACCAAATAATTCCTTTTGTATTTGTTATCATCTGTTTCTCGTAATTTTTCTTTTATTTGTATGACTTTTGGGTCCAACTCTTGCTCTTCTTTCATATTAAATTGTGCTAACTGTAGGTCTTCTTCCCTATGTTCAGACTCTTGTTCCGATGGTAGACTATCAAATTCTTCCTTATTTATTATAGCAGAATCTAAAATATTTACTTGCCAATTTCGGTCGTCTATCTCTGGTTCAGCTTCATCTTCTGTATCTCCTGATGACTGTGGGTACGGAATTCTAGACAATAAATCAGCGCATGTATTAATCCTACCTGGGATGTACTCAATTTTCGTGTTGTACCCCTGTAGATTCAATGCCCACGTCTGTATTTTCCTGTTCTGCACTGGAGCTTCTAGAAAAGACTTTAAAGGCATATGGTCAGTTCTAATAACAAAATTTGCGTTATGTAAGTAGTAATTTAGTTTTTGAAGAGCGAAATGAATTGCGTAAGCCTCCTTCTCAATAGTCGTCCATTTTCTTTGTGATCTGCTAAGTTTATGCGACAAGAAGTAGATAGGCCTTTCATTTTTAACCCCTGGTATTCCAGACTCTTTTCCTTCATATGGTTGCACCAAACATGCTCCTACTGCATTGTCCGAAGCATCTGTGTACAGTATTAACTGTTTGTTTAAGTCTGGATGCGTCAACAGTGGTACCAGTGTTAAGCTGTTTTTTAAATACTCGAACGCTTTTTGACACTCATCATCCCATTTAAACCTAGCGTATTTGCCTGTTAAGTTTGTAATAGGTTCAGCTATCTTTGAAAACGCTGGGACAAACCGCCTATAATACGCACATGTTCCTATAAAAGCGCGTACTTCCTTAACGTTAGTTGGAGCAGGTAACTCTTTAATAACCTTTATCTTGTCCTGGTCTGGTTTTATACCTTCTCTATTTATAATATACCCCAAATATTTTGTTTCTGTCTTTAAAAATTGGCATTTACTAAGCTTTAACTTCACATCATGCTTTCTTAACCTGTCAAATACTAGTCTAATATGTTTCAAATGATCTTCCACATCTCCTGTAGTAAAAATCAGAATATCATCAATATAGGCAAGAGCGAACTTTTGCATACCTTCTAAAACTTCATTTATTAAGAGCATATAGTGAGAGGGTGCAGTTTTGACGCCAAAAGGCATTCGTAAAAATTCGTAAGAGCCCATATGAGTACAAAAGGCACTTTTCTTTTGCGCGTCTCCTGACATCGGAATACACCAGAATCCTGACCTTGCGTCCAGCGTCGTGAAATATGTAGAGCCATTAAGCAGCCCCAAAATATCATCAATTACTGGCAGTGGGTATGCTACATTCTTGGTGATTTTGTTCAACGCCCTGTAATCGCAGCAAAAGCGACTCGAACCATCAGGTTTGGCCACGATGACGACCGGAGATGACCACTCATGACTTCGATCTTGTTATTATTCCTGCTTTCAACATCTCTTCTATCGCCTTTTCCACGATTTCTCTATTTCTTAATGGAGTTCTATATGGTTTTAAACTTATTGGTGGATGATCTCCTGTGTCTATTTCCATTGTAACTGTTTGCGTCTTTCCCAATTCTAAATCATTAACCGCAAACACATCCTGATTTTGCTTTATAAGTTGTTCCAACACTTCCTTATTTTCTGGCGGAGCTTTTAACTGTGACAACAATTCTTGTTCCCTTGTTATTTTGTCTAGTGAATGTATATGGGCTTTATTTCCTCTGGATGGATGGATCAATTCATCCATTCTGACGTTCCCTCTTCTTCTGCGTCCGCGTCTGTCATTTCCCCTTTCACTAGAAATTTCTGAATAACTTGTTCCCGACACTTCTGCTCTATCCGTTGCCAATATGTCACTAATGTTATGATCTAGTTTGGCTATCACACATCCTCTGTATAATTTGATTTCTCTACCTGTGTTGTTGATAACCATCACTGGAAAGGTTAAGTGTTTATCCAACGCTATTATTCCATCCGGAACTTCCAAACCAGGCTCATCAATTATTTCCTCTTGTAACTCAGTGATTCTGACTGTGTTTCCTTCCACATAATATGGGTTTCTCTTCAGCTTCGCTTGTATCAAATTAACCGACTGTGGTTTTAACGTCGTTGTCATTTTAACTCTAACTAGTGCTGATATATACATGTCTTCTTCCATATCTATATAGACGTCCCTGAATTTTAATTTATGTAAATCATATAAAAGTCTTACTCCATTTTTTATTAAAAAATCTCTTCCTATTAACATGTTTCTATTTAAACCCTTCACTACATGAAAAAGGTGTCTTATGTTGATCCCTCCTAACTTAAAATTTATCATTGTTTGTCCAATTACTTGTAAATTCTGTCCAGTAACAGAGTGTAAATTATTATGACTCTTAAATACTCTACAATTTCTTACTATTTTGTATAGAAAACTTTCTTTTACTACACTAACCTGAGCTCCCGAATCAATTAATGTACGAACTCTATACTTTCCTATTTCTATTATACAAGAGCTATAATCTGTTTTATCTTCTATAAATTTCTTGACTTCATCTAGTTGAAAATATTCTCTGTTCGACCTATTATACCTGTTATTAACATATTCTCTAACCCTTGGGACCTTATTATTTACCCTCCTATCATAGGTCCTGTCTAATAGGTAGGGCGCCGATTTTCCTGTGTTCTTGTACCTGTAAAATTCCTGTGTCCATCTACAACATTCCTACTCACCCTATTATTGTCATGTCTACCCTGTGTATTCGACTGGACATGCCTGTTATTACAAAAACGAGAAACATGTCCCCGTTGACCACAAACCCAACAGACAATATTTGTACTATTTGTGTTGACTACTGTTCTCCTTGTAGGGTATCTCATATTTCTTCTTCCTCGTTAATCATATCTATTTCTACCTTGTAACGTCTGTATTCCTCCTCTCCTATTCCATCCGAATCTTGTTTGTCCTATTTCCATAGGTTCCTCAACCCTGTCGTCTCGATTACTTCCCACTTCTCGTCCTGTTCTTAATCTAAACCTACGTCTCAAATTTTCCTCTTGTACCGCGATATCCACCGCTTGTGATAACCTCTCAGGGTTTTCCCTCATCAACTTAAGTTTCAAACCATCGGATTTTATGCCATCTACAAAAATCCCTACTAACATCCTTTCCACCTCCTCTCCTCGTACATTCTGTCCTAAGAATGCTTCTTCAGCCAGGTTAATCAATCTATCGCTAAACAATTGTACCGTCTCTCCGTTATTTTGTTTAGCCTGCCTCAACACCGAAAATGCATGTTGTGGATCTGTTATTTCTGCATATTTCCTTGCTAGGTCTTCTTTGAATTGTTCCCACGTCTCATCTACTCTAGCCTCTAACTTTCTTCTTATATGATCCGAAACCGGTTCCGTTGCCGTCTGATAAGCCAGTCTCATTTTTCTTCATTTGTTGCTGAGATTAAATAGGCATATTTTTCTATGGAAGTGACCCATTTCTTAAAGTCTCTGGCCTGTCCACTAAACTTCACAATTTCTGTTGCCATCCCTTGTTGTTTAATCACCATATTAAGTCGGCCTACTGCTGTTCCCACGCCTGTCAAAACCTGTGCCTAAGGTATCCTGTTCCGCCATGCTGAAATATACTGAAACAAAGCAAGCAAAGAACCACACAATTTCAACTTCTTAATTTAAGGAATACACTCACTTGTTTTGTAAAACTACAGTTAGTTTCTAGGTTTGAGAACCACACAATTTCACCTTCTTAATTTAAGGAATACACTCACTTGTTTTGTAAAACTACAGTTAGTTTCTAGGTTTGGGAACCACACAATTTCACCTTCTTTTTGTTTCCTGACTCAAGCCCGTACTTTCCTCGCCTCAGCGTCAGATTTCGTTCGATCACCAGGAGCCTGTTTCAGCTGAAAATCAGTCGCGGAGTTCAGGTAGCAGAGTTCAGGTAGTCTGTTTCTTCTCCCAGGTAATTTCGTCACTTCTCTAGGGATGCCGGGATAATCTTCAACCCCTGGTCGGGTCCCATCTGAGATTTGTAGCCTTTGTTTTCACCCCGGGTGGGGTACATCATCGACGTCTTGAGATAGTGACAACGTAGGTGGCTGGCGACTTGAAATTAGCAAAACTCAGTCCATGGTAAGCCCTTTTTGAAACGCTAGAGTTCAGAGAACGGCCATGACAAGCCCTTTTATAACGCCAAAGTTCATACAACGGCCATGACAAGCCCTTTTATAACGCCAAAGTTCATACAACGGCCATGACAAGCCCTTTTATAACGCCAAAGTTCAAACAACGGCTATGTTGAGGCTCTTGAGGTATAAATTTGCGAAGGAGCGGTTATGACAAGCCTCTGGAGTTGTACTATGCAGAGCGACGGTTCTACCAGGCCTCTTGAGTTGTACTATGCAGAGCGACGGCTATATCAAGCCTCTTGAGTTGTACTATGCAAAGCGACGGCTATATCAAGCCTCTTGAGTTGTACTATGCAAAGCGACGGCTATATCAAGCCTCTTGAGTTGTACTATGCAAAGCGACGGCTATATCAAGCCTCTGTAACAGCCTTACAGAGGACCACCCCTGGGCGGGCTTTCGGCCTCTGTATTTGCAGATTACTGAACTTTACTGGGCATCACTTCACTGGTTGTTCTACCACGTGCCGAAACTGTTTCTAGGAGTTAATTGACCGGAGCATGGAACAATAACAAGCGGTTCCCGACTTTGAAAAAAAACCTCGAACAGATAGTAGCTCCTTTTAAAACTGACTCGAGAAAACGTCTGTTCTAAATACCTTCTTGTTAGGCAGTCTGGTCTGGATTCTTTGAAGGTTTCCTAGTACTTCTGATTGCGTCCGCGACGGCCAAATCCAGTATCGTGGTTAAGCGGCACCATTTCGAATCCTATACCAGTGTATAGAAACTCGCAAGTCGGGTTGTACTTGATAATATAAAGTTTATTTGTACATGATGACCAAGGTCTGATGTTAACTTCCACTCAAGTCAAAGGCCGGTTCTTAACTGCCCTTGCCAACCCAATACGTCACGATTGAGCATCTCCTTCCCTTTCACTCTCGATGCTCAATCGTGCTGTATCTGTTTCCCACTAGATTCTAATAATACCCCAGTACTCCTCCCTTACTGTTACATATTATAGGTGTGGTTATATAATGTATTATGATTAGTGATAGAATGTTCTATAAGTGCGGTGCTAGAAAGTATCATAGGAGCGTCGGCACTAGTATCCTATTGTGTGGCTTCAATAGCTTGAGTGATATATCATTTTACTCAGGGAGTTGAGGACAATGTAGTGGGATAATAATTAGAGAGATTGAGGATGGTTGAGAGGGAGGAGAGGAATGTGAAATGGTAGGATCTTCTAGTAGGGCATCTGCTGGGTTTCTACCCGTTCCTTTATTCTTTCCTGGTGTTGCCATGTCTCAGATCATATGATGAGTTATTTGGCCGTATGACAGAGATCGGATCTCTGTTATAGATCTGAGTGCTGCTATTGGCCTACACTCACCTAATTCCGGCCAGGATTGAGTTGCCCTCACCATAGTATTCTCTATTCTACGGGTTCCATTTACAGGTCCATGTATGTGTGCTATGATGTTCAACAGTGAAGCTAGAACACAATTTAGAAGATGATGGCTCAGAATTTGAAAACAGAAGTTGCTGAGAGGCCGCTACATTGGGCTTATACCCAAGTTGGTTTGCGGGAACCTGGCTTCTGCTGAGCAGGACATGCTGATGAGATTTATGTTTAGCAAGTGACAGTTGTATCACTGAACAGTCAGAACATTGTATATATACACTACTGATACCAGGAACATTCATACAAATTTATAGAAATACCTAGAACATTCAGATTGTGGTGTTAATATGGGGAATCTTTGACATCTAATTATGGTTATGGTAATATTTTGAGGGGTTGTAGCACATACATCACACACACACACAAATCTCTAATTAGTTTCTTGGGCACGAAACTACCCATTCATCTCTCGTGAACGTCGTGGGGATTCAGTCTCCCTTTTCTCTTCAGAGAACTGACATTAAACTGCCATGAGATCCAATGCCTCCACGGAAATCCTCATGCAGTCCCTTATCCTCATGCAGTCCCTTATCCTCATGCAGTCCCTTATCCTCATGCTTTCACGTGGAATTTGTTACACCTTTCTACCCAGACGGGTGGTGGTGTAGGGTATTACCTATAAAAGGAGAAGTAAGGTGCCTCCTTCCCTCCGCTAGCCTACGGGACATCCTTGGGCAAGGTTGAGTACCCGTTTAGCCTCCTGATCAGGGTCACGTGAAGCCATGGGTGCAGGTGGTGGATGAAGTTGACGAGCAGCCAACAGATAGTTGTAGGTTATGGTATCCAGCTTCACGACGGTAGGCAGAGGATCTCTTTTTTTAGGGACAATGGCTACGGTCACCGACCAGAAAGGTCACTGTTAAGAAGGAAAGCAATGGCAAACTACCTTCTTTACAGATGCCAAGAATATCATGAACTGCAGTCGTATCGATAATCAGAGAAACGGCGTAAATGGATGCTCCATAGGAGCAGCCTCGTCCGGTAGTGGTAGTCATGTGCACCAGGTGACTCCAGACCGTCATCAGACGACTGAGTGCAAAAGAATATCAACATTGAAAGTAGGAACTTGGAATGTAAGAACTATGAGTGTGTATGCAAAATTTGATAACATTAAGAATGAAATGAAAAGATTAAATATTAACCTGTTAGCTATATGTGAGACCAGATGGACAGGAATTGACATTATAACATCTGAGAAATATAGAATAATCTATTCTGGTGGATAAAAACAACAGCGAAGAGTAGTAATTATAATGGATACAGAGAGAGCAAAATCGATCAAAAGATATTAAACTGTATCAGACAGAGTGCTACTGGTGAAGTTGAGTGGAAGACCTTTTGATGTCAACGTCATCCAAGTTTATGCACCAACAGCAGACAAGTAGCGATGACAGCATTGATGAATTTTATAATGATTTAGAGAACGCCTTCAAGAAATGCAAGAATTCCGAAGTAAATATCATTATGGGTGACTTGAATGCCAAAGTTGGAAATCAACAAGTGTATATACTGAGAACAGTAATTGAACGTTCTATAGAAGTAAACAAAGATCTATATCTTTGCTTTATTGACTACACAAAGGCTTTCGATAAAGTAAGACATGTCGACATGATAAGGATGCTTGAAGATCTAAACATTGACGGAAAAGACCTTAGACTTTTAAAAAACATATATTGGAAACAACAAGCTGCCATCAGAATTGATAACGATGTATGTCAATATCATCCTATTAAAAGAGGTGTGAGACAGGATGTGTAATGTCTCCAGATCCTTTTTCCCTGTACAGTGAAAATATTTTCAGAAATATAGAAGATATGGACGGAATCAACATTGGGGGAAGATACATCAATAACATTAGATATGCAGCTGATACAGTCATGATTGCAGACAATGAACAGGACCTCCAAAACTTAGTAGATGCGGTTGTTGCACACAGTGAACATCTGGAGCTAGAACTGAATAGTAAGAAGACACAGATTATGGTCGTCACTGGGAAGAAGGAAATGCCACAATGTGATATACGAGTAAATGGGTATATTCTTAAACAAGTGAATCGATATAGTTATCTCGACACAGTCATAACATCTGATGGGAGATGCCTTATAGAGATTCGAACAAGACTAGCCATTGCGAAGGTAGCCTTTTGTAAGATAAAAAACAAGGGGGGGGGGGGGGGGGGGCTGAGTGGTCCGCCTTGAGTGCTGGAGGTCCCGGGTTCAGGCCCCGGTGAGGACCAGGATTTATTTAAAAAATCCACCGGGACTTCCAGTAATTTTTCCTGGTCTCTGGGTAGTGAGATCGGACGCCCGTGTGTATTGTTGCGCACGTAAAAAATCCCTTGGCAGTTGGAAATCGAAAAAGAGTAGCCTAGCGGTGCTGTCAGGGCAAAATTTCGAGTTAAAAATCTACCCAAAGCATTTCAGGATCCTCGCCGATGCAACGGAGTTCGTGAATTAAGCTGAGTTTCTCCAAACTCAGGTTTGAGTTAGGAGGAAAAACGGAGCACTTATGGGTTAAACCGTGTGCCGTGATGTTGATCCAACGACTAAAACTAAAAAAAAAAACTAAAAAAAGATGGAAAACATACTGACCAATAAAAAATGTATCAATTGAAACGGAAACATACAAATACCTGGGTACAATCTTCAACTGCTCCAACATCATAAGGGAAGAAATACAAACTAGAATCAACTCTGGAAATAAGATATACTATGCACTACAACATCTATTAAAATCAAAGGCGCTATCTCGTAACACCAAAATCACAATATACAAAACACTGATCAGACCAGTTGTGCTGTATGGCTCTGAAACCTGGAGTACAACGAAAGGAGACGAAGCCTTGTTACAAAACTTTGAGAACAAAAATTTTAAGACGCATCTTTGGACCCATTAGGGATACACAAAGTGGAGAGTGGAAAAGAAGAAGTAACAAAGACATTTATGATCTGTTTAAGTCCCCGTTAATCACTGGTATCATGAAGGCTAATAGACTACAATGGCTGGGGCATATAGAAAGAATGGAAGATAATAGGGAAACAAAACTCGCTTACACTCAGGAAATAAATGACAGTAGACCCCGAGGTAGACCAAGAAGGCGGTGGAGAGATAATACATATACAGATCTACAAGCACTTGGAATCAACGACTGGCAAGAGAAGGTCCACCAGAGAGACGAATGGAGACGGATTGTATTTGCAGCAAAGAACCTCAATGGCTCGGAACGCTGAAGAAGAAGAAGAATTGAAACGAGAAAAAGAGTGTTGAAGTGCTACATAGAACCTATACTTTTGTATGGATGTGAAGCGTGGACAATAAGCAGTCCAGCTGAAAAACATCTGATGGCTGTGGAAATGTGGTTTCTGAGGAAAATGCAAAGAATGCCATGGACAGACAGAAAAACCAAAGAACAAGTCCTTCAAGAAACAAATGAAGATCGTAAACTGATTAGAGTCATTAGACGCAGACAATCAAACTTTTTGGGGCATGTTATGAGAAGAAATGACTTGGAGAACTTAGTGACACCTGGCAAGAACGAAGGGAAGAGACCAAGGGGAAGACTGAGAAGTAAATACCTGGATGTCTTGGCCACATGGCATGGTCGAGACAGGAAAACGGAGCTGATCCAAGACTCTTGTGATCGAGTGAGATGGCAGAATATGACCGCCAACGCTTATCGGCAGGGCACGTGATGGATGGATGGTAAGTTATTTATTTTTCCTATGTGACCTTTTAACTATCCGGTCAGCTTTATACACACAGGTCACACAGGTTTCAACAGTTAGTTGAGTGTCCTCTTTACAGGACGTGGCAACCAAATCCAGCATGGACTGGGCTGTTGGTAATTTACTAGGCAACTTCTTGTTCAGTAGTTTGCCATTGCTTTCTGAACAACCGACACTTATACCATTGTTACAAATCAAAACAAGGAGGTCTGCTTCCAAATCGCCTGCAGCTTATTTCGAATAAAGTATTCAGGATAGCGAATCGCTTTAGCTACACCTTCGCCACAGAGACCGGTTAACCATAGGTAAGCACGGCATTTTCCATTCCAAGCACCTTGGCTGCGCTGTGACCCGAAGGAATTAAGGCCAGAGGATCGTCATCATTGCACCTGGTTTCCTCCAATCTGGCCCGGTCTCGCTCAGCACAACGTCAAGCTACCAACTGTGACCATCGCACAAAGCACCAGTTCCGTAGCTCCAGCGATGACCCCCAGAAGTCTCCAGAAAACCAGCACGCATGGTCTGAACAAAGCATTCAGAATAAGAACCCACGACCTTCATTAGTACGAGGCATCTTGACTACTTCGTCATATAAATTTGACTTCATTCACATTCAGATATTAGAGATCAGCATGGCAGAATGGATAGGAGCGCTTGTTCATAATTTTCCTGTGTGCTGATGCCGAGGTAGCGGGTTCAACCCATACACCGGTCAGTTGGACTAAACTGTTGACTTCTCGTCTTTGACTTGGGCAGGTAAATTACACATACCTCTGAAGTCAGAGTGCATTCGCCTGATGGCGTGAGACTTGAATTCCACCTGGAATAATAGCAGATAAATGTTTAATGAAACTCAATCCAAATCAAGAGGGAGTTTATCGGCTAGTGTTCAAGGGAAAGTCATAACCGAGCATAATGGAGAATGGAGAACTATAATGCATTCACATGTGTGTGCCTCCATATAAAAATCCATATCTCAGTAACCAACTGAGGGAAAATTATGAGATTTAGCATATAACCTTATCATCATGTCCCCTCAACAACAAAAAAATGTTGTTCTGGAGATTGTACAGCAGATTTCAATGTTTGTTTATATGCAGTATATAATTTGCGGGTCAGAGATTAAGTTCATAATTTTAAATGTAGTACCCCGTCAGCCAGACAATCAGCGTTCAATGTTGAATATTCTACGTGTTTCACGGGATTGGCCTTATGCCAAGAAACCCGCGCTGTTTAAACTTGGAGTGTTCAGAGGTGTCGTCAAAATGTGGGTTATTTTATGAAACCTGATTTTTTTTTTTTTTTTTTAAATCTTACCACTTATCGCTAACATTGAAATGTGTGAATATTTTTCAATGAGATTGAATGCGAAATTTGGAGTTTATAACAAGAACGTGTCCCTAACACAGCGTCTTCATAAAGATAAAATAGATGTGGCATGCATTCAAGAGACACACCTCAACGCCAATCGCAAATTCTCAATCAGGGGGTATCAGGCCACACGTTTTGACCGCGAAGGACACAAAGGAGGAGTTCTAATACTTACACGATATACATTACCTTGCAGCGAAGTATCTGTGATTTCTGACAACCACACAGAAATTATAGGTGTTGATATAATGATAAAGGACGTGAAAATAAGAATTTACAATTAGTATAGCCCAGCAGATAACGATCTTACACTCTCAAACATGAAAATAACTGACACAAACTGCATTATTATCGGTGACTTTAATAGCCGTTCAAAAAGATGGGGATACCCAGATACTGACAAAAGAGGAGATGAAGTGGAGGACTGGGAAATAGACTCAAATCTCCATCTACTCAACGAAGCGGATGACACACCGAGCTTCTACTCCAGAAGATGGTTTACCACTTTTAGTCCAGACTTAGCTTTCTGCACAGGAGACTTCCTCCTCAAAATCGATCGCCATGTGCTTGACCAATTAGCAAGTAGTGACCACAGACCAATCAAGCTTATAATGAATATGGAGTATGTTCCACAGGAGCAAAAGCCTTTGCCTCGCTGGAATTACAAAACGGGCAGATTGGGACATATTTGCCATACTAAGGAAATGGTGGAAAGTCTAAACAGCGCAATAATACAGGTGGCCACTGAGTCTATTCCAAGAGGAGCGAGAAAAAATTACAAACCATACTGGACTGAAGAACTACAAATTTTGGATGACAAAGTTGAAGATGCCAGGAAGACAGCAGAGAGAGAAAAACAACTGAAACGAACATCTCTCTCTCTCTCTCTCTCTCTCTCTCTCTCTCTCTCTCTCTCTCTCTCTCTCTCTCTCTCTCTCTCTCTCTCTCTCTCTCTCTCTCTCTCTCTAAGCCATCACAGCAAAATATAAAAGAACAATAAACCAAACAACAAGAGATTGTTGGAGGCAAAAAACAGAAAATCTGAATTTTGACAGGGATGGAAACAAACTATGGAAACTAGTGAAAGCCATGAACAATGAAGGACCTAGAAACAAACGAATAACAATTAAACAAGGAAATGCCTTGCTTACAAGAAAAAAGGCTGCAAATGCACTAATGGAACACTATGTCAGTGCAAACCACATTGATATTACAAGCGAACAGGAAAAAGCAATCAAGGACAACCAGATGCATCATATTAATACAGAGACAGCAGCAGAATATATGAAAGAAATGGAACAGGCAATGAATACCCTAAAAAAAAAAAAGAAATCACAGGAAAGGATGAAATCACAAATGAAATGCTAATAGGAATAGGCACTAAGGCAAAACAGAAACTACTAGCAGTCCTAAATTACAGCTGGAAGAGAGGAATAGTCCCACAGGCATGGAAGAAAGCTACACTAATATCAGTCCCAAAGAAAGGAAAAGACCTGGAAGAACCAAGTGGCTATCGACCTATCAGTCTACTTAGCTGTGTAGGAAAATTAATGGAACGCATTATCAATGGCAGGCTAACATGGCATCTGGAAGAAAACAAACTCTTAATACCACACCAAGCAGGATTCAGAAAGTACATATCCACTGAAGATCAAATCTTATATATAAAAGGCGATCTCCGTCTGTCTGTCTGTATGTCCCTATGTCCTTTATGCGCTCGCGAACGGCCCAT
The DNA here is from genome assembly GCA_014155875.1 of Cepaea nemoralis. Taxonomy (NCBI): domain Eukaryota; kingdom Metazoa; phylum Mollusca; class Gastropoda; order Stylommatophora; family Helicidae; genus Cepaea; species Cepaea nemoralis. The sequence goes on along the minus strand of JACEFZ010024066.1, from coordinate 147,144 downwards.
CCGATTGAGATGAAATTTTCTACACGTCTTCCTTTCATTCCAGCGCAGCCCACTGTCATATTTTTTAGTGTGAAATCGGCTGCTTACCCAATATTATTTCATTTTTCATTTTTCATTATACTTTCATATATCTCAGGGGACTTAACTCTGTAAAAGTTATTTCAAGGGGCATAACTTTTCTGTATAACTTATAGTCATATTGTGGCATCGTTTTCAAAGATTTATAAACTCTTTGTCCATAGTTATGTACGGGCATGTGAGTTATAATAAATAATGATACAATCTGTAAGGCATTTTCAAAGTTTTCATAAAAATAATGCATAATGCATAACATTGTAACTCATCTTTTTTTGCTTAAAGAATGAATAAATAATAGTTACCTTATCTCTATCAAGTTTGAAGATTTTATATTTCTTTACACTGTCGTCAACTCTAAGAAGACATGGAACAACTTCAGCAATTATTAAATCTACAGGCATATGCGTTATATTCCTCCTCCTCCTCCTCTCCCCTCCTCCACCTCCTACCCTCTTCCTCTTCTCCTTCCCCTTCTCCCTCTCCCTCCTCCATCCTCCTCTTCTCTTTTTCTCCTCCTCCTCCCTCCTCCTCCTCCCAGCTCCTACTCCTCCTTTTTCTTCTTCTTCTGCTGCTGCTGCCGCTGCTCCATTTACCCAAGTTAATTGTTGGGGAAGATGTAAAGATCTTTCAAGTGCTCTTTCTAATGCTTTTTGTAAGTTGGTCTTCGTTTATCTAAGGTTGTTCTAACTGCAACCAATAAATGATTAGACAGACAGACAGACAGACAGACAGACAGACAGACAGACAGACAGACAGACGGGAACGGGAACTTATATGACTACTCATATGAATTAAATGAGTTGCTCCCCATCAGGGGCTGGGCGAAGCCGGGCCGGATCAGACAGATAGACAGACAGATAGACAGACAGACAGACAGACAGACAGATAGATAGTCGGGAACGGGAACGTGAGCTTATATGACTACTTATATGAATTAAATGAGATGCTCCACACCAGAAGCTGGGCGATGCCGGGCCGGGTCAGACAGACAGACAGACAGACAGACAGACAGACAGACAGACAGACAGACAGACAGACAGACAGACAGACAGACAGACAGACAGACAGACAGTCGGTAACGGGAACGGGAACTTATATGACTACTTATATGAATTAAATGAGATGCTCCCCACCAAGGACTGGGCGATGCCGGGCCGGGTCACACAGACAGACAGACAGACAGACAGACAGACAGACAGACAGACAGACAGACAGACAGACAGACAGACAGACAGACAGACAGTCGGTAACGGGAACGGGAACTTATATGACTACTTATATGAATTAAATGAGATGCTCCCCACCAAGGACTGGGCGAAGCCGGGCCGGGTCAGCTAGTAACCTATATAACTCAGGAAATAGAGGATGCTTTCCAAGAGAAAAAAACACACACTAGCGGTTTGGATAGATTTAGAAAAAGCATTTGATAAAGTATGGAAGGAAGGACTGAAAGTAAAACTGCAAAAAATGCATGTTTGTGGGAAAATGTATAAATGGATCAGCCACTACCTTGAGCACAGAACTGCCAGGACAAAAGTACAAGGACAAACCAGCAAAATGATGCTGTTGGAGCAAGGTGTCCCCCAAGGAGGAGTTCTTTCACCAACATTATTCCTAGCATATATAAATGACATCACGGAAAATTTTCCAGCCAGAGTATACACATCCTCCTTTGCAGATGACCTAGCCATATGGACATCTGAAGAATATATTAGTACAGCTAACAGCAGAATACAGCAAGCCTTATTAGCGCTAGAGGACTGGTCAAAATCATGGCTAGTGAAGATAAGTGAGGAGAAAACAACATGCACAGTGTTCTCCCTCTCAAATAAAACTCAGCAATCTAAGCTGGTATTGAATGGAAAAATATTGCGCCATGAAAAAATCAAAACTATCTAGGAGTCACCTTTGATCGTTCCCTGACATGGAAGACACAGGTTGAGAAAAATCGAACAAGAGCAAGGCAAAGAAGGGCAATCATGAAAAAGCTTCCTGGTACAACATGGGGAGCAGTTGAGAAAGTTCTCAAGAAGTTATATACTGAACGGGTGAGGCCAGTACTGGAATATGGCATTGCAGTTTGGGCAGTTTGGTCCTCTAAAAGTACTGGAGAGTTTTGGTCAGAGACCATAACTTTATGAAGGGAAAATCCCAACTGCACCTCCCCGCGGTAGAGGATGGAAACACACTACGGTGTGGCTAACACAGCTCTGGGGACCGAGTATCCACCGGAATAAGTGGACAACTCTGCAGCTGAGCAGAGCAGGGGACTCACTTGTCCTTACAGTCGGAAATGGCTGTCAAAGGCAGAGGTAAAAAGACCACCATATGAATGTGGAAGGCAAGGGGAAACCACCACATTATCTTCCCAAGACTTCATGGCAAAACATATATCACAGTTAGTGAAGGACGTTAATGGCTGTCTTAGGGCATCCTCGTCCGGTAGGGACAGTCATGAGCCACAGGTGACACCAGACCGTCATCCAGCTACTGATGGCAAAATCTTAACTAAAATAAATAAATTTAGAGTAGGAAAATGGAATGTTAGGACATTAAATGAGCTAGGAAAGTTGACCAATCTTCTAAGAGAGATGGATCGCATGAAAATGAATATACTAGGCGTTAGTGAGATGAGATGGAAGGGATCGGGCAAAATTATAGCTGACAATCACACAATAATTTATTCTGGAGGGGATACACATGAAAAAGGTGTAGGAATAATATTAGACGAAAAAACAGCCAAGTCAATTAATGGATACTGGTGTATTTCAGATAGAGTTATTATGGTAAAAATCAAAGGCAAACCAATAGACATAAATATTATACAAGTATATGCACCAACAGCAAGCAGTAGTGATGAAGAAATACAACACTTTTACGACGAAATAGAAATGGCGATGGCTCAAATTGGATCACAAGAAATAAAGATAATACTTGGTGATTTTAATGCAAAAGTAGGAAAGGGAAAAGTGGAGGATGTAGTGGGGAATTATGGTTTAGGTACAAGAAATGAAAGAGGGGAAAAGCTAATAGAATGGGCAAATATCAATGATATGATAATTGGAAACACATGGTTTAAACACCATAAAAGACGACTGTACACATGGATAAGCCCTGATAAGAAAATACGCAACCAAATTGACTACATACTAATTAATAAAAGATTTAGAAATGCTTTAATTAATGTAAAGACAATGCCTGGTGCTGACTGTAATAGTGATCATGTACCACTATGTGGACAAATAAAAGTAAGATTAAAGAGAGGGAAAAAAATGGTTAAGAACATGCAACTTAATAAAGAGGTTCTGAAAATAGATAAAGAAATGCAAGAACAATACAGAGTGACTGTAAAAAATAGGTACAATGCAATAACTAAAATACAGAGTATAGATGAACAATGGGAAATGTTAAGGGACTCCATTCATCAAACTAGCAAAGAAGTATTACCGGAGAGAGGCAAAATAGCTAAGAAAAAATGGATGAATGAAGATATCTTAAAACTGATGGACATAAGAAAACAGAGTAAAAATGGCAAACAAGAATACGATAAGATAAATAAAGAAATAAAAGATAAATGTGGGAAGGCTAAAGAAAGTTGGTTAAACGAGCAATGCAAAAAAATTGAATTAAATTTCAGTAAAGATACAAAAAATATGCACAGACAAATCAGTGAGCTTACAGGAAGAAAAATAAAAATAATTACAGGGTGTTTGAAATCAAAAACAGGAAAGATAATATTAGAGGAAGATGCTATAATGAAGAGGTGGAATGAGTATATAAGAGAATTATATGAAGGAGAAAGGGAAGAATTAACAGAAGATAGTAACTTAGAAGGTCCACCTATTCTGAAAGAAGAAGTCGCTGACGCTATGAAACGTATGAAGAAAGGAAAAACAGCTGGGCCAGATGAAATCACAATAGAAGAATTAGAAGTATTGGGAGAATTTGGAGTAGATATATTAACCAAAATGTTGAATGATATTTACAGCAGTGGATATTTACCCAGTGATATGCTGAAATCTGTATTTATAGCTATACCAAAATGACCAGGAGCAATTGATTGTGAAGATTTTCGTACAATTAACCTTAGAAACCATATCACTAAGCTTCTACTCAGAATCTAATGAGAAGAACCAAAAAGAAAATAAAAATTGGAAATTAGTGAAGAACAGTATGGATTTGTGGAAGGAAGGGGCACAAACAATGCAATTTATACATTACGGACACTAATAGAAAGGTCAATAGAGAAACAGAGAGACATATATTTGTGCTTCATAGATTATACTAAGGCATTTGATAAAGTAAAACATGATGAACTGATTAAAATGTTGGAAGATATCAACACTGATGGAAAAGATTTAAGAATAATAAAGAATATTTACTGGAACCAAGTAGCAGCAATTAAAATGGGAAATAAAGAGGGTAGTTACGAACAGATAAAGCTAGGAGTACGACAAGGGTGTGTCTTGTCACCAGATCTTTTCTCCCTATATAGCGAAGTAATAATGAGAGGGATCAAAGAGATGCCAGGAATACTAGTTGGAGGTTATAATATAAATAATATACGCTTTGCAGATGACACAGTATTGGTGGCGGTTAATTCGACAGACCTACAACAATTATTAGACGTTGTAGTAACAGAGAGTGCAAGGAAAGGACTCTCCTTGAATATCAAGAAAACAGTAACAATGGTAATATCAAAGAAAATGGTGACACCAAAATGTGACATAGAAATAGAAGGGAAAATCCTTAACCACGTTGATAATTTTAGATACCTAGGGGCATTTATAACATCAGATGGAAGATGTACAACAGAGATTAGGAGCAGAATAGGGCAGGAAAAAGCCGCATTTCAGAAAATGAAGAGTATCTTATGCAATAAGTCACTATCACTGAATGTAAGAAAGAGAGTGCTGAAATGCTATGTAGAACCAGTTTTGCTGTATGGCAGTGAATCTTGGAATGTAAATGAACAAATTAAGAAGAAATTAGAAGCAACAGAGATGTGGTTCCTGAGACGAATGTTGCGAATTCCTTGGACTGCCAGAGTAACTAACGACGACTGCCTGAAACAGGCTAACGAAACTAGAACATTATATACAACAATAAGACAGAGACAAACAGCTTTCCTCGGTCATGTGATGAGAAGAGAGGCATTGGAGAACATCGTAACAACTGGAAAGATCGAGGGGAAGAGAGGCAGAGGTAGACCAAGAGAAGTGATGCTGGATGGATTGAGACGGTGGCATGGAGGAATATCAGCAGCAGAGTTGATCCAGAAAACCAAAGACCGAGATCTATGGAGAGCCATGAACGCCTACGCCAGCCGGCACGGCACTTGATGATGATGGTGATGAGTTTGGGCAATTGGTTTTTGGCATTTTCAGATGGTTCTTCTTCTGCGTTCTCGTCGTGCGGTGTTCTTGCGGTATCTGTTTGGCTGGTTTCTTTACATATGTTGTCTATATATGTTATGAACAAGAGAGGGGACAGGACACAACCTTGTCGTACTCCGGATCTTATGGTGAAGGGTTCTTAGTATCCTCCAGTTGCTCTCACTATGCATTCATTGTTGTTATATAAGCTTCTACATAGGTTTGTTACATGTGTGCTCACTCCATATTGTTTAAGGATTTCCCACAGCTTGTTTCTATCTACTCTATCAAATGTCTTTTCTTGGTCGACAAAGGCTAAGCAGGGTGTTTCATTGAATTCGATTGATTTTTCTACAAGTTGTCTAAGAGCAAAAATGGCATCTGAGCATCCTTTGTTTTTCCTAAATCCAAGTTGTGTTTCGCTTAGGTGGGGGTCTATAGTAGTTCGTAATCTTTTCTCAAGAATTTTGCAAAATATTATCCCAGTATGACTCAACAGTGAAATACATCAGTATTGTGTGCAGTCTCTTTTGTTGCCTTTGTTTTATTTTGTTTTTGTTTTTTTAATTGAGATAATTATGGCGTTTCCCCAGTCTCGTGGTGTCTGTTGTTCTACTCAAACATGGTTGAATAGTCTATGTAGCCATAACGTTCCTACTTCTCTTGCTGCTTTAATTAGTTCATTTGGTATTTCATCTTGCCCTGGTGATTTGTTCAACGGGGCTAATCAGACGGCTTCAAAGATTTCTTCTTTCAGTATGTCTGGTTCTAATTCTTCGACGGCATGTGTGTCGGTTTCTTGAATTCATGTGACATCTGATGGGATGTTGAGAAGTTGTTCGAAGTACTGTTTCCATCTTATTAGGATTTCTTTGTGTTCACTTATTGGTTCTCTATTTTCGCTGTTAATTATTTCAGTTGGGTCAAAGGGTTCTCCTCTAGTTCTCATTGCACTTATCTTTTTGTAGAAGTTCCTATTTGCCTCCTTGTAGTTTTTATACAGGGTTTCTCCATACTTCTCCCAGTCTTTTTGTTTTTCTCTCTTTACTATTCTGTTCACATGTCTTCTCGCTATTCTATATTCTATGTTATCGCATTTCTGTTTGCTCTTCGACCACTTTTTTATATTTGTCCTTTTTGTCTTTTACAGCATTGATTATTTGGTTGTTTCGGGATTTGAAATTTAAATATTGAGCTCACCCCACTACTGGCAACGCCGATCGCATCCTGGTATAAACCTAAGGCCTATCCACGTCAATACTACTGACGAGCTCAAACGAGAGCGAAACTCGAGTATAGTGCTTCCATATTGACGTGGATAGGCCTTAGGTTTATACCAGGATGCTATCGGCGTTGCCAGTAGGGGGTGTTGTCAATATTTAAATTTCAAATCCCGAAACAAACAAATAATCAATTTGATTATTGCTCACTGGATTTTAGGAGGCCTGGTGTTCCTTGCCAGTGAGAAGTCCTGATCGTTCGGGTCCACATCGATTGACGGATGTCAGTCGCGGCGATTGGGCAATCTTGAGCATAGCCTACGATGGGTAGCGTTGTGGTGTTCTGTTATGATAATTTGGCGTGTCCAGCGTGTGCCGCGTGGTTACACACCCGCTTCACACGCCAGTGATCCGGGGCTTGTTTCAGGATCCGGTCAGGGATATGCACTACTGACGAGCTCAAACGAGAGCGAAACTCGAGTATAGTGCTTCCATATTGACGTGGATAGGCCTTAGGTTTATACCAGGATGCGATCGGTTTTACAGCATTCTTTACTTCTGCGTTCCACCAACTTGTTATTTTCTTTATCAGTGTTTTCCTTTTTTCGTGGTTCCACATGTTACTTTTGCGGTATTTAAAATGCTTGATTTGAACGTCTCCCATTCTTCTACCACTGTCTTTTTTTTTAATGGATAATTTTACAGAGATTTCAGTTAGTTCTTTCTCATAGTTTCCCCTCACTGCCTCGTCTTTGAGGTTTTTTAAGTTTACTGATTCGCATAGCTCTATCAGTCTACTTCCGTTGTCATTTCTGTCATTATGTTGATCTCCAAATGCTCCAATGTTTTTCTTTGACCGCTCTGTTATGTCCTAGCCTTGCATTGAAGTCTCCCATAACTATGATGTTGTCCTGCTTATCTATTTTATTTAGCACATCATGGATGTCTTCGTAGAATTCCTCTCATTCTTGTTCATTATTGTTTGTATTACATGGTGCGTATATGTGTATATATGTTGTAATTGTTTGTTCTTTTATTCTGACTGTTATCTCACATATACCTAACAAGTTAATATTCAGTCTTCTCATGTCTTTATTAATGTTATCAAAGTTTGGGATTGGTGTTGTAAATTTTCTTTAAAGTTTATGTCACCATAGGAGGCCAATAATTTTTTTTTTTTTTTACTAATATTTTTATTCCCTTAAATGTTAGTGGCTGTAGAGAAACTACAAAACGCATACCAGATCAAACCAAGATATACTAATGATACACTGAGATGACATAACAAATGACATACACTCTCAGCACAAAGTATTACCCTATAGGTCGCAGCACTTTTATTTAAGAATGAGCAGTTTGCTAAATCTTGAAGAAAACAAAACCAATTAATGTCACATCTCCTCACATATGAGCTGGGGACAAAGATCTTCACATAGAGAGCAGTTATGGTAATTAACTGACAAACTAAAAGTTCATATGTTAAAAATTGTAGTACACTAATCTACGATCCTTACGATCCCTCTGCTTCGCAGTCCTGTACAACTGTATCTGGTTCTCCCGCTTCAGTGTCACATTGCATGTCCGATGTCCATAATGTCATGTTATCTCTGAGCAACTGCATGATCAGAATCTTTGCAACTCTCTTCACTTAATGTAACTAGTTCAGCTATAGCATCATCAAATGCAGCTTTGGCCAGTCTGCAAGCACGTTCTGGGGAATTCAATATTTCATAGTAGAATACTGAGAAATTGAGTGACAGACCTAAACGAATAGGGTGTGTTGGTGCCAATTGTGTCAAAGCTTTGTCGCTGGCAGCTTTATAGCCAATTAAACTGTCGTCTGTGGCTTCTTTCCTATTGTTGCCTGTAGCAAATTCAGCTAAATATCTGTGGTAATCTCCTTTCATTTTGTAGTAAAAGACCTTGGACTTCCCAGTGGCTGCATTTGGAATCAAGTTCTTGTCAATGACAATCAGAACATCGCGGCAAATATTGCTGAGTTCATTCTCAATCTTTGTCCTGTAAGTAACAGTCAGGTTATGTCTATCCTCGGGGCATTTGCCATCATCCTTTTATTCTAAGCTGCTAACAATCCTTCAGGAGATCCTGCGAGCGCCAATAACATTCTTTTAAGCCACAGACGAGAGGTTGCGCTCCTCCACTGTCAGCTCCGTGTCTTGCTGAGCCACCTCCTTCATGAAGCCCACCATTTCGTCATAAGGTTCTGCTTGTTCGGCAAGCTTAGCCTGATAAACACAGTCCTCTTTGATCTCTGCCATGTTGTTGTTTGTCCATCAAGAATGATGATGACCATTCATTTCATCCAGTGGGGTTGAAAGTATGGAGCCGTGGGTTCTAAGATGGCTGGTAAGGCCTATTTTGGCTCGAAATGTTCTTTGACAATGCGGCAAAGAATGCTTGACGTTCCAGGAGGAGGATCTCCTGCAGTGATTTTCTGTCCAGCCTTTTCTTCACAGATCTTGCAGTCCTGATTGCTTCACAAGTGACTGCACCCTTGCGTAATGATGTATGCCACGAATTACGGTCTTTAGCAGCAGTTTCCCAGGTGTCAAGATGAGTTCCAAAAGCTTTAGTGAGATTTTCATGGTGTCTTTAAAGCGTCTCCTCTCGCCGCTTTGGGAGCGTTTACCACACCGCAGCTCGCCGTAAAACAAACATATTTTTAGGGAGCCTGTGATCTGGTATACGAGTTAAGTGACCAGCCCAGCGAATCTGATTTTTCATCAGTAGAGTATGGATATTGGGCATGGACGCTCTTTCTAGAACTTCAGTGTCTGGGATCTTGTCTTGCCATTTAATCTTCAATAGCTTTCTAAGGCAGACTGTGTGGAAGTGGTTTAATTTCCTAGCGTGTATCTGATAAATAGTCCAGGTTTCACAAGCAAATAGCAGTGTGGATAATACAATTGATTTGTAGACTTTCAGCTTTGTTTGCAGGCTTAATCCATTTCTGTCCCATACATTCTTGTACAATCTGCCAAAGGCATCGCTGGCCTTGGAGATTCTTGTATTCACTTCGTCATCAATTGTGGCAGCTTGTGACACAGCTGCATTGAAGTCTCCCATAACTATGATTTTGTCCTGCTTAACTATTTTATTTAGCACATCATGGATGTCTTCGTAGAGTTCCTCGCATTCTTGCTCATTATTGTTTGTATTAGATGGTGTGTAAATTTGTACATATGTTGTGATTGTTTGTTCTTTCATTCGGACTGTTATCTCACATATACCTAACATGTTAATATTCAGTCTTCTCATTTCTTTATGCTATCAACGTTTGAGATACGTTAGGTAAATTTTCTTTAAAGTTTGTGAGGCCATAGGAGGCCAGTAAATAAATGATTTTTCCCCATATTTTTTTTTAACATGGGCATCATAAATACCCAACAATTTTTTCCCTCAACATTTATTTGATACAAAGCAATGTATATTTACAAGGTGTAATGTGTGTTTCTTTGTTTGTGTCTATTACAGAGCGTTGCTGTTTGTTAGTGTTATGTGGCACATGCGTTAATAAAACAAATACATGCATATATAGTTATGATAATATGACATTTATGGCATAGTGCATGTAAACACACATTCCTTGTTTCATTTCCATCTTCACAAGTGGAATGCATGTTACACCTGTCCATCTCTCTCTCTCTCTCTCTCTCTCTCTCTCTCTCTCTCTCTCTCTCTCTCTCTCTCACACACACACACACACACACACACATTCTGTCTTGATCTACCTCTTGCATTCTGTAGATAATAGTACATAGATTTCCGCGATCTTGGGCAATAACCTTTACATTTTCATTCTATTTAAATTGTGGCTTCCAATTTTTTTTTTTTTTTTTTTTTTGGGGGGGGGGGGGGGGAGAGAGAGAGAGAGAGAGAGAGAGAGAGAGAGAGAGAGAGAGAGAGAGAGAGAGAGAGAGAGAGAGAGAGAGAGAGAGAGAGAGAGAGAGAGAGATTTCCATATGCATATATTCATATAAATACCTGTATATCAACACAAAGCCATAATTATATTTACATAAATACCTACACGAATTCACCCATACATGGCTACCCATATATAAATACCATAATGTTAGCCTTTTATATTCGTGCTGGGGAATTGTGTTGAATTTAGGCAATTGGCAAACCGCTTAACGCAAAATTGCCTAGTGACCACCAGCCACTAGATACATCAGGGCCGGTGGCCGGGTCTTACAGCGGACACGCCGCCAGTTTTCACAAAGCTTTTGTGTACCTAGGCCAGAGGAGCTATATATCTCTCTTTAAAGTTGTTTGGGGGGGAGGAGAGGGGTGGATCTGTGATTCAAAGCACCCTGGGGAAGAATTTGCGGCGTGTACTATCTGCGCTCTCCAATGCTTGTTACCACCTAGTGAAAATGTTCCCGAGTATTAACAAAATAAGCCACACAAAGGGCTCCCGAGACGCACACGCGTTCTAAAATTGTCCACAGCAGGGACTGGTCTGGGACAGTCCCGTTCACCACTACTATAGGTTTTAGATTTGCGCCTTGCAGCAGAAACCAAATATCGTCTGTCAAGACGATCGGGTGTAAAACATCTTAGATGTTTTTGATATTAACATTTTTTAAAAATTAATAATAATGGCATTTTTTTCTAATTGCAAGAGTAAATGAAATTAAGGAAATTTACACATTTCAGTCAGGAAAAATAGTAGCTAGTTTGTATTTGAACATTAGTAAAAATAAGTTTCTGTTGTATGTAAGGGAGTTGAACCTTGCCTTGATTCAAGTCCAAACTAATTTTCTGTATACCGCTAGTGTTTCAAGTAGTTTTGTGTGTGTGTCTTCGGATGTTTTAGGAAGAGTGTTAAGAAAGATTGCCTTGTAAATGTCTTCTTGTTTGCCTGTGTGTGTTTGTATTATTTATTGTAGAGTTTCCACTGCATCTGTGACTGTTTGACATGTGAAAAATATGTGTTCTTCTGTCTCTTTTGTGTTGTACCTGCATAATTGGCATTTTCCTATTTGTCTGGATCTGAATGCTAATTTGGGTATTATGGGAGTTATATTAAAAATCAGTCTGTAAGTTACTTCTTTCGCCTTAGATGTGATGTGTTTGTTGTGTAAGTTGGAAAAGGTGGATGTGTAGTCTGACATTAAGATTTTTCCCCATATTTTATTTTGGTGGGTTTGGCGGTTACCCCAGACCAGCTGGTTCCCCCGCCCCCCCCCCCTCTTTTGGCGTGGACCCTTAGTCTCACTGTGAGCTATTGCCCACAGTGGTAAACCGGGCCCACATTTAAGGTGATGCTATGTGAGGTGGTTTGATCACCCCGGCCACCGACCAGACCAGGCACACTACTGTGGGGGGATGCAGCAAATGCGTCTGATCCTAGCTAAAGGACCGAGAAGGATCATCCCGGCCTCCGACCAGACCAAGTGTACTACTGAAAGACAGCAAATACACTCGGAGTTTAGCCAAAGGGCCGGGATGCGATCTCTTAGCCAAAAGGCCGAGAAGTTTTTTCCACATATTTTTTAAACGTTTATATCATACAAAGCAATGTATATTTACAAGGTGTAATGTGTGTTTCTTTTGTTTGTGTATAGTACAGAGCGTTGCCGTTTGTTAGTGTTTGGTGTCACATGTGTGAATAAAACAAATACATACATATATACAGTTATGATGATATGACATTTATGGCATAGTGCATCTAAACACATATGCATTGCATATGCTTCATTTTCACTTCCACAAGCGGAATGTATGTAACACCTGTCCATCTCTCCCTCTCCTCTCTCTCTCTCTCTCTCTCTCTCTCTCTCTCTCTCTCTCTCTCTCTCTCTCTCTCTCTCTCTCTCTCTCTCTCTCACACACACACACACACACACACACACTTATTTTATCTTGATCTAGCTCATGCTTTTTGGAGACAGCAGTACATTGAATGCCGTGAGCTTGGGCAATAAACTTTAAATTATCATTCCCATTAAAAAGTGGCTTCTTTGTAATTTCTGGGACACTTAGCTACCGAGGTGAAGGTTCACATTGTTGGTGTTGTTGGCCTGATGTCAAATTACAGGGTGGCGCTCTAGTGCCCTGTAAATGTCCATGACCCCTTTTTGTTTGGGGAACAAGAATCAGGGATTTAAAACTAGCAATTAGAGTCCATGGCCTGTCCCCAGGGAGATAATTGGTTCAAAGCTGTGATAGTGTCTGGGAAGGACTTAAAATCTGACCACTAGCGGCCACTTTAGCTTATTGGGTACTTAAAGGGCTCATTTAATTTGTTTATACATGGTGATGCATATTTTTCCTTTTCAACCATATCATTACCATATAACATTTTAATACTTGAGATATCACCTTCACCACACACACACACACACACACACACACACACACACACACACACACACACACACACACACCTGCATCCACACCTAGACGCATACATATGTTACTCCAACGACATAGACACACATCCGCAAATATATTTCATGTTGCACATTCAAATATTGTCGCTTGTCGTCCCGGGAGGAAAGTGAAATCAACAAGCACACCTTTAAGATCCTTATACTTGGGAATTATTGACAGACTTCTTTCTACACTCCTCCGTTCTGTCTTCTACTCACTATATATCTCTCTCCCTCTCTCCCTCTCTCTTGTTCCTTCATAACATACCCAGACAACAGTTTCCTCCAACAATTAATAAAATATTTAATGCGAAAAACTATGTCAGTTGTATGGATTGAATGTGTATATGTAGTTGGTAGTGTCTTCTATTGTGAGTGCGAGATAGGACTCTGGAATTCATATGTGCCGTATCATATCTCCCATCCGTATACGGCCATGCAACAAGACATCACACATATATGGACAGCTCTCACCCTGGATGCTCCGCTCCACTTGAGTCTGGATGTAATCCAATATTGAAAAATGTTCACAGTCGGATCACCCTAAAATAATGCGATTAAGGTAAGTCTCTGACTTTTACAGATTTCCTTCTTTTGGACGTTAATAAAATCCATCACTGATAAAACACATCACCACTGTCTAACACTGTCTCTAGCTCTACTATAAATGTTTTACACACTGTTCCAGTTAGTTAATTACCACTTTTTGTAGGCATGGAAACTTTCGTGAATTATCCAGTGTTTTGTTTTAAATATTAGTCTATAGTGCAAATATAGGCATTTTTATGTCGCCCTCCCTTCAGCAATTTAACGTCCTTTACATCACTTTTTTTTAACCTCGATACTTTTGAATTACAGAGTTCTCGTCTTTGCGAGTAGTTATCTCTGCACTAGTGAAGTAACTTTCTTATCTTATTCTTAAGGTGAAGTACTGTATCTCTGCACAAGTGAAGTAACTTTCTTATCTTCTCTTAAGGTCAGGTACTGTATCTCTGAGTATGTCAGGAGTTTTCGTGGAACCTGTGGGTGATATATAACCTGGTGATATTAGTCTGCTTCAGACTAAGTCTTATGTGAGGGCATGCTTCCAGCCATACTCAGACGCTTCCGAAAGATACTCTGACATAAGACAGATGAGTTCACTAAAGTCTACACGATTAGCTACAAGAAGGAAATGGTAACAGCAAAGCACAGACCCCTAGTTCAATAGGCTAGATTACTAAGCTACAGCTTCATTACCTTATACTATCTATGTTAGTCCATGAATCGAAATACACAAGCACATAAGCACCAATGTCCCATCGCCTTTAAACAATAAGGGTCCTATATTTCTTTCCTAATTAAGGACGCATAGATCCATTCTCAGTCCAGTTTGGTAGCACACTAACCACAAAAACAAGTTTACAACTATTTATACTCAGTTTCCAATTCTCCGTTACTTTTGATCAACAATCAAATTTGCCGTGATTCCACAATCAAAGGTTTGTGAAGTCACGTATTCGTTCATTGCCGCTCCGTTTCGGCTCCTCCGTTGTGTCCCGCGTTCCTCACTCATCATACATCAAAGAGTTCTAACTCTTTGATCAACGTCTTCGTGTGTTCCACAACCCGATGTCTCCGCGTTGTTTTGTCTGGTGAAATCGGCAGTCAATGACCCCTCACACTGTATCTTACTTCTATACCATTCGGTCAATGACCGTCCATTTGTCCTCACCTCAGACTGACGTACTCGATTGTTATTCTGACTAACTGTCAATAATTTTCCCATTCTCATATATTGCAATTAATTTTATATGTAAGTTATCGGGGAATCACTAAACTCGCAGTATCCCGTGACATAGGCCCCCTCTTAAGAGAGTTGACCGCGTCGACTCTTGCTCACTGGAGTTTTGATTCCTATGATCCACCAACCTATTCCTCTTCCTCTGGAGCTGGATGTCTAGATAGGAAATCCGCTCCTACATTCTCCTTACCAGGGATGTACTCCACTGTGAAGTTGTACGGCTGCAGCAACAACGACCATTGCATCCACCGTGCGTTGGGCTTCTGCGAAGTAGCTAGGAACATCAAGGGTTGATGATCTGACTGTACCCTCACATGAATCACCTCCTCATCAAGTAGGCGATCTCACTGACAGCCTATTCTACTACTCATGACCGACATTAGTGTTGGCACATCGCCCCTGTACGTTCGGTCGACCTACTTTCGACTGGCGTAAGCGACGGCTCACAATACAGACGGATCGTCCCATCCTGACTGTAACCCTGTTTCCATGTCCTCTTGGTTTCCCCAGGCTTTGCATCTGGGGATTTTCCGCCTCGTCCGCGTTGGACAGAATCGTCTTTCCCAAAACTTCTGGACGTTTCTTTCCAGGACCATCTCGGGTGATATTGGATCTGGTCAGCCAATCTTCGGTTGGAGTCCTGGGTATCTCTCGCCTTTCCCGACGTTACCCACCCCTTCTGAACTGGGTTACTAGTGAAGGTTTCACTCTTGTCCTTTCCCTGACGTGTTATTTCCCTCCTCCCTTCGTTGGGTAAATCTGACCTATCACGTACTTTCCCATATGCCCTCCTATGTAGTACTGGCGATCTCTGGTCTTCGTCTGGACCTGTAACCTTTTCCCCATTTGCTGCCATCACCATAAAGTGCGAGGCTTTGCTCTCGGATCTCTCCTCATATTTCTTAATGAGATGCCTAGGGAGATTGTTCAGTTCTTCCCCGATCCAGATTTTGTAGATGTTTTTGGACACCACCTTTACCACAGGATAAGGTCCTTTCCATCCTACTTGGAGTATATTAGTCTCTTCTGGACCCCATACTTCCACTTGGTCTTCCACCTTAAGAGCTATTTTACTCTTAGTCCGATTGTTGGGTGGTGCTTTCTGGCACTCTGAACAAGACTTCACTAACCGGCGTACATCTACGGTCATTCCTGGTCAGCAATAATGGCCGGAAATCTGCTGCAATGTCTATCTGACACCCATATGTCGATTCTCGGCTATGGTGTGCCCACTCTGAAGAATGTGAGGACGGTGGGTCTCTGGAACCACCCACTGCTCGTGCAGGTTGTCTCCTCTTCCGGCTCTCCTGTAAAGCAGCGGTTCCTAAGAAAGTACTGTCTCCGTTCTGGTGAGTCAGCACTTCTTTGCAGCTTCCTGTAGCAAGGACGCAACGTAGTATCCTTCCTCTGCGCAGTATGCAATTCCCCTATCACTGAGTTGTCGCATAGTGTCTCTGCCTCTTTTTCCTTCCCTTGAGATCCACTGGCTACTGCTCCCCTGTGGGCTGGCTGTTTGGGCACGCCCAAGAACACGTATTTTGTACCAATGATCACTGGAAATAGGGAGTCAGCTAATACAGCTGCAGGAATAATGCCCGTGACGTACCTGGACTTAACCTCCACCTTGGCGATTGGCAGCGTCATGGTAACAGCACTCCTCATGGCAGGCTGTATCTCAATAGTCTCCCCTGTAAGTTGGTCTGGGCGTACCAAGCTGGCGTCAATAACAGCTTCCCCCTCCAAACATGTATCGTAGAGACAAGTAACCTGCTGGCAATTGACTTCAATCAGTTCAACCACAGATGGTCTCTCTTGGTCCAGAATTCCTTCCACGACCTCGACCTTTTCGGTGGCACTTGCCCTTGGCGCCACACGGCAGGCCGTGAAGTGAGAGCTTTTCGTTTTCGATTTGCAGTCTTTCGTGTTGTGCGAGGGTGACTTGCAGATCGAACACCACCTCTCAGACCACTGTCGTGTCGGTTGAGAGTTGAGTGGGCTCTGTCTTCCCTCCTTCTTCCTCTCTGGACTCTTCTCTGTGTGCTTCATATAAGATTCCACTTTTTCTCCTTCCCAGTTTTTAGATTTCTTTCGGTCTTGTTTCACCTGAACTTTTGTGGTTGGTATATTGGTTTCTTTAGCTTCTCCATGGACTTCTACGAATCTTTCCGCCAGCTTATTCACAAAATCAAGCCGTTCTGCCTCTTGTTCTCCTAAAAATGTCTTCAGTGGTTCTGCCATTTGCTGGCACATCTAGTCTACTACCATCAGCTCTTCCAGACTCTCATAGTCCCGCTTGAACTCTGCCACATCCATCCATTTTTGGAGGTATGATTTCAGCCTGAAACTGTATGCGGCGAATAGCTCTCCCGGATCTCTTTTTGCCGATCAAAACTTCTTTCGATATGTCTGTGCTGTGATCCATAGTGTTTCATCAAAGCGGCTTTTAATTCTTCGTAGTTGTTTTCATGTCCTGGTGGTATACGTGTGTAAACCTCGTAACCCGAACCTCGTAATCCCTGGGCTAATTTAAGATTCCAACTGCTTCTATCCAGTCCCACAGCGACTGACATGGCTTCGAAGCGATTTAAGTATTGGTCAAATTTTTCTGTAGATTCCTCATAAACAGCTAAGGGAAACTTCATTGCATCGTAGCCAGGTCCACTCATGCTGGTTGAACCATGTGAAGATGATCCTCCTTCCGCTCCATCTATTTCTCCCTTAGTTTGTGTTTTGAGTTCTAGTTCTTGCATGCGGTATTCATGTTCTCTTATCTTGCTGGCCTCTTCAGCTTGCAACCTCTTGTTGTCCTGTTCCATTTCCAGTTTCTTGGTGGTCTGTTCCATTTCCAGTCTCTTGGCCTCCTGTTCCATCTTTCTGAGCTCTAGCTCTGCCTTTCGATTTTCTCTTTCTGCTTGACGACGCTCTCTTTCTACCCCCTGAATATACTCGGATAGTGTTTGTCCAGACAACCCCATCGCTTCACCCCTTTCCCTCAATTCTTCCATCTCTAGTTTATGAGTGGCCTTAAAGAAGGTGAGTCAGAAGGTTGAGTAAAGAGACCTCAAGGCAGTAAGTAATTACTTGCTATATAAATTTAATTATATATATATATATATATATATATATATATATATATATATATATATATATATATATATATATATATATATATATATATATATATATATATATGCTTATTTATCTACGACACCACACAGTACACCATAAACAATCTCTCAACCACCAGAGGAGATTTAGGATAAAGACTTATGTAGACGTGTTAAATGTGACCAGGTATGTAATGTGTCTTACCACCTATCCACATTCATCCTGTCTGGATCTTTCTCACTGTAAGGTCCCCAACATTGATGTAATGTCTCTAACATAAATGTAATGGCACCATATATCCCAAGGACATGCTCTCCTTTAACGTCACCATATATCCCATGGACGTGCCTCCATTAAAAGTCATCAATATGTATACTAATATGTATATCCCAATATGTAGGTAATGTACCAATATGCATATACCCCGCTATGCATGTACCCTGCTAGGCAGTTGCCCTGCTAGGCAGTTACCCTGCTAGGCAGTACCCCACTGCTCCACCATTTAATGTCTCTTGTCGTCCCGGGAGGAAAGTGAAATCAACAAGCACACCTTTAAGATTCTTATACTTTAGGAATTATTGACAGACTTCTTTCTACACTCCTCCGTTCTGTCTTCTACTCACTATATCTCTCTCTCCCTCTCTCTTATTCCTTCATAACATACCCAGACAACAGTTTCCTCCAACAATTAACACAATATTTAATGCGGAAAACTATGTCAGTTGTATGGATTGAATGTGTATATGTAGTTGATAGTGTCTTCTATTGTGAGTGCGAGATAGGACTAAGGAATTCGTATGTGCCGTATCATATCTCCCATCCGTATACGGCCATGCAACAAGACATCACACATATATGGACAGCTCTCGCCCTGGATGCTCCGCTCCACTTGAGTCTGGATGTAATCCAATATTGAAAAATGTTCACAGTCGGATCACCCTAAAATAATGCGATAAGGTAAGTCTCTGACTTTTACAGATTTCCTTTTTCTGGACGTTAATAAAATCCATCATTGAAAAAACACATCACAACTGTCTAACACTGTCTCTAGTTCTACTATAAATGTTTTACACACTGTTCCAGTTAGTTAATTATCACTTTTTGCAGGCATGGAAACTGTTCGTGAATTATCCAGTGTTTTTTTTTTAAATATTAGTCTACAGTGCAAATATAGGCATTTTATGTCGCCCTGTCTTCAGAAATTTAACGTCCTTTACATCACTTTTTTAACCTCGATACTTTTGAATTACAGAGTTCTCGTCTTTGCGAGTAGTTATCTCTGCAATAGTGAAGTAACTTTCTTATCTTATTCTTAAGGTGAAGTACTGTATCTCTGCACAAGTGAAGTAACTTTCTTATCTTCTCTTAAGGTCAGGTACTGTATCTCTGAGTATGTCAGGAGTTTTCGTGGAACCTGTGGGTGATATATAACCTGGTGATATTAGTCTGCTTTAGACTAAGTCTTATGTGAGGGCATGCTTCCAGCCATACTCAGACGCTTCCGAAAGATACTCTGACATAAGACAGATGAGTTCACTAAAGTCTACACGATTAGCTAAAAGAAGAAAATGGTAACAGCAAAGCACAGACCCCTAGTTCAATAGGCTAGATTACTAAGCTACAGCTTCATTACCTTATACTATCTATGTTAGTCCATGAATCGAAATACACAAGCACATAAGCACCAATGTCCCATCGCCTTTAAACAATAAGGGACCTATATTTCTTTCCTAATTAAGGACGCATAGATCCATTCTCAGTCCAGTTTGGTAGCACACTAACCACAAAAACAAGTTTACAACTATTTATACTCAGTTTCCAATTCTCCGTTACTTTTGATCAACAATCAAATTTGCCGTGATTCCCCCATCAAAGGTTTGTGAAGTCACGTATTCGTTCGTTGCCGCTCCGTTTCGGCTCCTCCGTTGTGTCCCGCGTTCCTCACACATCGTACATCAAAGAGTTCTAACTCTTTGATTAACGTCTTCGTGTGTTCCACAACCCGATATCTCCACGTTGTTTTGTCCGGTGAAATCGGCAGTCAATGACCCCTCACACTGTATCTTACTTCTATACCATTCGGTCAATGACCGTCCATTTGTCCTCACCTTAGACTGACGTACTCGATTGTTATTCTGACTAACTGTCAATAATTTTCCCATTCTCATATATTGCAATTAATTTTATATGTAAGTTATCGGGGTATCACTAAACTCGCAGTATCCCGTGACAAATATAATAATGGGAAAATTATTAATAATGGTAGCAATAGTAATAAAAGTATTACTAATAATAATAATAATCATAATAATAATAATAATAATAATTGTATGATTATTAATACCGTCAATAAACAAATTTACAGTTGCGGTATCCTTTGTTTAAAACAAGTTATTTGCTTCTTCTGTAATATGTACTGTCTTCAGGCAAAACTCTTTCGGGATTTTCGCTTGTGGGGCTAAGGTTAGAATGTTCGAGATTTTTTGTTGATAAAGTTGTTGGACAATTTCTTTGTTGATTGTTCTGTAATTGTATAATGCTTTGTTTCTTAATGACCATATACGATGTCTGTACTCTGCCAATAGAACAAGTAGCTTTGTGTGGATGTCTTGTGTGGAGTAAGGAATGGAATTTATCATGATTGCTTTGTAAACATCTGTTCTTTGTTTCGTATGAGTGTTTAGGATGTTATGTAGGAGATTTCTTGTTGGCATGATTGTGTCGCATTCGTAATAGATGTGCTCTTCT
Organism: Cepaea nemoralis; assembly: GCA_014155875.1. Classification (NCBI taxonomy): domain Eukaryota; kingdom Metazoa; phylum Mollusca; class Gastropoda; order Stylommatophora; family Helicidae; genus Cepaea; species Cepaea nemoralis. Next base: position 126,431 of record JACEFZ010024066.1, on the reverse strand, counting down.
GATTCTTGGACGTTCCGTCTACAAAGCTGACACTGCAGTATTTGTTTAGTTATTTTTGCTGTTCTCTCTGTTGTTGGGATCATGCTATAAACAAGCCTATATGTAATTTCCTCTGCTTTTGGGGTAATCTGCTTGTTGTGAATATTAGAGACAGTTTCGGTATAATCTTTTATGAAATATCTATGTCCTCTTTTAATTCTGAGGTGTACTGGAGTTGCTTGTAATTTAAATAAATGCTTGTAGATTGTATGTGTTTTCTTGTGTAGTAATTTTTCGTGTCCTTTAATGGCTGAAATACATGTTTTGTAAAATGTTGGGAGAGTGCCAAAGTAATGTGAGGATGTATTGTTAATAGGTTTTAAATGAGATAGCCTAATTCCAATGTAATAGTGTGCTAAAGGGTTTTTACATGTTTGATCCTAAGTGCTTGTATTTTGGTTGTTATCTCTTGGAGGGGGATACCTCCATCGTTTTTGTCTTGCATGAGTTTAGTATGTTTGATACTGTAGATGGTGCTGCCAAACACAAAGCGTCTATTCTCTTTGTTTATGTTTGTGACAGTCTGACGTGGGGGGTCTAGGACAGTGCACAGATATAGTATTTTTGGAATTATATATGTATTAACAATGTACTTCTACCAAATATGGTAGTTGTTTTGTATTTGTACCTCTGCAACATATCTGTTATTTTCTTCTCTAGATTTTGCCAAGTGTCTTTGTGTGTCTGATTTGGTTGACATGGGAAGACTATTCCGTACAATTTTACAAGATTGTTTGATATTCAGTCAAATGGAAAGTCCGCTTTATTTTTCTATTTGCCTAAACCCATTAGAGTAGACTTTTGGACGTTTAATTTTGCCCCACTCCCTTTGCCGAAAAACGAGAACGTTTCTAAAATGATCCGTACCGATTTTTCAGTTGTCGGAAAGAAAATGGTATCGTCCGCATAAGCACGCCGCTTTTGTTCACCCTTCCCTGGTATGAACGTACCCCTGACATTGTCGTCCTGTCGTATCTTTTCTAGAAGTGGCTCTAGAGCGACAACGTATAGTAATGGAGACAAGGGACATCCCTGTCTCACTGACCTGGTCAACCTGAAAGAATTGGTTAGGGTATGGTTTAATAGAATCTGACTTTCCGGTTTCAAATATAAAATTTTGACACTTGTCCGGAAATAATTTCCCACGTTGCAGTGTGAGAGAGTTTTGTGGAGGTATGAGTGAGATATTCTGTCGAATGCTTTTTCTTGATCTAAAGAGAGAATTGAGGACTGACAGTTTTTCAGATGTGTGTAGTTGATGATATCCCTTATTAAGTGTGTATGCTGCTGGATATTCCGGTGTTGTACACAACATTGCTGGTCTTCATGAATGAGAGATGCCATTAGTGGTTTCAATTCATTCGTCAAAGTCTTTGATAAAATCTTGTAGTCTACGTTTAAAAGCGAGATCAGTCTGTAACTCTTTAAAAGTGTTTTGTCGGTGTTCTCCTTCGGAATAAGAGTGATATAAGACGTGTTGAAACTGGATGGGAGTTCATGTTTGTGGAAAGATTAAGAGAATACTGTTAGTAAAAGGGGACCTAGGAGAGGAAAGAAAAACTTATAGAATTCAGCGGTAATACTGTCAGGGCCAGGCGATTTGCCCTTCTGCATTCCGTGAACCGCCTGTGTTATATCTATTAGTGTTAATTCAGTATCTATTGTTAGTTTCTGTTCCTCTGTAAGTTGTTTTGTGAATTTCATAAAGTTTTCTTATACGTGTGCCTGTGTGTTTTCCTCTGTGTAAAGGTTATTATAATAATCTTCAAAGGCTAAGGCTATTTGTTGTGGCTCGACTTGTATATTTCCTTCCCTGTCAATTATCTGGCCTATCTGTCTGCTGCGCTGTATGTTTTGTTCTAAAGCTAGGTATTGCTTACTCGGTATCTCTTGTGTTATAGTTTGTAACTTTGTTCGCAGTAAAGCCCCCTGAAATCGGTGATGTCTGTGGAGATCTAATTCTTCCTGTAATGCTATGATGTGTGGTGATTTTTTGTCTGTCTGTAGTAAGAGCTTAATTGCCTTTTCTAATAATTTTTCTTGTTGTAGTTTTTGCTTGTGTAATACTGCTGCTAGTGTCTGAGTTCTCTCTCGTATAGTTTGTTTAAGTGTTTCCCAGAATTCTCGTGCATTAGCCTCTGGTATATCGCTTGTGTATGTGAGGATCAGTTTTGTTATGCAATCTACATAGTCCTGATTTTGTAAAAGTGTGCTGTTAAATTTCCAATGGGGAGACCTTCTAAGATGTGGTGTTGCTTGTACTGTGTTTATTGTTGCAACTACAGCCTTATGGTCTGTGAAGTTCAGTGTCTCCTGTAAATGCTTGACTTGTGTTATATGATGTGTTATGGGCGCATAAATTCTATCTAATCGCGCTTCTCTGTTATGCGCATTGTTCGTGTGTGTTGTATCTGTTCCATGGGGATGCGTCTGCCTGTATGCATCTGTTAGCCAATGAATATCTAAAATTGTTTGCAATATGTCTAATTCATGTTCCTCCTCCCCTATTGTGTTTCTAATTTGCATTCTTACAACTCCATTTATAAGGTCATGCGCTAAAAGTACGCAGTTAAAATCACCCCCTAAAATGATGTTGTGACCCCGATATGAGCGTGATAATAAATTTCCCAGTGTTTGGTAGAAGAGTGGCTGATTTCTGTAGTCAGGCGGTGCGTATATGTTAACAGTTGTGTATTTATGTATATTATTTTCCACCTGTACTATGGCTATCCTACCCTGGCAGTCCCTGTCCTTCTCTATAATCTGCCACCTGTCCGAATGTCTGTATTATTGCTGTACCCAATCCTATATGTTAAGTACTAAGACTAAAACATGAGTGTCTTAGACCTGAGCATGTTGTGATATATGATGCGTGTTCGTCGGTAAACGACATGATGAACTATCTCCATGAAATATCTTCTAAATCTTATGAGCTGTTACTCAAAAGGTTCGAGTCAGTCTTTGCAAAATTACGTGGCCAACCAAAATTAAGTGAAAGGCTCGACTCCTATTTGATAGAGCTCCCTCTGTTTGGGTTGAATGGCGGAAAATATGACATAAACCTGATAAAACCTTATTTGATAGGTATTTCCTTGATCGAGAGGCTAATCCATTCAAGTTTATAGTCAAAAGAAATAATAATTTTATGTGCATAGCGACAGAAAGGTTAAAATTCCTTGACGTCTCCAACTTTCTGGTCCCGGGGGTAAGCTATTCGCAATATCTGACCTCTTTTGGTATAGAAGAGACAAAAGGGTTTTTTCCATACGAGTATCTGACCGAGCTAGGAAAGTTAAATGGGCCAGCCCTACCACTACATCCATATTTTTTCTCAAAGCTTAAAAACCGTAACATTTCCGAGGCATAATACGCCGTTTGTCAGAAAGCATGGACCGATAATAAGATGACTACGTTGAGGGATTTTCTGATTTGGTACAACATCAAAGACGTGTCCCCCTTTCTAAAAGCCCTGGACAAACAAGTATCCTTTTATGCGATTAAAATAGACATGTGTAAGCAGGCTCCGGTATTACTCAACAGTACCTATTCAACACCATGAATAAAGATGTTTCTTTTGTTTTGTGTTCGAAGAAAAAGGAGAAGTTGCACAAGTTGTTACGAGACAATATAGTGGGTGGGCCGAGTATGATTTTTCATCGTTACCACGAAGTTAATGAGACCCGTATCAGGGGTAATAAACTGGTAAAAAGTATTAAAGGGTTTGATGCGAATGCCTTATACCTTTGGTCTCTTATGAAAGATATGCCAACAGACTTTCCCATATATCGAAGCCGCGAGGCTGGTTATAGAGCGCATAGATTACACAAATACACACGTCAGTGTCGAGAGTGGTTAAGTTGGGTATCACACAATAACAACGTACATTTAAATACCCAATTCAATAGTCACGAGATGCAACTCGGTGATCGACACATTCGAGTAGATGGGTGGGATAAAAAGAATAATACGGCTTACCAATTCCATGGGTGTTTGTTCCACGGGCACCCATCTTGCCGTCTAACTACTGGGAAAACGATTAATCCCGTTAATAAGAAACCACTAGAAGAACTATACCAGAATACGTGTGACTTTCAAGCGTATCTAGAAAAAAACTGTCGGGGTGACAGTTAAGATTATTTGGGAGTGTGAGTGGCAGAGACTAAAGAGATCAAATACAGCAATCAAGTGTTTCCGTAAAGAGAAGTTCCCACTGTCAGAACTTCCTTGGGAATCGTTGAGTGAAAACCAGATAATTGAGGCTGTAAAAAGTGATACATTTTTCGGGTTGGTTGAGTGTGATATTGAGACCCCTGCTGATTTACAAGAGTCCTTTGCCGAAATACCCCATCTAATATAATATTTTCTGTATAATAAATAATAATAAATTATATAATAAATTATGTCCCCTAGTAATAACTTATTTGTGTTTTTTTTTTTCATTTTGCTATCTGGTAATTTCAGATCGTGGAACGCTGGTTTTAACGTGTTGGTATGGGAGCTGGTCGTTCAGAAAGCAAAGACAAACTCATTCATTCATTCAGTAGCATATCCTTTGCAGAACCTCGCTCCCATAACAACCTTCAGGAAAACCTCTCGATTATAAGCAAGATGTCCCGCGTCCGATACACGCAAAACTTGCCAAGAAACCATAATGACAAACTACTGAACGTAAAAACTTGCGAAGACATCAACAACGGCAGTACAATACTTGTGTTGACTGCAACGTCCTGTAAGGGATATGCAACTAACACAAAAAAAAATACCATCTCGTAATTCCGCAGAATTCTTGAACAGAATTATTAATACGACGTGACTAATCACAAAATGTTGTGAATAGTACGAGACTTTAATCACAAAAATTTGGGATTTGGTCACGTGACGTACTTACATTTGATTACATTATTAATGTTTGTGAAATTGTCATTGTTTTCTGTGTAGTGTAGTGGTTAGTATCTCGCGCAGGAAACTGTTGTTCGGCTCCCTGCCGGCAAAATTTATTTATTTCTTTTTAAATAAAAAATATTAAACATTACTAACCAAAATATAGAACTGAGAAACTCGAACCTTGTAAATAAAGTGTGCTCTATAGATCAGCTGAAGCCTTCGAGGGGCGCCACCCCGAGGCAGCGACGGAGTGATCGAGTGTCGGAATCGATGGATCCAATAGATGTCTTTGTTAACGTGAATTTTATTTGCCGAATGAAATATCACTTTACGTAGAGTGTGTCCTTGTCGACAAATATCGTCTTTGAGAGGTTTGGAAAAAAAAAAGAACTTGCAAAAAAAGACAGACAAAAGAGAATAATAGAGTCTTCTTCAAATTTGTGTGAATAGGGGCTCGTATTATTCCCAAAATTTTGTGAATAGGGGCTCCCCCTATTGTTGAATTGTATGATTTATTATTATAGGAGATATTTAAATAATATTTATTTTAAAGAAATCGGAGGGATGGTCAGAAAGTATTGCACCATTTGGCAGAGCGAGAGAGAGAGAGAGAGAGAGAGAGAGAGAGAGAGAGAGAGAGAGAGAGAGAGAGAGAGAGAAGAGAGAGAGAGAGATAGAGAGAGAGACACAGAGAGAGAGAGACAGACACAGAGACAGAGACAGAGAGACAGAGAGAGAGAGAGAGAGAGAGAGAGAGAGAGAGAGAGAGAGAGAGAGAGAGAGAGAGAGAAAGGGGGAAGGAGAGAAGAAGAGAACTATTTATTCAAAATGAATTAAATTTACACTCAATATACAAGGGGCGTCTCATAAGTCTTTAGCCTGACCATGAAGGAGTATGCGGAGAAAATTGAAATTTGGCACATGTATAGCTCATTCAATTTTTAATGGACATGTGAATTATGAATTTCCCACCTCAACTAGTTTTTCCGATATGGTGCACGGCACAACACACCCTATTGACCAGATCTGCACATCATCCGGTTTGTCAGAACAATGGAGAAATCAGACGCCAGGACTGTGATAAAATTATTGACGTTACATTGTAAAATACCTACAGAAACACACAGGGAGATGGGGCCAGTGTTTGAGGAAGTCTATCCTTCGTATGCTTCTGTAAGAAATTGGTGTTTGCAGTTTACGTGTGGTCGTTCCCAAGTTGCAGATCTGCCAAGACCAGGACGACCGTCCTCAGAGTGCAGTGATGCAATTGCTGCAAAAGTGAAGAAAATCATAGACCAGGATAGGAAAATGACAATTGCAGAGATATCGGGTTCAGTAAAACTGAGTAAGAGTACAGTTTTTAGAATTTTACACAACAGACTGAATATGAGAAAAGTGTGTGTCCCGCGCCTGCTGACATGTGAACAGAAACTAACACGGGTTGATTGCTGTGGCCAGTTGCTCAACATGTGGCAGTAGAAAAACATGTAAAAGACCATGGGGACGGTAGATGAGACTTGGATTCACCAAATCGTAAAAAACAGCTGAAAGGGAATCGTCTTGACAGTGACGAAGATGTCATACTGGCTTGTGATAACTGGTTTAGTTCGAAAAATAGGTTATTTTATTCTGAAGGTCTTTTCAGGGTCACGCAGAGATGGCAGAAATGCATAAATTCAGGTGGTGGCTACATTGAGGAGAAATAAGCACTGTGCCAAATTTACATTTTCTCCGCCTACTCCTTCATGGTCAGGCTAAAGACTTATGAGAAGCCCCGTGTAAATGACATTTTCTCTAAACATAATATTTGTCTACTTAAACACCATAAACTTGCAAGGCATTTCCCCTGCGCGAAAAAAAAACAAAAGTGCATGCAAGCCTTGACTGAACCAGATCAGGTTATGTCCAGTTCACTTCACCTAATAATCAGTCACCTCTCTCATTCTCATCACCTAGGCCAGGGGTCATCAAACTATGGCCCGGGGGCTGGATCCCGCCCGCGACGTCAGTTCATCAGGCACGCCGACGGTACTCGAATTTGCTTTATAAAACGTATACAACACGAGACGTTTTGATACAATTTAAATTTAAATATTATCTTTAGAATACTAGTAGATCTTCACACGTGCGGAGACCTCCTGGTTGCTATGTGCCTTAAATTTACTATTTTAAATTTTAAATTATTGTATCTAGATTTTCTTGTTTATTGTAATGTTTGCTTATTTCGCGTCATCCTAAATTTTCCCCAGCTCGCGGTAGCTCCCCCTACGCTGTGACGTTACCATGGTTTTCATGGCAACACACACAAACATGCATCTATGCCGCTCCCAGAAGTGTCCGGCTGTAAACACAGGTCAGACGCTCCATAAATATTTACTTCTTTTTGCCTCACATCCATTGTATTGGTATGTAACACGGATTTCTTTGTTTGACAGTGATAGGTATGTCGTATTTTATTTTATATGGTATATGTCGTCCATGGGGTGAGTGGAATCAACATCGACATCCTTTTACCCCCATATCACTATCTTGAGGATCTTCTTGATTTCTGTCTACAAAACCCCGTCGGTCCCTGGATCTCTCTCTCTCTCTCTCTCTCTCTCTCTCTCTCTCTCTCTCTCTCTCTCTCTCTCTCTCTCTCTCTCTCTCTCTCTCTCTCTCTCTTTTACTACTGTATCAAGCCCCCCTCTCATTCTTTTCCCAAAAACACACTAAACAACACTGGCACTAACAAAACAACAATTTAGTTTAATAGAGAAAAGTGTCGTGTATGTGCAAAGTGTATGAGTAGAATGTCTGTCGCATAATCTAGTGTATATGCAAAATCAGACCGAACTGCCAAAGAGCACAGTCTGCTTCATCATCGTACTGACCACACCACAACACAATATCAGGGACAAGAAACCTCATCCAAGTGATGTGTCTCTCAGGCCAAGTGTCGACTTCTTCAGATAGCTCGTGAACACTCCGGATGCTTGGTCTTCAATATTGGAATAAGTCCAATATTGATCATCGTTCTAACACACACACAGTGTAACTACTCTATTCATTAAATGTTCTGTGATCAGAGAATCATACAGATATTGTTAATATCACTTTGGAAAACCTAAATGTTCTTATGCCACTTGTTGTAAGATTTTCCCTATGTTAGCACACAATGTTACTGTTCCAGGTAGTTATATTTACTAGTGTTCCTGGTACAGGTGTTATTTACAGTGTCCTGAATTTACTGTGATGTAAACTATCACTTAAGAAACACACTTATAATCATCATGTCCTGCTCAGCAGAGGCCAGGTTCCTGCAGACCATCTGGGTTATGGGCCCAGTGCAAAAGCCTCTCAATAAACTCTGCCTTAAATACTCGAGCCATCACTTTCTATGACTTTGTTGCTAGCTTCTTGGTAGAATAACGTGGAACAATCGAGTAGAACCTGTTGAATAGAGAACACACTTGGTGAGAGCAACCCGATTCTGACCTTTATTAGGTGAGTGAAGGCCACAGGCCGCACTCAGAAAAAATAACCGAGAACCAAACTCTGTCATAAGTCCGAGGAGCTCATCACTTCAGTCTGAGTCATGGTAAGACAAGGAAAGACTAAAGGAAACTGGTAGAAACCCAGCATATGCCCTACTGTAAGATCCTACCAGTTTACATTCCCTTCATCCCCCCCAACCACCCTCAATCTCTCTAAATATTATCCCACTACATTGTCCTTAACTCACTGAGTTAAATGATATCTCACACCAGCTAGTTTAAGCTACGCGATAGGCTACTGTTGCTGACGCTCTTATAATACGTTCTATCACCGCACAGTACTACACTATTCCTAAGAATAATCTAAGTTAAATATGTTTAATAGAATACCATATAGTTATTCCTGTTGTAGATGGAGACTATGAAATCACAGACTGGATCGATGTCCGCCGATATACATCAACAATAGACACTATAGTATCTCTCTATAAAAACAACTAGGAATACTGCACCGGTCCGTAGCGCTTCACAACTTTTGGGCGACTAACCCAAAGTTGTTTACCTCACTGTTTTTATACTGGGTATAAATGACGTCACACTAGACAGTCTAGAATCTATTTTCTCCCTCCTGTTTAGACTGGGTGGAAACAATCCGCCGTCTATTTCGCTTTCATCTGGGAACCTGTTTCCCGTACAACAAAACGTCTTGCCCGCCTGTGAACCAGAGAATAATTTCCCCACAACACAAGATCTAGCCGACCTCTGCCCAGACATTCCGTCTATCACTTCAAAGGTTGGCTGCCGCCTTGCAGACGGATGGCGCTATAGTCCCTCCTTGAGCAACAACATATTAAAGAAATGCCAACTGGGTGTAGACATTTGGCGCGACTTTCTGTCATCGATCGAAACCTTCAAGTTTTTAATGTGACAAGGTAATTGAACTACAAATGTGAATAGATACAATATAGTAGCAAACATAGCATTAAAATGCCATAGAAGCCTCATGTTCTTACGAAAATATTATTTCCAGCTCAGATAAATTCCCCGGTCAAGGTGTTAATCGCGCTGGTCTCTAGGCCAGAGTTTTTCAACATTTCTGCTGGAGCAGATCCTTACAAAAATGTTTACTTTGCTCAAGGAACTCTGTGCGATGATCCAAGTGTCTGTACCACTTTATGTAATAAACCAAATGGACAGAAATGTTGCATTTGGGTGAATTCGATCTGTTTCGGCTGAACCCCTGGCTGGCACTAGTGGTACCCCGGCTGAGAAACACAGATCTAAGCTGTTTATTTAGGCCGGCCCTATTTATATATTTTGCAAACCTTTTTATGTGATATATTCTATTACCAAATAGAATAGTTACTTGACGGGTGTCAGGTACCTATAACCTTGATATGTACCTTTGGTGTGTCGTATCTTCACCAATGACCCCTAGTCCTCTGCTTTCTTGTGTTTCAATGGGATTTTAATTATGTTTCTAATTCAATGTCTGTCTCATTTTCAGATCCCGCTTACAGCACCTTTCATTATGGCTACTTAGAAAAGAAAAGTGGTTGCCGATTGCTGCGTTTTCAATTAAGAATGGGGAGTAATGTACTTCTTTGTGGAAACAAAGGATCAGAAAACCAGTTGCGTAATGTGCAGCGAAGGTATAGCCGTTGTGAAAGAGTAAAATCTACGGCGTCACAATAAAACAAATCATCTACCAACATATCCAAAGTTTTCTGGAAAATTACGCTCTGAGAAATATGAGTCCATGAAACGTGGTTTAGAAACACAAAGAAATCTCTTCACGAGAAAGTTTGCTGAAGATGAATCTGTCACTAGTACAAGTTACAAAGTTGTCCATAAGATAACAGAACAAGGGAAACCGTTTACTGATGGCAACTTCATCAAAGAGTGCATGATGCAAGCAACAGATCACTTGTGTCCTGAGACAGCCGATATGTTTGAAACTATCAGCCTTTTGGCAAGTTCAGTTGTGCGGGGAACAGAAGAACTTGGAGAGAACATAGTGCTACGGATACACTAGAAAGCTAGGAACTTGTGGTATTCTCTGGCGCTGGGTGAGTCTACTGATCTCTCGAGTACGTCACAACTTCTCGTGTTCATTCATGGTGTCAATTTGGACTTTCAGATAACGGAAGAGTTGGCATCTGTTTGCAGCATGCATGGAACAACTGTAAAATACACTTTCGTGGAAGTGCAAAAAAATTTGGCAAGACCTTCAGTGGAATCAGCTTCGAGATGTTATAGTTTATGAATGAAAACATATGGCTGGAGACAGGAAGGATCTGGTGGGGCGGATCAGGACTTAGTTAGGAGATTTGAAAGTTCCGGACGCTCTGTTCATACAGTAAGCACTCTGTGGGAAAGACTCAGATATTTCTTGTGTACTGAAACCAGTCGTTTCTGCCGTGAACATCATTCCGGGACATGCACTTGATCACCGGCAGTTCCAGGCTTTTCTTTAAGACATTCATTCTGAATTCTGTGACTTGCCTTATTACACATCAGTGAGGTGGCTCAGCTGCAGTAAAGTCCTGTTTAGTTTTTACAAGCTCCGATATGAATTAGATGTTTTCCTCACTGAAAAATAAAGAGCTCATCCACAGCTGTCAAATCCAACCTGGCTGTCAAAGTTGTTATTTTTGGTTGACTTCACATCCCACATGAATGAACTGAACTTGAAACTTCAGAGAAAGAATTACCTCATCTGTGATCTCTACAGAATCATCAAAGGATTTCGGAGAAAGCTGTCATTGTTTGAAGCACAACTGGAAGGATAAAATTGTCTCATTTTCACTGTTTCAAAGAATCACCGAAGATGTCAACCTCCATATTCCAAAAAAAAAAATTATTCGTGACTTGAAGGAGAGATTTTCAGATGTAGCAGAATTGAGAGTGATATTCTTCTGCTCCAGAATCCGTTTGATTGCAACTTTGATGATGTGCCAGTTGAACTACAGTTGGAGCTCACTGATTTGCAAGCAAATGACTTGTATAAAGAGAAGCACAAAGAAGGGAAACTTGTTGAATTTTACTGCATGTTACCTGATGTTGAGTTTCCGCAACAGAAAAAAATTTGCCGCTGGTATGGCATCAGTGTTTGGAACAACTTATGTCTACGAGCAAACATTTTCGAAAATGAAGTATGTGATGTCAACACTTGGAACGAAATTGACTGATGAAAATTTGAAAGCAATACTCTTTATTGGATGCAGCAATCCCAAACCAAACATTTATGATATCTTGAAAGCCATACGTTAGTTTTACAAATCACATTAATCTTTTTTGCTGCTTAGTTTGTGAGATTCGGATATGTGCACACTAGGTCTGATGTAACTATCTTGTTGCTAACGTCGCCATCTTTGATAACTTTTTTTAGTTAATAGATATGCTGGTTGGCTTTGTTTGTTTATTTATTTTTTTTTTTTTTTGTTGTGTGCATTGCATGCCACTAACCGATGATTAACACGGAATGCAAAACTTAGTTTTTCGTCTTTTTTTCCCTCCAGAGCTTTCGTTCTGGCTTGCATGTATTGTACAGAATGATTATGCGGCCCGCACTCGTCATTTTGTCAGTTATCCGGCCCATTGTAAGTTTGGTTACCCCTGGTGAAGATGATTGCATCACCTGTGCACGAAATGTGCACAAATTGTTGCAACTCGCTGGCCAATCCCTACACTCTCGATCTAATACAATTATGATCATGCACAGGACTAACATTTCCTTTGACGTTCTGACCCACTCATTTCCTCTCTACATACTTTTAAGCATAGAGTATGCACACATTTCTGATTGTGGTGTCTTCTGCCCGGGTCATCTATGATTTTTCTCCTATCAGCCAGCACCTAGATCAGTGGTTCTCAACCCTTATTTTTTAGCCCATGCACCTTTTCACGATATGATCAGAATGTCATCCCCCTCCCCCCTTCGTATTTTCTCGCTATAAATCCCCCCACCTACACAGTATACGTAAAAATGGAAGCTAAATTTAATAACATATACTAGAACAAGTGTATACGTCTACATAAAACGTGATTTGAGGGTCTACCTACTTTAGAAAATGAATTTCAGAAGGGCGAGAAGTACAGAACTGTAACGTATGGAGAGAAAAACAATATAAAGTAATCGGTTCCTGTATTAGCACAAGCTTGAAATAATCTTAATTCCCTCCCCACCCCACCCCGGAAACCCTAAATTTCCCCCTGAGGTGGGGGGGGGGGGAAAGAATTTCCCACGGTTTGAGAACCACTGTCCTAGATCAACTGCCAATTCAGTTCTATGATGGCCATGTATGTACACACGGTGTACGTTGGAAGCGTATGGCAGAAATCACTGGCTAGTGTCTGTTAAACCAGCGCAAAGTTCCAAGGCGTTCGAGGTAGGGTGCATGGTTTCCCTTTATCTACAACACAATGGTCATACCTTTTCCCTATGTCTGCGAGCGAGGTCAGCACACCACTAACTACATTAGTATTTGTTGCCCAGCGCTTCAAGCATTCTACATAAGCTTTCTCTAACTATAATCCCATAATTTTCTCACATAGGTTAATTTTCGTATTTCACATCTTTAATTGATATGCCACAAACATTTCATTTATCCTTTCTTTATGGTTTTGATTGGTTTTCGTTTCTTCTTTCCACGATATATTAATCATCCTCTCACAATTCCACTAACTTCATTTCATTCCTCATTGAGAGAAGCGAATAGGAAAGAAGACACAAAAGAGTACAGAAGAACAGAATACACAAACATGTTCATTAGGAGGGGGAAATAATTATTCATGACTTGAAAAGGTGTTATTTTTATTATTATTATTATTTTCAGATCTTGACAGAACTGAGAGTGACATTCTTCTTTTCCAGAATCCGTTTGATTGCAACCTTGATGATGTGCCTGTTGAACCACAGTTGGAGCTCATTGATTTACAAGCAATTGACTTATTGAAAGAAAAGCAAAGAGAAGGGAAACTTGTTGAATCTTACTGCTGCTTACCTGATGTTGAGTTTCCGAAACAGACATGTTTTCTCCTTCCAGCATGACAGCTTTCTCCGAAATCCTTTGATGATTCTGTAAAGATCATCATTAGGATTTTCATCAGAATACACATACATTTTCATGAGGAGCGGTTGGCTGAGTGGCTAGAACGCCGAATTCTTCTTCGCGAGACCCGGGTTCGAATCCTTGGTAAGGTGTGGGATTTGTTTCTGTCGGGGGCAAAAAGAAAATCCTAACCTGCACAGTTTGCGGCGTCTGCACTAGCCAGGCGGCCTGTATTTCTCAGGCTCAAGACGCCCCCCCCCCCCTGCCATACATCACAAGGTACTATATTGGCATTTAATGAAAGCTTTAAATGACAGTTTTCAGTTTTTCATTAGGTGAAATATTGTCTTATGGTGATACTTCTGTTTTCTATAATAATGCCCTCTGGTCTCACATATAATCATAATCAAGTGCCGTGCCGACTGGCGTAGGCGTTCATGACTCTCCACAGATCCCTGTCTTTGGTTTTCTGGATGAATTCTGCCGTTCATATTCCTCCATGCCACCGTCGCAATGTCTCCAGCATCATTTCTCGTGGTTTGCCTCTGCCTCTCTTCCCCTCGATCTTTCCAGTTGTCACGATGTTCTCCAGCGCCTCTCTTCTCATCACATGACCAAAAAAAGCTGTTTGTCTCTTTCTTATTGTTGCATATAATGTTCTAGTTTCACCAGCCTCTTTAAAGCCTTCATCGTTAGTTATTCTGGCAGTCCAAGGATTTCGCAGCATTCGTCTAAGGAACCAAATCTCTGTTGCTTCCAATCTCTTCCTAATTTGTTCATTTATATTCCAAGATTCACAGCCATACAGCAAAACAGGTTCTATATAGCACCTCAGCACTATCTTTCTTGCATTCAATGACAGCGACATATTGCATAAGATATTCTTTATGTTTTTGAAATGCAGCCTGTGCTTGCCCTATTCTGCTCTTGATCTCTTTTGTGCACCTTCCATCTGATGTTATAAATGTTCCTAGATATTTAAAACTATCCACTTGGTGAAGAATTTTCCCTTCTATCTCTATTTCACATGTGGATGTCACCTGTTTCTTTGATATCACCATTATTACTGTTTTCTTGATATTCAAGGAGAGTCCTTTCTTTGCACTCTCTGTTACTACAATGTCCAACAACTATTGTAGATCTGTTGCATTATCCGCTATCAATACTGTGTCATCTGCATAGCGCATATTATTTATATTATAACCTCTAAATAATATTCCTGGCTTTTCTTTGATCTCTCTCATTATTACTTCGCTATAGAGGGAGAAGAGATCTGGTGGCAAAACACATCCCTGTCTCACTCCCAACTTTATGTGTTCGTAATTTCCTTCTTTATTTCCCATTTTAATTGCTGCTGTTTGGTTCCAGTAAATAATTTTGTTTTTATTATTCTGAGATCTTTCCCATCAATGTTAATATCTTCCAACATAATCAGTTCATCATGGTTTACTTTATCAAATGCCTTAGTATAATCTATGAAGCACAAATATTTGTTTGTTTGTTTTTTTGTTTTTTTTTTTTTTTTTTGGGGGGGGGGGGGGGGGGGGGTCTCTATTGATCTTTCTAATAGTGTTAGTAATGTGTAAATTGCATTTATTTTTATTTTATTTATGTGTATATTGTTTAGTCTGCATGATTAAACACATATCAATCAATCAATCATGTGTCATTCCGGAAAGCGTGGGCGGTCATGACTCGCCATTTCACTCGATCACCAGAGTCGAGGATTAGCTCAGTGTTCCTGTCTTGACCATGCCATGTAGCCAAGCCATCCAGGTATTTACTTCTCGGTCTTCCCCTTGGTCTGTTCAATTCGATCTTTCCAGTTGTCACTAAGTTCTCCAATCCATTTCTTCTCATAACATGTCCAAAAAAATGTTGACTGTCTCCGTTTAATTTCTCTAATCAATTTACGATTGTCATTTGTCTCCTGTAGTACTTGGTCATTGGTTTTTCTGTCTGTCCATGGTATTCTTTGCATTTTCCTCAGAAACCACGTTTCTGCAGCCATCAGATGTTTTTCAGCTTGACTGCTCATTGTCGAAGTTTCACATCCATACAAAAGAACAAGTTCTATGTAGCACCTCAACACTCTTTTTCTCGTTTCAATTGACATCTTTTTATTGGTCAGTATGTTTTTTTTTATCTTGCTAAAGGCTACTTTCGCGATGACGAATCTTGTTCTAATCTCTACAAGGCATCTCCCATCAGATGTTATGACTGTTCCGAGATAATTGTATCGATTCACTAGTTGAAGAATATTCCCATTTACTTGTATATTACATTGTGGTATTTCGTTCTTCCTAGTGACGACCATAATCTGTGCCTTTTTACAATTTAATTCTAATCCCAGTTGTTCACTGTGTGCAACAACCGCAGCTACTAATTGTTGCAGATCCTGTACATTGTCTGCAATCAATACTGTACCATCTGCATATCTAATGTTAATGATATTTCGTCCTCCAATGCTGATTCCATTTATATCTTCTAAAAAAAAAATAAGTTGCATGGCCTTCACAGGACTTAGCAGTCAACCCCAGCATTTTCGCTGTTCGTGATTCCTGAGGAAATTTTACGTTCAGTAGTTTTCCATTGCTTTCTGAACGACCGGTTCATATACCTTTTTCGAAAAAACCAGCACCGATGTGTTTCGAACCGAGGTACACGGGCTCACAAACCGCGTTCGCAAGCCCTTAGCGACAGAAACCGGCATTATATCTTCTACATTTCTGAAAATATTTTCACTGTATAGGGAAACAAGATCTGGAGACATTACGCATCCCTGCCTAACACTTCTCTTAATAGGCTGATATTGTCCCACTTCTTTATCAATCCTTATGGCAGCTTGTTGTTTCCAGTATATGTTTTTTATAAGTCTAATGTCTTTCCCATCAATTTGTAGATCTGCAAGCATATCTACCGTGTTGACATGTCTTACACTATAGAAAGCCTTTGTGTAGTCAATAAACACATATAATAACATGCTAATATTCAGTCTTCTCATTTCTTTGTTAATGTTGTCAAAGTTTGGGATAGGTGTGGCAAATTGTTTTTACAGGTTATGTGGCCATAGGAGGCCAGTAAAAAATATTTTGTTTTTAGTTAGTGAGTATGACGTGACATTAAAAGTATACCTTTAAGAGTTAGAGTATAAATGTAGAAATCAAAAGTTGATCATAAAATGTAAGTAACTAAAGATTCACAAAATTTTCTATAAGTATTGTAAAATTATACTTCTTAATATTTAATACAGTCTGACTTAGGAATTCAATTCTTTATTTCTGTGAGAATAGAGAAGAGATTCGTAAGTTAATTAATAATATTAAAGCTGTTATATGATTTTCATTTTAAAATTCCAGTAATTTCCCTTGCTGCAAATTAGATGATTATGTACCGTACTAATTTGTTATTTGGTTTTTTTTTTTTTTAACTTTTGCTATCTGGTAATTTCAGATCACGTCGCGCTGGTTTTAACGTGTTGCTATGGGAGCCGGTCGTTCAGAAAGCAATGGCAAACTACTGAGCGTAAAGAGAGAGAGAGAGAGAGAGAGAGAGAGAGAGAGAGAGAGAGAGAGAGAGAGAGAGAGAGAGAGAGAAAGGGGGAATGAGAGGAGAAGAGAACTATTTGTTCAAAATGAATTAAATTTACAATGAATATAAATGACATATCCTCTGAACATAATATTTGTTACTTAAATACCATAAACTTGCACGGCCTTTCGCCAGCGCAAAAAAAAAAAAATGGAGTGCTTGCAGACCTTGACTGTACCAGATCAGGTTTTATCCTGCTTACTTCGCCTATTAAGCTGTCACCTCTCTCATTCCTATCACCTAGACCAGGGGGTCACCAAACTATGGCCCGCGGGCCGGATCCGGCCAGCGATGTCAGTTCATCAGGCCCGCCGACAGTACTCCAATTTACATTATAAAACGTATACAACACGAGACGTTGTGATACAATTTAAATGTAATTATTATCTTTAGAATACTAGGAGATCTCCACACGTGCGGAGACCTCCTGGTTGCTATATGAGCCTTAAATTTACGATTTTCAGTTTTAAGTTATTTTATCTAGATTTTCTTGTTTATTGTAATGTTTGCTTATTTAGCTTCATCCTAAGACCTTCCCCGGCTCATGGTAGCTCCGTCTACGCTCTGGCGTTACCATGGTTTCCATGGCAACACACACAAACACGCATCTATGCCGTCCCAGTAGTGACCGGCAGTCAATACAGGTCCCACGCTCCATAAATATTTACTTCTTTTTGCCTGTCATCCATTTTATAAGTATGTAACAAGGATTTCTTTGTTTGACAGTGATAGGAAAGTAAACTACAAGTGTGTATAGAGGCAATAAAGTAGCAAACATAGCATTAAAATGCCATAGGACCTTCGTGTTATTACGAAAATATAATCCCCAGCTCACACAAATTCCTCGGTCAAGGTGTTAATCGAGCTAGTCTCTACGCTTGTGTTTTTTTATTCAACCTTTCTGCTGGAGCAGATTCTTACTATTCAATTATATATATATATACTAGCTGACCCGGCCCGGCTTCGCCCAGGCCCTGGAGGGGATCTATCTATCTATCAGTCTGTCTGCTTGTTTGTCTATCTGTCTGTCTGTCTGGCTGACCCGGCCCGGCTTCACCCAGTCCCTGGTGGGGAGCATCTCATTTAATTCATATAAGTAGTCATATAAGCTCTCCCGTTCCCGACTATCTGTCTGTCTGTCTGTCTGTCTGTCTGACCCGGCCCGGCTTCACCCAGTCCCTGGTGGGGAGCATCTCATTTAATTCATATACGTAGTCATATAAGCTCTCCCGTTCCCGACTGTCTGTCTATCTGTCTGTCTGTCTGACCCGGCCCGGCTTCACCCAGTCCCTGGTGGGGTGCATGTCATTTAATTCATATAAGTAGTCAAATAAGCTTCCGTTCCCGACTATCTGTCTGTCTGTCTATCTGACCCGGCGTGGTTTCGCCCAGCTCCTGGCGCACAGTAACTTAAAAGAATGTCCTTCCACACACCATTCATTATTTTTAATGAAAACTGTTTTTAATCACCGACATGACAGTTGATAAGTTCTTTAAGCAGAAAAAGATGGGTTACAATGTTATGCATTATGCATTATTTTTATGCAAACTTTGAAAATGCCTTAAAGATTATATCATTATTTATTATAACTCATATGCCTGAAAATAACTATAGACAAAGAGTTTAACAATAGTGCAAGTAAGTCCAACAATATGACTATAAAGTATATAGAAATGTTATTAAAAGTTATGCCCCTTGAAATAACTTTTCTAGAGTGAAGTACCCCTGCTATATAGAACTTATATAATGAAAAATGAAAAAGTAAATGTTATTAAATAAGTAGAAGATTTTACACTATGAAACTATTATAGTCGGTTGCACAGGAATAAAAGGAAGACGTGTAGAAAATTTCATCCCAATCGGATGTACCGTTATCGAACCCATCCAATACAAACAAACAAAGTCACATACACCCTGTTTTATATATATATATATTCAAAACAATGTTTTCCTGTAGTGAATTTGAATAACGAAGACACAAACAATAGATTGCACGATTGATTGCCTGGCATATTTCGCTGCATCTCGTCAGGTACATACTGCAGAAATCACACAACTTACGTGAAATTAACTAGATAAATCCTTCAAGTTGAAATATACACAATTTCGCACAGTAATGTCGATTGTCTACCACGGTAATTTTAAGCTGACTAACATGTCTTTCTCTTTACACAATTCTGGTTTGCGTTGATAGATCATAATTGCTTCTGCAAATTTTAACAAGCGAGTATTTTGTGTTCTAAACAACACGCGAAATGCAGTGTCTCTGGACACAACATGGCGACTGGCGACAATGTGCCTGCCGATTGAAGACGCCGGGAGCTTCCGGTGTGTCGGCTCCTCGTGGCTAGCATCTCCTGTGTGTTGTATCTTGTTGACCCATTGAGGTATGTGTTCTGACACCCGTTTGTTAAGCTGTCTCTCCGTTCGACCAATGTAAACGGCCTGGCATCTACATGTGAATTAGTCCATGTAGTATATATATATATATATATATACACACACACACACACACACACACACACACACACACACACACACACATACACACACACACACACACTCAGAATTCAAAATAAAATAGATGAGGAAGTAGCTGAAGAACCATTTGGGTTCCCCAAAAACAGCGGCACCAGAGAAGCAATAATCTATTTGGGGGGTGTTAATTAAAAATACATAGAAGTTCAGAAAAGTATATATATTTGTTTTATAGACTACGAGAAAGCTTTTGATAGAGTACAACATGAACGACTGATCACATGTCTTGAAGACATAGTAGTAGACGAAAAGGACATCAGACTTTTTAGTAACTTGTACTGGGAACAAGTGGCGTCAATTAGATGCGGAAATAATGTTTCGTCGCCCATAGACATAAAAAGAGAAGTACGGCAGCGATGCATGTTGTCCCCAAGCCTTTTCAACCTATACACAGAAAGAATTTGTAAACAAGTCGAAATTCCTGGACTTAACATCAATGGAAAAATAATAAACAATATTAAATGTGCTGATGATACCGTGTTACATTGAGCAAGAGTTACACAACCCAATAAAACAGGTAAACAGGCACCGTGCAGAATATGGCTTAGACATTAACATCCTAAAAACGATAACTATGATAATTAGCAATGGACAGGAAAAGTCATCAATGGACATCGTAATAAACGGGGAGATACTAGAACAAGTAACAAGTTTCTCCTATCTTGGAAATGTAATAACAGATGATGGCAGAAGTCAAATAGAAATCAAAAAGAGAATAGAAATGGCCAAAAATGCTTTCAACAGCATGAAATCAGTATTAATATCTAGAGAGATTAACAACGCATTAAAACTGAGAATTGTCAAATGTTGCGTATATTCAACACTGCTGTATGGCGCGGAAGCCTGGACATTGAACAAGCAACCAGAAAGTCGAATAGATGCCCTGGAGATGTGGATATACAGAATAATATGTCGTATTTCATGGAAACAGAAACAATCAAATACAGAGGTTCTAGAAAAACTTGGAATGAAAAGATTTGATGAAAGAAATAAAAAAGACGCAAGTGAAATATTTCGACCATGTTAAAACACTGTTATAAAAACCATACTGGAGGGCACGTGTCACAATGTTGCTATGACATAGTGACTGATAGAAGTGGCTGTGGTTGTGTCTAGTGGTATTTCAGTTTGAATATTGTGTTGGACGACTGATCAACTACGATGAATCAATATCGAATACCAAACTGCGCACAGTCGATTTATTGCACACAAGAAAACACGATGAAAAAACCTGACACTATTTCCTGGGAATCATATCAGTACAGGTAAATAAACACTACTGTCTATCACTCAATTTACTCGGACTCTTTCCTGTGTCCACACTCCCTGAATGCCTGGCTGAGATTTCCTCTTGAGCACAGACACTGAATCTCAATGTACTGGACCAGACCTCAGTCCTCCACTTTCTGCCCAAACCTCACTGTCCTTCATTTTTCCAGACTGTTCATTTTATCCCCTCTTTGCAGACCTCCCACGAACCACACCTTTTAACCCTTTTCAACCTCAATCTACATTCCCCCACCATTACATTTTTAGGCTTCCCTTTGTCTCTTATTCTGCTATCATTGTCAAGTTATCTATTGACTGGCTCGAACAATTCACTTTACAATTTAAGGATACTCTATGCCAGTGGTTCTCAACCAATGGGGAATTCCCCCTCCCCCTACCAATGGGGGAATTTTAGGGTTTCCGGGGGGGGGGGGAGATAGAATTAATATTATTTCAAGATCGCGTTAATACAAGAACCGATAACTTGATATTGTTTTTCCCTTCATACTGTACAGTTCTGTACGTCTCATCCTTCTAAGATTCAATTTATAAAGTACGTAGACCCACAAATCATGTTTTATGTGGACCTCTAGACTTGTTTTAGTATGTGCTATTAAATTTAGCTTCCATTATGACGTATACCGTATAGGGGCAGGGCGGTATTTTGAGTTACGAAATACGAAAGGGGGGAGTGACGTCATGAAAATATGGTAAAGGGGGGGGGCCACGGGCAACATTTTTAGGTGGGAAATAAAACAGGTAAACAGGCACCGTGCAGAATATGGCTTAGACATTAACATCCTAACAACGATAACTATGATAATTAGCAATGGACAGGAAAAGTCATCAATGGACATCGCAATAAACGGGGAGATACTAGAACAAGTAACAAGTTTCTCCTATCTTGGAAATGTAATAACAGATGATGGCAGAAGTCAAATAGAAATCAAAAAGAGAATAGAAATGGCCAAAAATGCTTTCAACAGCATGAAATCAGTATTAATATCTAGAGAGATTAACAACGCATTAAAACTGAGAATTGTCAAATGTTGCGTATATTCAACACTGCTGTATGGCGCGGAAGCCTGGACATTGAACAAGCAACCAGAAAGTCGAATAGATGCCCTGGAGATGTGGATATACAGAATAATATGTCGTATTTCATGGAAACAGAAACAATCAAATACAGAGGTTCTAGAAAAACTTGGAATGAAAAGATTTGATGAAAGAAATAAAAAAGACGCAAGTGAAATATTTCGACCATGTTAAAACACTGTTATAAAAACCATACTGGAGGGCACGTGTCACAAGGTTACTATGACATAGTGACTGATAGAAGTGGCTGTGGTTGTGTCTAGTGGTATTTCAGTTTGAATATTGTGTTGGACGACTGATCAACTACGATGAATCAATATCGAATACCAAACTGCGCACATTCGATTTATTGCTCACAAGAAAACACGATGAAAAAACCTGACACTATTTCCTGGGAATCATATCAGTACAGGTAAATAAACACTACTGTCTATCACTCAATTTACTCGGACTCTTTCCTGTGTCCACACTCCCTGAATGCCTGGCTGAGATTTCCTCTTGAGCACAGACACTGAATCTCAATGTACTGGACCAGACCTCAGTCCTCCACTTTCTGCCCAAACCTCACTGTCCTTCATTTATCCAGACTGTTCATTTTATCCCCTCTTTGCAGACCTCCCACAAACCACACCTTTTAACCCTTTTCAACCTCAATCTACATTCCCCCACCATTACATTTTTAGGTTTCCCTTTGTCTCTTATTCTGCTATCATTGTCAAGTTATCTATTGACTGGCTCGAACAATTCACTTTACAATTTAAGGATACTCTATGCCAGTGGTTCTCAACCAATGGGGAATTCCCCCTCCCCCTACCAATGGGGGAATGTTAGGGTTTCCGGGGGGGGGGGGGGGGGGGAGATAGAATTAATATTATTTCAAGATCGCGTTAATACACGAACCGATTACTTGATATTGTTTTTCCCTTCATACTGTACGGTTCTGTACGTCTCATCCTTCTAAGATTCAATTTATAAAGTACGTAGACCCACAAATCATGTTTTATGTGGACCTCTAGACTTGTTTTAGTATTTGCTATTAAATTTAGCTTCCATTATGACGTATACCGTATAGGGGCAGGGCGGTATTTTGAGTTACGAAATACGAAAGGGGGGAGTGACGTCATGAAAATATGGTAAAGGGGGGGGGGCCACGGGCAAAATTTTTAGGTGGGAAAGGGGGGGGGGGGAATGAGGTTCTGAAAATATAATGAAGGGGGCATGGGCCAAAAAAGGTTGAGAACCACTGCTCTATGCACACAAACCACAGAAGTTAATTGGTTATTTAGTTAATCGACAGATCATTCTCATTGCACATCGAACCATTCAGTCCATAAGTGCTCGGATCCCCTCCTCAGCAAATCCCACAGCATGTAGCCGCTAACGACACCAGTTTTGTGTTACTTCATCAATCTTCTTTGGCTTCCTGCGTAGTGTTCTTGTTTGGCCACTCCTCTTTTAACTTGCTGTTTTCGCAGTCTGGCCATGGTTGTAGATTCACAGTTATCACTTGGTTCACGCAAAAGTCTTACTTCTCGTAGAGCATTCAGAATGTCAGCCTGGTCCATGGCGCGTCCGCCCTCCACGGTAGCCTCATCTGCGAGCTTGTCAGCCCGCTCATTTCCTTGTACTCCCGCATGCCCTGGCACGAAGATAAAACTAATTTTTGCCAGCCGAGACCGCCCCAGAGACAGCAACCATTCTCTTTGGATCCAACCCACCTCTATCCTCTTGATCATGTTCATTGAGTCGCTAAGGAAACATGCCCTAGTGAATGTCTGTTATTGCTTTACTTACTGCCATGACTTCCATAGTCAGGCTACTTGTGATTTCAGTGAAAGCACCAGAGTCCTCCATCACAATTCTCCCTCCGGCCCGAGCCGTAAAGGCCCATGAGCTTCTCACATGTCGGGCGACCGACCCATCTGTGTAGATGACAGCATCACCGTCTAGAGAATTCTCGAAAATCAACGCTTGTACTTCTGCCTCCACAGCAGCCGGATTTTCTTGTCTGCATTTTCAATTTAGTTGGATGCAAACTGAAAAGGATGTGCATAAATCTGTTGGCACTTGTACCCACTCCTCCCCAGGTTCAATGTCCTCAAGTGAACACACCTGTTGAAGAATGTCTTCCGCTTGACCCATCCACGACCGTCCTCTTTTTAACCTGCTGCCCTTCACCTTAATAATTTCACTATGCAGAGGATGTTGTGTGTTTGCACTAACTCTGAGGTAGGCGCGTGCTCTGTAAACTTGTATTCTGTCTTCAATGGTTGGGAAATCAAGAAGGTAGCGCATCGCCCTGCATGCTGTATCTCTTGTACATCCAAGAATAATACGCATAGCTTCATTCTGTATCCTTTCCATCCTTTCTATCTGCTTACGGCTGAGAGTCAGGATTTCCATTGCATAATTAAAAATCAGACATGACCAGCCCCTCGTACAGAAGACATAAATGACGCTGCTCACAGTTTGCTGCCGCCATCGCCAGCATCGCAGCGAAACACCCGCTTGGCCTTCGTTATCACCTGGTCTATGTGCTCATTATAAGCAAGGCTTCGATCAACCGTATCCCCAGGTAATTCATTGCCTGCGTTATTTCCATCATCTCTGAACACAGCTTTACAGTTGGTGTTTTAGTGTTGACAATACGATTATTCAACGAGAACCAAGTCACTGTTGCCTTTTTTGGGTTGACCATTTCCCCAGCTTCATCACACCAAGTACTTATGCGATTGAGTTCGGTTTGTAGTTCCACAGCAACCTGATCTCTATCCTTACCCTTACGATACACTAAAACATCATGGGCATATGACAATGTCCTAACAGGTGCAGTGATCTGTTCATTGGTGATTCTCACTGGGTAGGCGTTAACCAGTACCGGAGATAATGGTGATCCTTGTGGTAGGCCAGGATATATTGTTGTTGGTTCCGAAGTCCAACTGCCTCATCTAAAAACTATTTTCCGTTGGAAGAGGGCTGCAGCGTTCCAACTAAGGAGGAATGGATGTATTTTGAGTTCAAGAAGCTGAAGCATTAAAAAATCCAATGGTACTCTGTTGTACGCGTCCTCAAGATCAATCGCTGCAGCAAAGGTTTCAATGCCTGAGTGGAAACCTTCATAGACACCATGGGCAAAAACTGCTGCATTGGTCCAGGTTTCTCTTTTTGGATGGTACCCACCCAGGGTAGGTGGGAAAACACCTTGCCTCTCTAGCTGGCTTGATATCTTCCTGGCAATTAACTTCTCCAGCAGCTTGCCTATTGTATTCTGCATGGTTATAACTCGATATCCCTGAATTTTTGTGTGGTCTTTGCCAGGCTTCGGCAAGGGAATTAGATAGCTGTGTAACCACTCCTCCTTGATGCTAGCACTCCCTTGCACCTGTCTGAGGTGACCTCCTTGGCAAGATTTCGGCCTCCCATGTCTGTCTGGCTGCTCTGCTCTAGATAGCGTTCAAAGAGGGCTTTGCCCTTGTCCTCGTCAATCATCTGCCAGATGAGTTCAGCACCTTGGAAGTCAGAAATGCTCTTATTCTTGACTACCCCACTCATGCTTTTATGTAGTCACCAGAACAATTTCAGTGACTTGTCTGTGCTTTCCCTTTGACACACCTCTGCCCATTTTTCACTTTTAACCACCTTGACCAGTTTTTTAAAAGCTTTCTTTTGTGTACATCTCTCTTTCTAAGTGCATGCAGGGACTAGGATGGCCAGCTCTGTTCTTCTTGGCATTTTGCCATCTCCTTACAGCACTACGCCTATCCACCTAAGCCTTCTCCACCTCGAAATTCCACCAAGGTGGCTGCTCCCAGCTTTTTTCCTGCCCTGGAGCTTTCTGCGCTTGTCACGTCTTATTTTACTCACCACATCTTGCCCTGTACTGTCATACTGGAAAGTCTTGACCGTTAGCTTGTTTTGCCTGATTCTGCCTTTCACCACCAATATACTGCAAGGGTGGTGGTCGTTGCCGTGGTGTCCTAGGACACCCCATCTACACACTGTAGTGAGTGAAGGAGAACCAGCGCCAGATCAATAGCACTGTCCTCATCGCCTGGACGGCTTGCTTTCCTGGTGACACAAACCAGGTCAATGGTTTCAAGTGCAGTCTCGAGCTCCTCCCCCTGTGTGTTGGAGGAAATGCTTCCCCATGGTCTGCCTTTAGAGTTGAAATCGTCACAGAAAATAACATTTCTCTCGTGACCTAATATGTCCCTTAAGCACTGCCACTTCTGGGAATCCATACTCGCGTTGCGGGTATAAACATTAACCAACACGAATGGTAGACTGGATTGAAATCGTAACACTTGTATGTGTATATCGTCACTGTTCCAACTAGGCATGTCTAGCTCTGACGCCACCATGCTGTCGCGAATGAGAATCGCTATTCCCAGATATTGTCTGTTGTAGAAACATTTTAAGCCGGCAATTCGGAGTAGCTGATCGCCCAGTCTCGTCTCCTCGAGCGCTACAATGTCATTCCTGTAAACCAGGGTGTCTAGAATAGAGCCCCGTTGTTTTACGCTGGCGCAGTTCCAATACAGAATACGGATATTCCTGAGTCCCAGACGGTTACACTTGAGTCTAAAACGCCTTAAACCATCGCGTTTACCTTGTCATTTTCGGTCTGCCCGGCGCCCACATCGCCTCGTTAGGTTGACTGCCTACCGCTCAGAGAACACACGTTGTTCCGCCATATTGAAAAACCGAAAACCACAGAAACTACAGATGCTACGAAATATTCACTCAGGGATTGCTTCGCTCGATGCACGAAACTCCGTAGCATCGGCGCAGATCTTGAGTAGAAACTCCTAGTTTTACATCCTAGCACACAAATTACACGCAAGAGATAAATAAATCCATCTCCTACGCTAAAAAGTTAACGATCACAAAACAACACGACCGTCCGTCGCCATTTTGAAACCGGAAGGATAAAAAAACCACAGAAGTCTTTTGCGTCCTTCAAGTTTATTGCTGAAAAGCACTCACGCGTGGCTGTCATACACCGCCGGCTGCTTGCCGTTATCGCGTCCTGTGTATGACCAGCACACGCACTGTTTATTAATTTTATGCATGGTTAAACTAATCGTCATGAAAGTACCTGTTGACTATCCTATGATATCTCACAAACGCCTACTTTTTAATAAGGCTAAACTAATTCACAAAATCTTATTTCAAAATGCTCCAAGCTACCTTTGGCCATTGTTTAAACATAACGCAAGACATAGCGAACGACTAAATATACTTCATGTCCCTAAACCTAGGATACAATTATTTGAAACAATCTTAGCATACTCTACCACTCAGTTGTGGAACAATCTTCCAAAAGAAATCAAAGACATCACCAATCATTATACATACAGTCGCACCCTGACATACTAAAAGAAGAAATTATAGAAGCCATCGGATTAGCCCCATTGAACAAATCACCGGGACAGGATGAAATACCAAATGAACTAATTAAAGCAGCAAGAGAAGAAGGAACAGCTTGGCTACATAGACTATTCAACCATGTTTGGATAGAACAACAGACATCACGAGTCTGGGGAAACACCATAATTATCCCAATTTGGAAAAATAAAGGCAGCAAAAGAGACTGCACAGAATATAGAGGCATTTCACTGTTGACTCATATTGGGAAAATATTTTGTAAAATTCTTGAAAAAAGATTACGAACTACATTAGAACCACAGCTAAGCGAAACACAACTTGGATTTAGGAAAAACAAAGGATGCACAGATGCCATTTTTGCTCTTAGACAACTTATAGAAAAATCAATCGAATTCAATGAAACACTCTACTTAGCCTTTGTCGACCAAGAAAAGGCATTCGATAGAGTAGATAGAAACAAGCTGTGGGAAATCCTTAAACAATATGGAGTGAGTACACATCTAACAAACCTATGTAGAAGTTTATACAACAATAGTGAATGCATTGTGAGAGCAACTGGAGGATACTCAGAATCCTTCGTCATAAGATCTGGAGTACGACCAGGTTGTGTCCTGTCCCCTCTCTTGTTCATAACATATATAGACAACATATGTAAAGAAACCAGCCAAACAGAGACCACAAGAATACCGCATGGCGAGAACACAGAAGAAGACCCATCTGCAAATCTAACCATTAGAGAACTCCTGTTTGCGGACGACCAAGCACTAATAGCAAAATCAGAAGCTGAATTACAAGACCACATGAATAGTCGAAACGAAATATGTAGGGAACATAACATGAAAATTAGCACAAGCAAAACAGAACTAATGACTATAACTAAAGAAGAACAAACAACAACAATTCACCTAAACGAACATCCCTTGAAACAAACAAGTAAAGAGTTTCAAGTACCTAGGAAGTATAATATCATCAAATGGCAGATCAGAAGGCGAGATCGAAAATAGGTGCAATAAGGCAAACCAACTCATTGGACAAATGGTACCAATACTAAAAAACAAACACGCATCAATAACTACTAAGAAAGCACTTTACAACACAATCTTCCTTCCAACTCTATGCTACCAATGACAAACCTGGACAATGACAGAAAAAGAGAAAAGAAAAATCACAACAACAGAGATGAGATTCCTGAGAAGAATACTCAACGTATCAAGAAGAGATAAGGTCAGAAATGAAGAAATCAGGACTAAAGTGGGGGTTAAAGCAGCACTAGATTTTATTAGAAAGCAGCAAGTCAAACGGTTTGGCCATGCAAGTAGGTTACCAGTCAACAGCATATCACAGCAAGCAATGATGTACAGACTAGATGGAAACAGCGGAAGAGGCCGACCACGTAAACGTTGGACGGAGGGAATAGCAGATGCCATGGGAATATCGATACATGAAGCCCATAATCGGGCACTCTCACGATGTTTATACTTCACATCGACACTGCAAGGTACAAGAGGAACATGATGAGATGAGATAAGATAAATGATTGTAAGAGCAATACACTCTCAGAAAACACACGTACCTTGACTTAGTGCGTGAGGGCATTGGAGAGGTCAAGAAGCCCGTGTGAAATGAGACTGTAGAACGTGTATGAAGGATATACTGGATAGATATCCATTGTTTTGAAACTCATTGCAATGTTAGAACGTGTATGGAGGATATCAAAAATAAAAGTCCCTACAGATATCCATTGCACTCATAGCGGATTCGTAGCAGTCTAAAACATGGTTGAGGGTCTGCATGGGGACGCCTAGGGGACGTTTTGAAACTCATAGCTGAGGCTACACGTTATAGGGACTCAAAAGGACGTGCCCGATTTAAATAATTTTCTGTTTGTTAGTTTTATGTTGTATTTCTGATATTGTTCATATGCTAAACTTCATTTCAAGTACATTTATGAATATGTTGAGAATACTATGCTTATGAAGACCATGGTTATAAAAGGTAATGCACAAAACAAAGTCTTTGCAGACTTATGGCGAGTTGGTTAACAATGAAGGTTGAAGAATGACATATAAATGGTCAAATGTTATATGACCACCAGTGACGATACAAACCAACAAGATGCTATACATTGAATGACATAGTAGAGATGTCCAAATGAAACTTTATTTAAAACAATGTTTTCCCGCAGTGAATTTGAATAACGAAGACACAAACAATAGATTGCACGATTTATTGCCTGGCACATTTCGCTGCATCTCGTCAGGTACAAACTGCAGAATTCACACAACGTAAAGTAAATTTGTGGGGGGGGGGGGGGGGGGGAAGAAAAAGAAAAGAAAAAGTTAAACTTTATTTCACAAAATTCCATGATAACAAAGCGACTACAGTATTGAGATAAGAGATTTGAGTTATTTAAACATGTAATCAATAGTCACACAGAATATTTCTTCTAGATAGCAGGAATTTTGATTCCACAGATTTTCAAAGTAGAATGTAGAATAGTTGGTGAAGAGAAAAAAATTCTTCATAATTTTTTTTCAACTAAAAGGGGGGGGGGGGGGGTGAGTGCCATATTCCTGTTGATACAGGTTGGGGACATGGCATGAGACGTATTAAGCGCGGTCGACAGAAGGAGACCTTGCCATGTGACCTGTCACGACACTGGTCAAAAACACGTGAAAAGTTGGCTGGACGTTTTGGGGGCGAGAACAAAACGTCACTTTAGAGTCAGCGAGACTTGGACTTCGTTCAGTGTTGGACCTAGTCTTCGTCAACAGAGCATCGGCTACACATTAGACCGCTCTTGTAGAATTGTGATGTTTAGACAGTGTTTCGTATATTCGTGAACCTTTGTGTGGAATAAGATGATTATGTTATTGACAACGTCTAATGTATCGTGTGAGTAAAACAGACTGTGAAAAAACTATGCCGGTGTCCTGTTCGGCAAGCTATGTTGAATCAGTCTAAGTCGTTAACGTGTATAGACTGTATAAGATGGAAAAGCTCAATGGTCATCAGAAGTAGAAGTAGAGATGTCTACCCGATACAAACACGCATCTCCAGAGATATCAATGAAGCGCCACTAGACCAGTACAGTAGTGGCGCGAGTGTCGGTCAGTTATCCTAATGCACACGGCCTATGAAATATATGTGCTACTCAACCAGACCGTGTGTAAACTAACAGGCGTTCCCTGCCAGCAATCATCAAGGTAAGAATGCCACGGGGTTGTTGCATAACTCAAGAGTCAAGAGTAGCAGTATCTATCTAACCATGCAGCTCTCTATCAGCACTCAACCTAATATCCAGAATCATCAACCAGACACCAAGTTTACTCCATGGCATAAACTCCATGGCAATCATATATTAGCATCTAATTAGTGACATCCTCTTAGCCCGTACGTTCTAACAATCCATGTGTTGGGTCTTATCCATTGTTCCAGAGTTTCTTAATCGACTTCTCTGAACTCACATCCGCTCTTCTCTCATTCTTATCTGACCCCTGTAATCTCGCTTGTATTATAAGATTCTTAGTTAGTACATTCACCTTCCCACCGGTGATTTAAATTTAGACAAGTACGTGATATCCTCACCAGTTGTTCGGGGCTTCCCCCATTAGCTGACAATTTATATTGATGTGTGCGTGTCTTCACCCTCACCTTGATTGGGATTATCCCAGTTTGCTGAAGCTTGTGATTAACCTTCCTGGCCTCACATCTGCATATTTCTTCCTGACCAGTTAACCGTTGCTATTATTCTAACATTCTTAGATAGTACAATGACCCCAAGCAATTTACACTACCCCCTCCTCAAAAGAAAACATAGTGTTCTAATGATGGGAGAGTAATGTTTCTGCACATGTATGACTAAGTAACGATGCGTGGGTGGCATTGAGTATGTCTCCCTGTACTCTTATCTCTTGCTCATTTCAACCATCCCCTCAATACTACAGCTGGTACTCACAAGTAACCTAACACATACCCCATGCATAAACCAAATGCAGACATGCAACTTGTGATCAATAACATAATATCCAATACACATGACTAAAAGGTATTGGGGCGCTACATCGCTGCTGTACCCAACCACACAATATATTCTTTATCGCTGCCGTGTGGATGAACGTGAGCGGTCTGTGGTCCGTTTGCAGGATAAACTTTTCTGCCCAGTAAGTACCTAGAAAGTTTGTTTACGGACCACACAATCGACAGGGCCTCGAGTTCTAGCGTTGAGTAATGTACCTCTGGTGGCAAAAACACACTGACCAATAAAAAGATGTCGATTGTTACAAGAATAATATACTTACCAATAAAACTGATTATTGTTTGTCTTGTGGCTATTACTACAGTTATTGCTATTACTATAATCATTACTATTATCGTTGGCTCTATCATTATTATTGGTGTCAGATTCTCATGACTGCTTCTTATCGCATAATTGTGTATAGTTTATTATTATGTTTATTGTAGTTATTGTGACATGTTGGGAAGTTGGAAGCATTACCCACCTCGACTTACCCCACAATGAAGTAACGCTATGAGGATGGGACTAATTTCATTTGGAGGGGATGGGTCCTTGGAAGCCAAAGTGTCCCATAATAGCTCTGGAAATCTAGGGGTTTCCCAGGAATGTTAATTTCTTCCCTCCAAAATCTTCCTTCCCGAAAAGAGAAACTTATTTAGCTCGAGGGTCCCCCACCTATGATCATTTTCCCCTTTTGGTGAAAAGTCACAGGAAATTTATAAGATTTAAAGTTCCCTTTTCTGAGTAACCTGGAACCTGGGAGATTACAATAGAACAGAACTTAGCTGTCTATTCGTGTTTACCCAGTCACCTGTAGTTCCAGATTCTACAATTATGTGATGTAGTTTCATTAACTAAACACATAAATAATAAAATGTTTTGTCACACCACAATTTACTTAACAGAAGAATGCAGGAAGAGTTAATTTTGTTTATTAACCAAAAAGCTGTGGATGTAATCAGTGAATCATTATGATCATATGAACAATGCACATCAGTCTTTAGAATAATGTTCTATAGACACCATGGAGAATAGAACTCCTAGAAGATCTCATGGTTGTTCAGTCATTTCATCACTGGACTACACCACTAATTTCCTACCATTGTCTCTGCACTACACAAATGTTCTTCTTGTGAACCTTCAGTTAGTTTATTAGTGAAAACTTTGAGTTAAAGTCTACACAAAATAAGATCTGGAGAGATTCATAAAATACTCTCCTCTCTGGAAGTTTTTGCTGGTTCCAGTGTTATCTAAATGAATAACTGACTATACACAGTCCTTCCTTATTAATTTGTCATTCAGACTTCTGCCATGATTTTGATAATCTGCAAGTTCTTGTGAGGTATAAAATGATCCTAGTGATCTTAGAAATGTTCCTGAATTTCAGATATTGTCAATCATCAGAATGATCATGAAGCACAGATCAAGTTTTGGGCACAGTTTGGTAATGATCTGGGGACTCATTGATTAGGTTAATCTTAGTCCTGACTGCAGATCCCTGTTAGCACCTCTTTATTACAGATCTGCTCTTGGTTTACAGATCCATTGTACATTATTGGGCAATGAATTGCAACTCTAGATCATGACAATCTGCGAACACCGTCATCCTCACCTGACTCATAAGTATATAAGACTCAGCCATAACGTAGTCAGAAGTCTTCCCATGAATCAGGCAGAGGGACATACAGATCAAATGGACTCTTAATGAAACCACATCTGGCCTCCTTGACGGTCGATCTGCATGTGCCAAATGGTAGCGTCTCTGAACCCAAAACTTTTCGCGGCGACGCGATTCTTCTAGGTTAGTCAATGAATAAGGCAGGATCCGATCATCTGTCCTGTCTATCACTGGGTGTCATGGCTATTATTAGAGCTGACGCCACATTCCTGGCATTCCAATGCTTTCTAGTGCGAACGCTTTTGTTGAGACGTGTGTTTTGAAGTTGTGCTGTGCAGGTGTGAACGGTCGGAGTGCGCAATATGCGACAGTTATCCATTTATTATTATTCGTTCAGAAAGTATTGGCAAACTACTAAACTGGAAAATTACAAGCAGCAAATAGGAGCTGGGGTTGACTGCAAACTCCTGCAATGGACACCCAAGTTGTTAGTTATTTATTCTGATCAGTTAGGGCTGGGTGTCGCCGTTTGTGACTTAGGTGATTAGTTGCTTGCTTGCTTGTGTTTGCTGGCTGTGAACTCCAACGCTATGTCCTATATGTCGGATGAAGACATCCTGTTGTCCAACATCAGTGTGATGTCATACAGGACCTGAGGTTTGCGTGAGTATCCGTTGTCCCATGTCTGGCTTATTGGTGTGCAGACTGGTGGTTCCTCGCCGTGCAGGCAGACACTCTCCGACTTCTGAGGAAAGGTGATTAGTGAAAGTTTCATAATTTCCCGTGGAGTCGAGGTTCGAAATCTGCCGCGGGCGATTTGGAAGCAAGCCGCGTTGCGTTGATTTTGATTGTATGATGTGTTGGCCGTTCAGTAATTCTGAAGCAGCCAATCTTCTGCCTACCGCAGTGACACTAGAGATCATAACCAACAACTATCTGTCGGTTGCTCTCCACTTCCATCCTTCACTTGCCTGCATGGTCTTCCGATATCCTGATCGAGAGGGGAGGGGGAAGGTGATTAACGGGTAGGGGAGACTGGGGAGAAATGGACATAGGGGAGAAATGGACCACCCCCTCTCTGGCCCCTGGCTGTGATGCAATGAAAGTGAAACCATAATAAGTTTGTTTTCCACATCAAACATAGTCCGAATTTGTCATTTGCCATCGACTTCCCGCACAGGTCGTTCCCACGCAAAGTTTGAAAAATTTTCTGCACTAAAGTTTCTTTTTCCAGTTCCAGACACCATCGTAAAGCAGACGCATAGTCAGGAATCAGGACAAGGTAATTACGTTAATATCTTTATTTACTTGTTATTTAAGAGTTCATATAAAAAATATAGCATATAATATTAGATTTAAGAGACTTTATGGCTGAATAGTTTAATACATTGATGGGGGAGAAATGGACCGGTTCATTTCTCCCCATGGTTCATTTCTCCCCATAGAAGAAATTGACAAGACAGTCTGTTGTTATTAAAAGTGTTGAAGATTGCATTCGAATATCAGCATTATTGATTCTTTTTAATACTGGGGTCTTAATCTAGACCAATAAAACTGTTAACAAATTTGATTTCAGTGATTTATTAAAGATGCACGCCATTCGTGCTATGATCAGTATTTCTTTGCAAATGATAGGCCTACCATTCTAAATGTTATATAATTCTGTCACTCTTTTGTTTCAGATGCCAAGATTGTACATCAGAAACACCAACAAGGGTCTCGTTACGGAGGAACGTATGAGAGAAGCTGTTAATGCTGTGAAAAATGGAATGAAAATGAGGAAAGCTGCAAGGGAGTACGGCATTGCTCGCTCTACCCTCAATAACAATCTTACAAAAGACAGAGAAGGAAATGGTCTGCCTACTAGACTCGTACCAAATTATAGGCATAGCCTTGTTTTCACAGCTAAGCAAGAAGCTGATTTTGCTAGTTACTTGAAAGATTGTGCAAGAATGTTCCATGGACTCACAACTAAAAGCGTTCGTATTTTGGCGTACGAGATGGCGAAAGTCAATAACATTGCACATCCTTTAACCTGGGATGAGCAAATGATGGCAGGGAATGACTGGCTTTGTGGATTTTTGCGACGGAATCCCGAGCTGACCATAAGGCAACCTGAGGCAACATCTCTGGCTAGAGCTACAGCTTTCAACAAGCATAATATTTGCACCTTCTTCAACATTGTGAAGGAAACCATTACAAAACTAAATGTGAGTGGAGCTCAAATCTACAATTTGGATGAGTCAGGTCTGACCACTGTACAGAAAGTGCCAAAAGTAATTGCCCCACGAGGAGTGAAGCAAATAGGCCAGGTGACATCCAGAGAAAGAGGAGAACTGGTCACAATCTGTTGCATTGTGTCAGCTGCGGGTTACATTATCCCTCCAGTCTTTGTGTTTCCCAGAAAAATTTTTAAGAATTTTATGCTTGCTGGAGCACCTGAATGTTCCCTTGGCCTTGTGAATGAATCAGGTTGGATGACCCGTGATAATTTCGTCAAAGTTATAAATCACTTCATTAAGCATTCAAGACCTTCCAAAGACTTCCCTTTGATTTTGATCTTGGACAATCACGATTCCCACATTTCATTTGAATCACTTGAACTGTGCAAGAAAAACAACATTCATGTGATCACGTTGCCACCACACACCTCATCTAAAACTCAGCCCTTGGACCGTTCAGTTTTTGGACCCATGAAGTTGGTCTACAACAATGCGTGTGATTCATGGATGATGAAAAATGTTGGGACACCACTGACAATCTATCAAGTTGCAAATCTAGGAGGCCACGCTTTTCTTAAAGCGGCAACTCCCATTAACATTCAATCAGGCTTTGCAGTGTCAGGTATTTTGCCCTTTAAAGAAGATGTTTTTACAGAAGATGATTTTATGCCTTCAGAAATAACGAACAGGCCCATCAGCAAGGACAGTGAAAATGCCACTTTAGAAAGCAATGAACAGACAGGATCAGCATCTCCACATTGTGGTACCAGCACAGATCAAACTGCACAAGAATTTCATGAAAATCAGAAAGAGTGTAATGTTGAGAACCTTGTAGATGACTTGCAGGAAATATCAGGGAGTCTTCAACATAAAGCTACTTCTTCCTTTACTTCGCCTCATGTTTTCAGAGGACTACCAAAAGCTGGTCCGCGAAAAGATTCAAATAATATGAGGAAAAGAGGAAAAACTATGCTGGCTACTTCTACGCCAGAAATGGATCGAATTAGGGAAAGAGCGGTGATGAAAGAAAAGGCAGCAAAAGTTCCACCCAAAAAGGCAAAGAGACAGCTGCTGAAAGAACTTGATGTTGATTCAGATCCAGAAACTGACATTTCGTTTTGTGATGACACAGATTCTGATGTTTCATTTGGTGAAAATGAGGAGTGTACGGTTAGCTTGACTGGTGTGTGTGAGGTTTTTGAAGGCCAGTGTGTGTTATGTGAATATGGAACAAAGAAGACTTGTGTTTACTATGTAGGAATTGTAAGGGGAGACATTGATGATGATGGTGATGTTGAGGTAGAGTTCTTGCGCAAGAGTGAGAAGGTTGCTGGTAAATTTGTTAAGCCTAAGGTAGAAGATGTCGCCAGTGTCTCAATTACATGTATTAAAGCACAGCTTACTAGATCTACAATCACTGGAACCACTTCTAGGACCAAAGATGGCTATGTCTTCAAAGAAAGTCTTGCAGGCATAAATGTTCGATAAAACTTTATATTAGATTAATATATCATATTAAACTTTTTTTTACTGTCACTTAAAATAATAAAAAAAAACTGCAAATATCCTTTTAATGATTATTTATTTCTTATAGCAATATGGATGAGTTGTTGCTGCTTCTTTTTAAAAAAGGTCCATTTCTCCCCACTATGGTCCATTGCTCCCCACGTGCTGGTCCATTTCACCCCAATGGTGGTCCATTTCTCCCCATGTTCATATACATTTTTGAAATGCATTTTGTAAAGAAACATATAGAAATAGATTGCTAAATGTTTTCCCCTTTTAAAATAAATGAATGTACAACATTTTAGTCATGGTTTTGTTATGTTTCGATAAAATCTGTTCCGGTGATGAGCAAATATTGAAAACTACAAAATTGCTGGTCCATTTCTCCCCAGTCTCCCCTACTCCGCCTTGCCCAAAAGTATCCTGTTGGCTTTTCCCCCCGCATATCCTTCACAGTACATTGCAGTCAACACCAGCATGTTTCAGCTGCTGTTGATGCCTTGGCAAGTGTTACGTTCAGTAGTTTGCCATTGATTTCTGAACGACCGGCTCACATACCCTTGTAAGTAACCAACACGGCGCGATCGGCTGCCGAATCTCGCGCTTCCTGTTGGCTGAAAATGTTTGCATATCCTTTACAGGACATCGCTGTCAACATCAGCATCTTTCAGCTGATTGTTGATTTCTTGGCAAGATTACGCTCAGTAGTTTGCCATTGCTTTCTGAGCGGCCGGCTCACATACCCCGTAAGTTACCGACGCGATTCGAACCACTGCTGATTCTCACCGTCGTCACGTTACTTACGAGAGTATACGAGATTACGGAGAAAAGTTGCTAACCTCTAGGCCAGGAAGCCGGCTTTTCTGTTGGCTAGCGGATAGAATTAAAAACACTGTAATCGTTAACTGTGCATTAACAGAGTTGATTTAGAACACTTAAGTCTACTAAAGACTGAAATCTGTGGAGATGCATGAACGCCTACACCAATCGTCAAGGTATACGGTGGTGATGTATGTTAAGGGGTCAACGTAACGTAAGTTACCGTGTAGAAAATAAGCTACAGAATTAAAGTAAAAACACATAATTAAACAAACACTTCACGCACAGAAAAAAGCCGCGCATTATCTTTATTTCGTTTCACAAGAATTTGAATTTTGACATCACAAGCGCCATGTTTTCATAGAGAACGCTAACCGGTCTATGAAAATAATTAATACAGCGGCCGCACCCGCCTAGCAAGGATAATTCATTTAAGTATGTCCTATTTTTAATGCTGCACATTGTTATAAAGTTTTTTATGTTGGCTTTAAAATTATCAAAGAACAGATTTGAAACTTCAGCATATAATTCTGTAATGTAATAATATGACTGTCAATGACAGTGTCATGTCATTTCCCAGAATCACCAACCAAACCAAAGTGAGTGAACTGAAAGTAACTTTAGTTAGTAAGTTAGTAAGTCCGGCTTAGTAAGTGAAAGTGATTGGAATCATCTGACGAGTATATTTAATAAATTTAGTTTACTATTTGAGGGCTCCTTCAATTTTAATAAGAGCAGATGGAAGATGTATGTATTAGGGAAGTTAACGTATAAAGAGAACTGGTTAATCGCTCAGCACGTTCTTTGGGCATGTCAAGAGAATGGGAAAGCTGGATTATCTCGTCACAATGATAGGGATGGAGGAATGATAGGAAACATGTGCGGCCGCCATAGACTTAGAGGACGCATATAACAGAGTATCTTTCGAGCACTTGATGCAAACCCTCCTCAGACTGAAAGTGCACCCTCACCTTGTACGATGGATAGCTGCAGTTCTACTCCAAAGGAAGGTGGTGCTAAGATGCTGGAGTTGGTCTTCTGAGCCTATAACGATATGTCCAGGATTGCCGCAGGGCTCACCACTGTCACCAGTACTATTCAACGTGTATACGGTGCCGATCACTGAACAACAGTTGGATGGGAGGGGTAGGACTCTATCATTCGTTGACGACATCCTTGTGTATCGACAGGGTCGAGATAGACAGGCGGTTGCCAACTATATGCAGGGCGAACTAGATCGAATTTCCTCATGGTGTGCTGATGCCGTTGCCCTTGTCAACCCTGCAAAGGCAACGGTTACATGGTTCTCACTAAACAACCATATTGTGAAAACAGACCTGCCGGCAGTAAGAATGGATGGGAGCATTCTGAGTAGAATCCAGTCAATGACATATCTTGGCTTGAGGCTTGATCGTAGCCTGTCCTTCAGAGGTCATGTCGATTATGTCATAACGAAGGCTCGAAAAGGTTTGGCAGCAATGAGAGTCATGGCGACTGCCAATATCGAGCAAAGACTGCTATTACTTCTGTTCCAAGGACTTGTGCTTTCACGCATCAAGTATGCCCTGGCCATCCTCACTGTCAGCCCTACACAGATTGGAAGACTTGAAAAGGTACAAAACGAAGCCATGCGCATCATTTTGGGCTGCACGAGAGACACCAGCTGTGTAGCAATGAGATACCTCCTTGACTTCCCGACAATGGAACACAGGATCAAGATCTGGAGAGCTCGTGCATACTTAAAAATAAGTGCAGATGAGCAGCACCCTCTGCATGACGCTGTATTCAGAGAAAAGGGTGACAGGCTAAAGAGGGGCAAATCATGGATGGGTCGGGCGGAAGATGTCGTCGGACAGGTCTGCAGTCTTACCAGTATCAACCCCGGCAAGGAATGGGTGCCGGTGCCTCCAGCTTTTAAGTGTACCTTCTCCTGCATTATCACACTCGACAGACGGTGCAGAGAGCAGAACCCTGCCGCTGTCAATGCAGAGGTTAACGCGCTCATCTATGATCACTCAGATAGCCCCGAAGTGCTCATCTATACAGATGGATCTGTTGTAAAGCAGCAGAGAAGTGCGTGGGCATTTACAGCCCGTTCAGCGGGCCGAACCGTTCAAGAATCCAGTGGTGCCCACTCTATGACCACGAGCAGCATGACGATGGAGGTGATGGCAGTTACACAGGCTTTCATATGGCTGGAATCACAGCATTATACCAACGTGTGTGTACTAAGTGATTCAATGAGCATGATTCAGAAGGTCGAAGCTGGATCTGTACGTAGACAGTGGACTGAGTCGCTGCGGAAGTCTGTTGTCCCGCAAAGTCACCTTCATCTTCGTTCCGGGACATGCGGGAGTCGAGGGAAATGAACGAGCTGATAAATTGGCTGGCTCTGCACCCCCTGTAGATGGCCAGCCCATGGATCGTGCCGATGTTATTAACGCCCTTAAAGATATGGCGAGAACAGAGGATTTTGACGCCAGTGATTCCACATCACTTTCCAGGATGAAAGACCTGGGAGTAAGAATCGGCACAGCCAGACGCGAGAGGTACATCGGGAAAACAAAGCGCCTCGTCAACCAACACAGAACTGGCACTATTAGCTACCGGACGCTGATGCATATGCTGGGGGGAGGATCTGAGCACCTATGGACATGTCCGGAGTGCAACGAAGATACCCCAACTGATAACTAACTAACTAACTAACTAACTAATGATAGGGAAAGAGAGAGAGAGAGACACACACACACACACACACAAAAGAGAAGATTGATTGACATCATGACTGATGACTTGAAGGAACGTCTGTGGACAGAAATGATCTACAACGCCACTTTTCATGATAAGAATTGAGTTATTAGGATTAATTCCCTCATCCCAATGAAATTATATGCCACAAGATGGGAAATACCTTAACAGAATCTAGACAAACTCTAGAAAGATGGCAGGAGTACTGCAGTGGAATATTTTATATATGATATAGTGACTGCGAGGATATGAATGAGATACATCAACCAATGACAACAGAACCTGAACCTTCATTAGGTGAAATTATCTGGGCAATAAAGAACCTGAAGAATGGTAAATCACCTGGATGTGATGAGATACCAGCTGAACTAATTAAAGTGGGAGGAGAAGAAAGCATACAAATCTATCACACATGTAAAAAGATATGGAAATATGTTAATATATGGTATGTGACCAAAAGATTGGAAGAGAACTATCTTCATTTCGGTACCAAAAAAAGGGCAACCTGAAATTATGCACCAACTATAGAACTGTTGCCCTGATCAGTCATGCAAGTAAAATTCTACTAAAAATCATAATAGGAAGACTTCGTAAGAAAATGGAAGAAGAAATTAACGTGGTTCAAGCTGGATGTAGACAAGGAAGAGGAACAAGAGATCACATTCTCAACATGCATTTAATAATCAGAGTGACTATACACAAAATTTTATGAGTAGTATGAGCCGCTATACACAAAAATTTGTGGCTGGTCACGTGATTATTCGGCTGGTGTAGTGATGTCTACTTCCTTTTGACTAATAATTAATGTTTGTTGAACTATCATTGTGTTCTCGGTAGTGTAGTGGTTAGTATCTCTGCCTGTCATGCGGGAGACTGGGGTTCGACTCCCCGCTAGCAATTTTAAAACATTTTTAATCAGTCAATCAGGTGCCGTCTCCACATTGAAGGTTGGCTGCAATGGATCTCCAACATTGTCTGTCTTTCGCCTTGGCTGTACATTCTGTCAGGCTGATGTTCATCCATCTCTTGATGTTATCTTTCCACTTGTATCATTGTCTACCTCTTGCTCACTTGCCCTCAACCTTGCCCTCCAGTATGGTTTTTATAAGAGTATCATGTCTTTTAACAATAACATGGCCGAAATATTTCACTTGCCTCATTTCTTCCGTCAACTCTCTCTATCTTCATTCCCAGTTTTTCTAGAACCTCTGCATTTGATTGTTTGGTTTCCATGAAATACGACCTATTCGTCTGTATATCCACATCTCCAGGGCTTCTAAGCGACTTTCTAGTTGCTTGTTTTAGGAACTAAAATATAGAACTGAGAAACTCAAAGCATCTGAATAAAGTGTTCTCTATGGATCTGCGGTAGCTGCCAGGGGGCGCATACCCCAGGCAACAACGGAGTGATCGAGTCTCGGATGAATCCAATAGATGTCTTTGTTTAACGTGAATTTTATTTGCCAAATAAAATATCACTGTACGTAGAGTGTGTCCTTGTCGATAAATATTGTCTTTGTGAGGTTTGAAGAAAAAGAACTTGCAAAAAAAAAAAAAAAGACAGACGAGAAGAGAGAATAATAGAGTCTTCGTCAAATTTTAGTGAATAAGCGGCTCGTACTATTCACAAAATTTTGTGCCGAATAATCACGTGATCAGCCACAAATGTTTGTGTATAGCGGCTCGGACTATACACAAAATTTTGTGTACAGCTTCTCCTTTTAATAATAGAGAAGTGCAGAGAGTTTAATGCAAACCTATTCTCATGTTTAATGGATTATTCAAAGGCATTTGACTGTGTACAATATCAGAAACTTTGGGAAATAATGAGGAATATGGCCTTTCCATCACATGTAATACAACTCATAAAAATGCTCTAAACCAGGGGTGGCCAACTTTTTCAGCAGGCGGGCCAGATTTCAGAAATAATATTTCCTGCCGGGCCACGCACCTAATTTTAAAAAAAAATTTTTTTAGTTTAGTTTAGTCGTTGGATCAACATCACGGCACGCGGTTTAACCCATAAGTGCTCTGTTTTCCTCCTAACTCAAACCTGAGTCTGGAGAAACTCAGCTCAATGCATGAACTCCGTTGCATCGGCGAGGATCCTGAAATACTTTGGGTAGATTTTTAACTCGAAATTTTGCCCGGGCAGCGCCGTTAGACTACTCTTTTTCGATTTCCAACTGCCAAGGTATTTTTTTACGTGCGCAGCAATACACACGGGCGTCCGATCTCACTACCCAGAGACCAGGGGAAATTTTTATTACTGGAAGTCCAGGTGGATTTTTTAAATAAATCCCGGTCCTCACCGGGGCCTGAACTCCGGACCTCCAGCACTCGAGGCGGACACCATACCTCGAGACCACTCATCCCCCTTTTATTATGTTTTAAATTTTATATTTTTTGTTAATTAAAGTAAACAGCAAGCATGCTACAGCTTCGACCACATCGTCGTTTCCCACTCCGCGGGCCACAATATGACTCCCGGCGGGCCTCGTGTTGGCCACCCCTGATCTAGACCAACAAGCAGCGGTTAGAATAGATGGTGAGACATCAGATTGGTTTGACATCAAGCAAGGAGTCCATCAGGGATGTGTGCTGTCCCCCTATTTGTTTAACCTGTACGACAAAAATATAATGTAAAATGTAAGAGATGATATAAACAGGGAGCTATATGATACCCTAAATATCAGTGGTCATGACATACCATAGATTCAATATGCTGATGATACAGTATTGCTATCCACAACACAGAATGGTATAGAAAACCTAATAGTCTCAAGCCAACTGAATAGTGAAAATCACAACTTATATCTTAACATAGTAATAACAAAGTTAATGCATACAGATAAAATTACTATGGAGAAAGAAATATATGTTAA
Organism: Cepaea nemoralis; assembly: GCA_014155875.1. NCBI lineage: Eukaryota > Metazoa > Mollusca > Gastropoda > Stylommatophora > Helicidae > Cepaea > Cepaea nemoralis. The sequence goes on along the minus strand of JACEFZ010024066.1, from coordinate 83,280 downwards.
TGAGGAAAAATTGGAGGTGGTGGAGAATTTTGAATATCTTGGGTCATTAATTACCAACAACGGTGACACAATGAAAGAAATTAAACGACGACTATCAATTGCTCTTCAAAGACTAAAACAACTGAATAAATTATGGAGTGGGACAGATATAATTACAAAAATTAGATTTTTAAGAGTGTGTATCTTTTCCCATTGCACCATATGCCTGTGAGACCTGGACACTTACTAAACAAGCTGAACAGTGCATAAATACCTTTGAATATAAATGTTATAGACAAGTTCTAAGAATATCTTGGGTAAAGAAAAGAACAAATGCATCCATACTTCAAGAGCTGAATATTGAAGAAGGTTGGCTATTAAAGACAGTAAAACAAAGAAAACTGAAATATTTTGGTCACTTGAAATGTCACAAAAGTTTGGAGAGAACAATAATGGAGGGGTATATGCCTGGGAAGAGAGGAAGAGGGAGGCCAAAGAGAAGATGGGTGCAGGATGTGGTGGATGATCTTGAGATGGGTGTATCGGACGTGGGACATCTTGCTTATGATCGAGAGGTTTTCCGGAAGGTTGTTATGGGAGCAAGGTTCTGCAAAGGACATGCTACTGAATGAATGAATGAAATAAAGAAAGTCTCTCCCAAATATATGATATAACTCCTTTACATTGTTTCTGTGTTTGCTATAATCAATTTTCCAGTTTTTTTATGGTGTCATCCACCATACTATAGTATATACCAGTCAGCACCTCACAAGCAACTCTCATTTCATGATTTGTTGTTGGCATCATTTTCAGGCAACATTAGACAGCAGGAAGTAAATAAATGATATTTTAGGTAACATAATTGAAAATACTAACACAACTATTGAGGTAAAATGGTCAAAATTAGTTTTAATAAGAGACTTAATAATTTGATGGAGCTTGAATAATGTAATCAAAGGGTAGGTTAATCAAGCCGCTGTGCTCACTCTCAGGTCTAGAACAATCCAGGCACCCAATCGCCATGGCACCTGAAAATTTCTACCTGGCACCAGAATTTTCAGTCATTTTCTAGCCCAAACTTGCAACAATAAATATGGCTCCTGACTTAATGTTTAACTGATTCAATACCAAAGGATAATATATAGCCAAATTGACGCCCCGTTTGGACAGAAAGACAATATATCGCCTTACTAGGGTCATCGTGTTATTTTTTTATTTGTAATGTCTTCCGCAATTTCATTGCTCAGTGAACTGATATTTACATGATAATACTTGTTCATTTGATTGTGTACCATATTTTATCCAAACTTAGTTTTGTTTGGCACTGAATCAGTTAATCTTTTCTACCTCTACTTACTCTAAGCAGAGTTATATATGTTTAACCCTTTACCGGGCAGACGCTTGTCCGTTTTTTAGCCCTGAACGGGCAAGATTTTTTCAGGTTCGGTAAAATTTCGGGTTACGTTAGTAAAAACATCACAAATAAGGTGTTAGTCAACCGATTTTAGTTAAATAAACAACACAATGAAGGGAAAAGCATGCAGAATATGTTACTCACATGATTGTTGCCGGTAATCCATATATGAACACAAATATTTGTGAAATACAACATGTTGTTTGTGATTGTCAGTCATCTATACGGCAATTTACATTTTCAAAATCATAATAACTTTCTTTAAAGTCCGACTCACGACTGCTAATGCAAAGTAACGCTTTTCACTGATATCTAGCTCCGATTAATAGTCAACTTCGTGCCCTTCAATGTCACTTAAATTGAACCCAGTAAAATCTCCGTTATCACTTGAAGAATCGTGAAAAAACCCCGAAAACTATTTTTTAAAAATCCAATTAAATTCAAAGTACATGCTTGCAAATGGCGGGCCACGTTATCAAGCTATCGGCAAAACTGAAAGTAGACAATCGGAAGTCTCGGAAAGCCGCGAGATCGCGTTTTTGAAACACTTAGTATTATCGGACGTTTTGGGCTGTTTTTCCATTTGGGAGTAAAGACGCATTCGGCCGCTACGCCCAGTAAAGGGTTAAGATATACAGAATTAGACCCATATTTTATGGACCTGACGTCACTTAGTAGGTGATATGATCAATATTATTTCCTTGTTTATGAATGTGTCTCTGAAGATACAGACTCATGAAATATAGCTGCATTTGCTTATTTTGTCATTGCACAGTACAGCATTTTACTAGATATGAGATGTAAAGGAAGACAGAGAAAGATGTATGTGGGTAGCTGAAACCGCTGGTGAGAAATAACAATATAAGCATCATCACCATTAAAATACCGCATAATTGAGAGGACTGGAGAAGTATCACCAATGTCTGCTTGAGACCAGGCACTTGAGGAACAAGAGTGCCTGGTCTGCTAATTAAAATAATTATTTTGTCATGTTTCTGTGGGTTCGCAGCGGCTTAAACTTGAACAACTACCACCAAATAATCAACGCACTTTGAAGAGAGTGCAGAGTTTTGTAATAGGAGAACAGACTTGGAAATCAGTCTTGTGATTTTCATGCTGTGGTTGGTGAGGCAATATTGTACATTGATGGATCTGTACTGCATGGCAAAAATCAGGATAGGGTTTCTCAGCTAGGGCAAGAGGTGGTCAGTAACAAGCAGAAAGGAGTGTATTAAATAACCTTTAGTTTGAGAATGGAGATAGAGGCTGCAACTGTGGCATTAAAATTCTTCTCTGTCACTTGCAAAGATGATTATTACCTCTGACTCTCAGTCCGATTGGAGAGCTTAGAATGGATGGCAGTGGCTATCACTTTAGGAACTTGTGAAGGGGTGTGTGAAGATGAGAGAGCTGAGATGCTGGCTTTAAATGGCACCTGTCATGAATGCACTGAAGATGGGCAGAGGGGGTATACCATAGGCAATTAATAGATAGCTTGATGTCTGAGGACACATCTTTCAATAAATCTTCTCGATTTGGCCTCTTAGAATGGAGAATCTGGTTGCAATGAACACAGACTAGGAGGGCTTGAACGTGTATAGCTAACCAGAGGTTATGCTCTATGACCTAACTACAGAAAACAAATTAATAGTATAACATTTGAGAATGTTTCCTGTGCTAACATACTGACCTCAGTCATGGACCATTTTGCAATCACTAAGGAAGAAAATCAGCACTTTTGAACTTCATTGTTACAGAAACATTTTTAGAATGAAATGGACCAAGAAGAAGGCAAAAGTAGTGACATTCTACAAGAACTGGATATCAAAGAAGAACAAAAGGAGGGCTTGAACGTGTATAGCTAACCAGAAGTTATGCTCTATGACCTAACTACAGAAAACAAATTAATAGTATAACATTTGAGAATGTTTCCTGTGCTAACATACTGATCTCAGTCATGGACCATTTTGCAATCATTAAGGAAGAAAATCAGCACTTTTGAACTTCAGTGTTACAGAAACATTCTTAGAATGAAATGGACCAAGAAGAAGGCAAAAGTAGTGACATTCTACAAGAACTGGATATCAAAGAAGAACAAAATGCTGATATTCTAAAGATCTGAATATTTAAAAAAGGCTCGTAAACAGCATCATGTCCTAACTGAAATACTTCTTCTTCTTCTGCGTTCATCCGGAGTTTTTTTTCCGGATGTGATTGCATTGTGCCTGTTTACAGCAAAGCTGTGTTCTTGCGCCGTTAGGCCGACACATCCGACTTCTGCGGGCATTTGTTGACCGGGTTAACCTTCCCGGGGAAAACTGAAATACTTCAGCCATATTAAATGTTAAATTGACTTTGAAAGATTAGTGATAGAAGGCATGGTTCCTGGAAGAAAACTGAAATACTTCGGCCATATTAAATGTTAAATTGACTTTGAAAGATCAGTGATAGAAGGCATGGTTCCTGGAAGAAAACTGAAATACTTCAGCCATATTAAATGTTAAATTGTCTTAGAAAGATCAGCGATAGAAGGCATGGTTCCTGGAAGAAAATGCAGCGGTCGACCCACATGAAGAAGTTCATGGGACATTGAAAACACCTCTGACATCAAAGTGCATGAGGCAGTACAACTGGCAAAGGATCAAGAATCAACAGGTTATAATGAAAGCAACATTCTGCATAGGACCTGCTGCGTGATGAGTTCACCAGCTCGCTACAAGGACCATCCGCATCTATGCCTTTTGACTTCTGCCAGGAGAAACTAAACACTCAAGGAGCCACTTTGTGGCCACTTGAAATGTTCTGGGAAGTAAAGACAATCAGAGTGATATTGACCATACCATCTGCTGAGTGTCGGTTAGTCCATAAATATGAGACTAGCATCATATACCCATTACACCTCAAAGCATGAACAAGGGTTCTTACTTTGTGCCATTAAGGAATCTTGAGGTAGGTCAGAAATGTTAAGTATAGTGTCTGTCGTTAACTTGAAAATGTGCTCAGTTCATATCTAGTATAGGACACATAATAAAGTGACATTGGTTCTGCATCATAATCAGTGTATAATTTTTCGATGTAGTCACCAGGGCGTTCAATGCAAGTCCTCCGGCACTGATAAAGTGCTTGGATTCCTGTAGGCAAATCGACTCTGGGGTCACTACTCGGTGTGCCTGACCAGGTTGTGAAAGTCTGTCACAGAAGTCATGCTGTTTTAAACTTCCTACACCATTCATACACTTGTTGGACTGACAGGCATGCATCACCATACCAGACCTTCATTTGCTGATAAATTTCTATAGGTTTCACCCTTCACTGATCAAAAACGTATAACAGAACGCTTCTTCTTTTTGGTGCATGAGAGGTTACAGTGCCCGATATCTGGGAAATTTCCCAATAAGCATTGATACCTAATGATATCACATCTCCCTGATCCCTTTAGGTGGTTAGATCAGACACTTAGCCTTCTCGGATAAGGGCAGAAAACAGGGGGTCCCATGTGCAAGTTGTGCTCGTTAAAAATTCCATGCCAGCTGGATATCGCAAAGAGTAGGCCTTAATGCCTTTGCCCTGGCAAACTTGTTTGGAAAAAAACCTACTCACTGGTAGAGTCCATTACCTTGGATAGAATCTGTCTAGAGGAAACAGTTACACAAATGTATGATGAAACTGGACACACTGATCTTTGAAGTGCATAACTGGGAGTGACGCACTTCCCTTGAAAAAGTAACAAAGAAGAAGATTTGACTATGGTGTAATGTGGAAAGTTTTAAATGTACTGTTTTTGTTTTATTCAGATATTTAAGTACCCATCACAGGAAGCTGAGAAAATGCCGCCAACTGGTCAAGCTACGATTGATTTCAGCAATGTTAGTAATGAAGATTTGTCGCAGATGTTGAAAGACTATGGAGTTGATGTCGGACCTGTCAATGGTAATGTCACAAGGAATCAAATAGTGTAACCTGTTTTACATTGACAAAATGCAATTTTGTTACTTGAGTCAGTGAAATCAGTAATTCTCAACATGTTTAGATTGTGGCAGACACAATCATGTGCCCCACTAAATGGTGTAGGTGCAATGTTGCCATTTTGATGCTTTTCGCACCAAATTTAGTGCTTTTTCAAGTCATTTAGTGCCAAAATATTGCATTTAGCATGGCCGCATGAATTTGGTGCTTCACAAACTTTTTTGGTGCTTTTTTTGGGGTGGGTAAAAATTACTTTAAAAATCATTTTGGGAACACTGAAAAGCCGAATTTGATCTGAAGCGAGGGAGTAAAACAGTCTTAGTACATTACCGCGCAATAGTCAAGTAATTTAACTCCCTATAATACGATCTAGTTGAAGTGAGTGACTGCAACGCGCAGGAAATATGCAAATGCAAAAAACCGAACTCAGTCGCATAAGTACTTGGTGTGATGAAGCTGGGGCAATGGTCAACCCAACAAAGGCAACAGTGACTTGGTTCTCGTTGAATAATCATATTGTCAACAACCCAACACCAACTGTAATGCTGTGTTCAGAGACGGTGGAAAGAACGCAGGCAATGAATTACCTGGGGATACGGTTTGATCGAAGCCTTGCTTATAATGTGCACATAGACCAGGTGATAACAAAGGCCAAGCGGGGTTTGGCAGCGATGCGAGTGATGGCGGCAGCAAACTGTGAGCAGCGTCATCTATGTCTTCTGTACGAGGGGCTGGTCATGTCTGTTTTGGAGTATGCAATGGCAATCCTGACTCTCAGCCATAAGCAGATAGAAAGGATGGAAAGGATACAGAATGAAGCTATGCGCATTATTCTTGGATGTACAAGAGATACAGCATGCAGGGCGATGCGCTACCTTCTTGATTTTCCAACCATTGAAGAGAGAATACAAGTTTGCAGGGCACGCGCCTACCTCAGAATTAACGCAAACACACAACATCCACTGCATAGTGAAATTAGGAAGGTGAAGGGCAGCAGGTTAAAAAGAGGACGGTCGTGGATGGGTCAAGCCGAAGACATTCTTCAACAGGTGTGTTCACTTGAGGACTTAGAACCTGGCGAGGAGTGGGTGCAAGTGCCAACAGACTTCTGCACATCCTTTTCAGTTTGCATCCAACTAGATAGAAAATGCAGACAAGAAAATCCGGCTGCTGTTGAGGCTGAAGTACAAGCGTTGATTTTCGAGAATTCGCTAGACGGTGACGCGGTCATCTACACAGATGGGTCGGTCGTCCGACATGTGAGAAGCTCATGGGCCTTTACAGCTCGGGCCGGAGGGAGAATTGTGAAGGAGGACTCTGGTGCTTTCACTGAAACCACAAGTAGCCTGACCATGGAAGTCATGGCAGTAAGTAAAGCAATAACATGGCTCGAGACACAGACATTCACTAGGGCTTGTTTCCTTAGCGACTCAATGAACATGATCAAGAGGATAGAGGAGGGGTCGATCCGAAGAGAATGGCTGCTGCCTCTGAAGCGGTCTCGGCTGGCAAAGATTAGTTTCATCTTCGTGCCAGGTCATGCGGGAGTACAAGGAAATGAGCGGGCTGACAAGCTCGCAGGTGAGGCTACTGTGGAGGGCGGACGCGCCATGGACCAGGCTGACATTCTGAATGCTCTACGAGAAGTGAGACTTTTGCGAGAACCAAGTGATGACTGTGAATCTACAACAATGGCCAGACTGCAGGAGCAGCAAATTAAAAGAGGGGTGGCCAAACAAGAACACTACGCAGGAAGCCAAAGAAGATTGATAAACCAACACAGAACTGGCGTCGTTAGCCGCTACACGCTGCGGGATTTGCTGAGGAGGGGATCCGAGCACTTATGGACTGAATGGTTCGATGTGCAACGAGGATGATCTGTCGACTAACTAACTAACTAACTAAAAGATTGTTTAAACAAGAATGGACTTGAGTTGCAAAGACTAGTTGCACTCGGCACTGACAATGCATCTGTCATGACAGGTGTAAATAATGGAGTATTTACAAAATTAAAATCCGAAGTTCCTTATCTGATACTAGTTAGGTGTGTATGTCATTTCCTTCAGCTGGCAATGTCACAGGTTGCAGCTGCTTGTCTGCCCAGGAACATAGAGTTCATGATTAGAGAGACATACAACTGGTTTTCTCACTCAAGTCTACATCAAGCAAAGTACAGGGAGCTTTTTGCTTCAATAAATGATCCGCTGAACGTTGTTCAATTAAGCCAGACACGATAGATGTCCATTTAATCTGCCATTGTCACAATATTGCAGCAGTGGGTCGAGCTCAGAACTCATTTTGATATAGCAAGACTCAACGAGCACTGTTATACAACAGAACTTCTAAATTCTATGTTTAGCGACATGAAAAACTAGTATATCTCATATTTCTCAAGCATATTCTTGGAGGGCCGAGGGGTTAGCAGCTTTCTCCATTAATCCCAAATACTCTCGTAGTCAACGTGAGCGGATGAGAATTAGCAGTGGTTCGAGTCACGCTAGTGACTTATGAGAGTGTGCAGCCGGTCAACTTGAAGGATTTATCTAGTTAATTCACGTAAGTTGTGTGATTTCTGCAGTATGTACCTGACAAGATGCAACAAAATATGCCAGGCAATAAATTGTGCAATCTATTGTTTGTGTCTTCGTTATTCAAATTCACTACGGGAAAACATTGTTTTGAAGATCTGGAATAAACTTCATTTTAATATTCAGTGATAATAATAAATTATAATGTGCTACTTTATAACATTTTGAATGAATACCGCCTGTGGCTAAGGGCTTGCGAACGCGGTTTGTGAGCCCGTATACCCGGGTTCGAAACACGGCGATGCTGGTTTTTTCGAAAAAGGTATAGGGGCCGGTCGTTCAGAAAGCAATGGCAAACTACTGAACATAACTACTTGCCTAGTACATCAACAGCAGCTGAAAATGCTGGTGTTGACTGCAACGTCCCGTAAGGGATACGCAACACAATTAGAGTGCTTAAGCCAGTGCTTAATTTAGTGCTGTTTTGGCTCGAGAATAGTTCTGATTGGGATTTGGCAGATCTGGAATAAGCTTCATTGTAATAAGAAGTGATAATAATAAATTATAATGTGCTACTTTGTTACATTTGTAATAAAAACAGTTAATGCTTTTTTGTTTGGTGCTTTCCAAAAGAATTTGATGCTTTTTTTGGGTCGATTTTGGTGCTTTTTTCATCAAAAGGACATGGCGACACTGTGTAGGTGTTATGTATCACGACATACCCTCAGTCCTTTGTGTTCAAGATCAATTTTCTTATTTTCTCCATGCCACCAGCGCAAGTTTGTCTGTCATGATTTATTTATCTTGGTCTGTCTGTTGCGAAGGGGTTATGGACGCAATTAATAATCCTGCATACCACATTCAAAATACAGCTGATTTGGCAGATACCGCCTTGCATTGGTTTTCATAATATGGCACAAGTGCCAGTTTTTCAGAAACTATGGCAAACTACTAAACGTAAACTTGCCAAGAAATCATTAACAGCCAAAAAATGCTAGGGTTGATTGAGATATCCTATAAAGACTATGTAACTATCTTCTTCTACCTATGCTTCTTCAACCACTGATTTTTCCAGTCGTCACAATATTTTCCAGTGCTTCTCTGGGTACTCAGGTTTTGCAAATTGCTGCTGTGAAGCTACTGTGTTCTTAACTTTGTTCAATACCAAAACAAAAAGCAAGTTTGAACGAAGCAAAAATGAATGGCAGAAAAGGGGGTGTAGGGGCTTGTCACAGTAATGACTATAAAGTTGTTAATATGGTAACAGACATGTTCTTTTATGTATTAAATTAAAGGAAATTGTTTGGTCGTTTGTCATATTCTAAGGCTCCTGATTTCTTCAGGATTGGAATAAATATAGATGTACGTAATTCAGGTGGTACATCTCCAGTATCATATATTCTGTTCAGCAACTTGGTAACATTGTCTATCTCAAATTCTTCAAAGGCGTTGATCGTGTCTGTTATGTTGTCTGGAATCAAGGTCATGCTGGATTTTGTAGTTAAGAGCATTCTCAGTTTCCATCCTCAGAATTAGTAGTCTTTCATTATTATAGGGAATATCATACTATTCCTTACGTACATCATTGTAAAGGTCTTCCATGTGATCTGTCCATGTACCTGAACTTATCCTTATGCTTTTGCCATCTCTGGTTTTCAGACAATTCATTGAAGTGGCTTGTCTTTGTGAAGTCATTCATTCTTTGCAGGCATTATTTCCTATTTTGAGCTTTGTGCATTAAAAAAAAATTATGTTGCAATTTTCATCATACTTCTTTTACCTATTTACACAATTTTCTAATGATTTTAAAATTTTTAATCTCTTCATAATTTGTTTTTTGAAAGTTATGTTTGATGTTTCAGTTAATTTTAAGATGTCTTCGTTCATAAATTTCCTACACCTATAAAAATTTTGAGTTAAAAATCTACCCAAAGTATTTCAGGATCCTCGCCGGTGCTACGGAGTTCGTGCACTAAGCTGAGATTCTCCAGACTCAGGCTTGACTTAGGAGTAGAACGGAGCACTTATGGGTTACACCTGTGTGCCGTGATGTTGATTCGTCGACTAAACTAACTAAACTAAAAACTACACCTATAGTCTTCTCATTTCTATTTTCCCCTCGTTCTAGTCCAGAATATTTTTAGCTTTATTTTGTTTTTGTAATTCTTCTTCCCTGACATAATCTCTGTTTACACTGAACATTTGATTGAAAATCTCTCAACATTTTATTTATTTTTATATTCTTATAACTCCTTTATATTGCAGCGGCTACAAGGAAAACTTATGAGCGCAAGCTTGTTCAGCTTAAGACAGGATCTCTTCCACCTTGTAGCCAAACACCTGTTGATGATGATGATGATGAAGGTAATCATACTGAAAGTCAAACTGTGGTAGTCAAATATAATTGTACCAAGTAATTTCCTCATGTCAGAAACAACAATTATTCAGCACTTACCAAATATTTCGTTTATATTTTAAAAAATAAAGAACCCGTTTCCACAGCATGAAGGTCTGTTGAGTATATGGTGCTAGCCTCAAAGTAACGTAAGTCTATAATAACCGCCTTCTTTAATTGTTTACTTCTTTTACGGTTTTTATTTGAAGATCTGTAAGCCGTAACCCTAATCTGTACTTCTACCATGTGTATGATGATAGTGATTCTGTAATTGAAGTAAACTTTATCATGTACATTAGTTTAAGTAATTTAAGGACTCCTTTCCACACCCTTAGACTTACTGGGTAAATGGTGTTTGTCCCATATTTGTGTAAAACAACCCAGTCTTCAGTGTGTGTGTATCAGTATCATACCAGCAGCCTTGACATCTCCGGACATTTCCTGATAACTAGGTTAGATTTAGATTGGGTCAATATGGGCACTCAGGTATGTTTTATAAATCCCTCTCTTCGTTTGAACACATGACCACCGGCCCGGCAAGCAAGGAGACTAGGCACTGCCCATCCGGAGCTCCCTTTGTTCACATATTTTGGGAAATAAGGCTTCTTTGGTCACCATCTCGTACAACAGCAGACTTGTATATATGGGATGTTTCATTGAAATAGCTGTAATATTTATCATGTACAGAAAACAGCTCACAGCTTTATTTAGAATCCGCCTCATCCTCCTTTTTCTTTCCTTATTCTTCTTCTGTTGCTTTTATTGTTTCCTGTGCTTCTATTCCAGCATGTGTTGGTACTGGACAATGAGACTGGGGTATTCATCCTCAGTATGTCTTATAGTAATTGCAGCTTTGGGCCAGATATCCATTCCTTGTCTGGCAAATTCTGGACAGTCTTGTAGGGTAGCTCTGGAGTTTTGCTTTGGTGCTCTACAGCTGCAAATGGTGCTCTACAGCAGCAAGTGGCAGAGTCTATAAGAACCATTTGGTGCTCTACAACTGCAAGCGGCAGAGTCTGTCAGAACCATTTGGTGAAGTGAAGAGACAAACTGTTAACACATCTCCACAATGTAACACTGCTCTCTCTCTTCTCCCTAATGACTTGTCTAATGACACAGTGGAGAAGAGGAAAGATGAGTTTGTCTCTCACTTTTTGCAGTTACAGGATAATCACATTGAAAGTGGTTAGATGTCAAGTTGGAATATAAATTATCTATTTACCATGTAAGGAAGTCTGAAGAAGGACTTCAAATGAGTATATTAGACAACAACAAATGTTTTTCCACAGTGAATTTGAATAACGAAGACACAAACAGTAGATTTATTGCCTGGCATATTTTGCTGCATCTTGTCTTTAAAATTACTGTGGTATACATTTCAAATTAAAGTGTGAATATGTGTGCAGTGTATTTCAGCTTTAGTTTATGTTGTGTGATTTCTGACCTGATAAGATGCAGTGAAATATGCCAGGCAATAAATCATGCAATCTATTGTTTGTGTCTTTATTATTCAAACAACAAATTTGTCACTCTCTAATTACATAATTTAAATCACACATATGGCCTTGAATCCAACATTACATACTGGAAAGCTACATATTGTCCTAGAAAATACCCAACACACTGACCCCTACATATCCAGGTCAGTACAGTAATTTAACCTCATGCCATTAAGGGGCAGTTACGGTAGCGCTGCAGCTGGCTGGCTTGCTTGGTGTACACGTGCTCCCACAAGGCCGCAACCACATCTGCCCTGTCATGCATCAATACTCCACCAAGTTCTGCCGAGCTGCTTGCTGGTATGTGTTTGAATACCCCTTGGGGTAGAAATTTGTTTTACAAAATGACCAGAGCACCCAGACAGGAATAAGTTCTGGGAAGTTAAGACAGCCAGAATGATGTTGACCACACACTGAGTGTTGATTAGTCCATACATATGGGACTAGCACCATATACCCATTACACCTTGAATCGTGAAAAAGGGTTCTTACTTTGTGCCATTCAGGAATCTTGAGGTCAAAGTTGTTAAGTATAATGTCTGTTGTTAACTTGAAAAATGTGCTCAGTTCATATCCAGTATCGGACATTTTTTACACTATCACAAGTCCTCCTTGTAAAAGAATGTCTTGGAAAGTAAAAGCAGAGGGTACGATACTGACCACATCACCCAAAGCATGCTGGTCTATAAAAATATGGATCTGATGCCTCTTCAGGAGTGTCCAAGGGTCCTAATCTTTACTTGTTTATACATGTCCCCCTGATATATTGGCAGTCATAGCTGATAGAACAATGACCCCCTATAGACAACAATCACCTTCAAATTAATAAGCTTGTGAGGGTAAAACCATGGGCAGCTCCATTTGCGGCTGACTCAGTCACAGAACTATGGACCCTACTTCTCTTTGAGGTTGAACAGGGTAAGGGTAATGGTAGAATCGAAATCGGCAGTCATGACTTTCCTCAGTCTTCTCTGTTGTCTGATATTTGATGAAGTTGTTGCTGGTTATTTTATTATGTGCTGCCTGGCTGTTTAAACACATACATCTTTCTCTGTCTTCCTCCACTTCTCTGACCTTGCATTTTATCCACTAAGGTTCATTACTCTGTTTAGCCCCTTCTGTTGACTTGTCCCATCAATTTTGTCTGTTTCTTCTGTTTTTCATGATGGATCTTGTCATACCTGCAGCTCTCAATACCTGAGCATTTGTTTCTTATCTCTCCAATATTCTTCTGGTTTTCATGAAGAATCTTGTAATAACCTGCAGCTCTCGATACCTTATCATTTGTTTCTTCTCTGTCCACATTCTTCTGGTTTTCATGATGGATCTTATAATAACCTGCAGCTCTCAATACCTTAGCATCTGTTTCTTCTCTGTCCAATGTTCTTCTGGTTTTCATGATGGATCTTGTAATACCTGCAGCTCTTGATGCCTTAGCATTTGTTTCTTCTCTGTCCAATATTCTTCTCGTTTTCATGATGGATCTTGTAATACCTGCAGCTCTCGATACCTTAGCATTTGTTTCTTCTCTGTCCAATATTCTTCTCGTTTTCATGATGGATCTTGTCATACCTGCAGCTCTCAATACCTTAGCATCTGTTTCTTCTCTGTCCAATGTTCTTCTGGTTTTCATGATGGATCTTGTAATACCTGCAGCTCTCGATGCCTTAGCATTTGTTTCTTCTCTGTCCAACATTCTTCTCAAACACCACATCTGTGCTGTCTTCAGTTTCTTCACTATGCCATTACTCATTATCCAGCATCTGTATTCATCAGAATAGCAGGTAATATGCAACAAGTAAGCAAATATGCTGACTATGACAGATGTTTTAAAAAAAGAACATTTTTTTTTTTCAGAAGTTCAAATCAGACGGCCAGAAAATCTGAGACCAGGACAGGACCTGTAAGTTGCTGATTGTGATATTATGAGGGAAAGTCAATATGTAAAAGGAATTTTGCAAATAACTTTTTTTTACAAGTTCTAACCACAAATTTTGTGTGTGTTATTTCTTAACACAGTCGCCTTGATTGGCAGTACACTTGGCCCACATGTCCCTAGCTTGACTTCTAGGGAAAAGTGTTTGGGTGTGGCCTTAAACCAATTTTGCCACGACTGTTTCCTCATTGTTATCTGCAAACCTCTGATCTAAACAAGATCAAGTTTGATGGCGCCATGTCTGGAATGTATACTGGATATTTCAAGACCATAAATTTCAGAGTACATTATGTATCCACTGTATGTGCAGCCATTGTCCATGCTCTTCCATGCACTTTATAATAAAATTCCTGTTACTTAATGACTTGCCCTAGTATAAGAATATTTTGTCATGTAATCTGGAGATTGTTGCCATCATCATCAAGTGCCTTGCTAATTAGCATGAACAATTAAGCTTGTTTACACATTTTCTCCAGGATATGCCCCATGTGCTGACACTTTTTTCCATTCTGTGACGGAAAGGAGGTGCATGAGAATGGAGATCAAGGCTGCCACTACAGACTGAAATTGCTAATCCATCATTTACAAAGATGATTATTATGACTCTGTCTGTGCTTTGGCAGTTCAGAATGAAATGTTGTGATAACCTACGCTAACCCACGGCTACCATCTCACACCTTCGAGGACTTGTGTGGATCTGTTGTCCAGGTCTTGAAGATGTGCATGTAAGTGAGAGACTGATAGGACTTCAGTCACCTATCATGGGTGCACTGAAGATGGACAGAGGGGATATACTGCAGTCAGTAAATGACTAGATGAATCGTCATGATTATGGGTGTTGGAGTGGAGAATTGAGTGTGAACTGCTTGCAGTGAACACAGACAGGACATTCCCATTGTGTGCCTCACAAATTAGCATGAACAGTCATGCCTGTTGACAACTCCATCTCTCTAGGACTGTGTATCAGTTCATGCTCTAGGACCTTTCCATGCCTTGTTGCAAGACTGTTCAGGATCTCTTTCGTCTCTTAATTTTACCGGTTGCTGTGTGTTCCTTCATATTGTGTGGCCAAAATATGTTGCTTGTTTCCTTCTTTTATTATCATCATGAAATATTTAGAATGTGATAATATGCCATCACTTCAACTCAGCATTATTTTCATCATCATCATCTTAATGCATTCAGTATCTCGTGTCTTTAGAAAAAGTGTTTTCCCATCCTCTACCACATGAAGGTGTCGTTTGTATCTCCCGCTTGCAAGCTTTGAACCCAAGCATAGTCCATACATGCTATTTCCAGTAGCACAGGACTGAATGTTTTGTGTGGATTAGCTTTCCCTATTACCAGTGTCCCTCGCCATCTGGCAAACCCACTCTGACTTCAGAAGTACTTGTAATTTACGCCCCAAAGTCAAAAACGAGAAGTCAACATTTTAGTCCAACTGACTGTGGTAGGTGCTAAACTCCCTACCTCAGCATCAGCTCACCGGATGTTTAAAAACAAGCACTCTTATCCATTTGGCCATGCTGACCTGGAGGTGTTTTGAGATGTTCCCTTTGATGAGTTATAAGACCATAGTGGCATTTCTCAAACCTGGTGCTTTTAGAAGAAATACAAAAACAAAGAAACGTAACAGATGAAATGTCTATAAATCATCATCATCAGGTGTCTTGCCAGCTGGTGTAGGCATTCATGTCTCTCACAGATCTCAGTTCTTTGGTGTTCTGGATCAACTCTGCTGATGATATTCCTCCATGCCACCATCTCAGCCCTTCCAGCATAATTTTTCTTGGTCTCTTTTTGCCTCTTCCCCTTGATCTTTCTAGTCGTCACGGCGTTCTCCAATGACTCTCTTCTCATCACATGACCACAGAAAGCTATTTGTTTCATTCTTATTATTGAATATAATCTTCTAGTTTCATTAGCCTCTTTCAGGCAGTTGTTAGTTACTCTGGAAGTCCAAGGAATTCGCAACATTCGTCTCAGGAACCACATCTCTGTTGCTTCCAAGTTCTTCCTGATTTGTTCATTTACATTCCAAGATTCACTGTCACACAGCAAAAGAGTCTCTATATAACATTTCAGCACTCTATTACATTCAATAATAGTGACTTATTGCATAAGATACCTTTCATTTTCTGAAATGCAGCTTTTGCTTGGCTTGTTCTGATCTTAATCTCTGTTGTGCATCTTCCACATGATGTTATAATTTCCCCCGGGTATTTAAAATTATTCACTTGTTTAAGAATTTACCCTTCTATTTCCATTTCACATTTTGGTATGACTTTTTTCTTTTGATATAACCATTGTTACTGTTTGCTTGATATTCATGTAGAGTCCTTCATTGCACTCTCTGTGTAGATTGTTTATATTATAACCTTCGATTAGTATTCCTGGCTTCTCTTTGATCTCTCTCATTATTACATTAGAGAGAGAAGAGATCCGGTGACATAACACCCCTAGCTTTATTTGATCATAATTGGCCTCTTTATGTCCCAGTTTAATTGCTGCTACCTGATTCCAGTAAATATTTGTTATTGTTCTGAGATCTTTCCCAAAGTCGCTTAAAAGTCGACAGGGTCGACTTCATTCACCGGGTTTTATCCCATTTGGCTCGGTCTCTTTCCGCAGCACGGAAAGCATCGCACAAAGCACGAACTCCGTAGCTTTTAGCGACGACCCACAGGAGTCTCCGAAACATTTAACTCGTAAACCAAAGGGTACGGCCCAGAATCGAACCCACAACCTTCAGAGCACGAGTCAAACGGCTTGACCACTTCACCACAGAGACTCCCTTAGACTCGCCACAGAGATCTTTCCCATCAATAATATAAATAAATGATGCTGAATTTAACATGGAGCAACAGAACAAGAAATGATGCTGTTAGAAAATATGTTGGCATACTACCAGTATTAAGTCTTGATGACAGAGCAACAGGTGGAATGGTTTGCTATGTATGACTACCTTCAGACAGTGCTTCCCAGGAATCAGTGTTGCTCACATGGAGATGATTATGAAAGCTTAGCAACACTGAGTCACAATGAGAGAAAAGGCTGGCCCTGCAAAAGACAGACACACAGAATAACTGACAGTAAAGACATTAGTTTATGGGGCACATGTGAGATATTGTTCTAGAACTTTCTTTATGTCCTGATAGCAGAGAGGCAGAAAGAAAACATCTTTTAGTAGATTCTTAAAAACTATAAAGGAAGTTCCCATGGCAGATACTGATGTTAGGATGTGAAGCCTTAGATCTTCACGTGCAGGTCTGCATGGCCGAATGGGTAAGAATGCGGTTTTTTTTTAAACATCAGGTGTGCTGATGCCAAGGTTAGTGGTTCAACCCCTACACCAGGACAGCTGGACTAAAATGTTTACCTGTCCTTGGGGACGTAAATTACAAGTACCCCTGAAGCCGGAGTGGGTTCGCCTGATGGTGAGGGATAAGGGATACTATTAATAGAGAAAGCTAATCCACATGCAAAATTCAGTCCATCACTACTATAAATAGTGTGCATGGACTACACTTGAGTTCAAAGCAAGTGAGCACCCAAACAAAATCTTCACATAATCATCATCATGTGCCATACCGACAAGCATGGGCTGTTATGTTTTTGTCATCTCACTTGATCACCAGAGTCATGGTTCTTGTCTCGACCATACCACATGGCCAAGCCATCCAGGTTTTTACTTCTCTGCCTTCCCTTGTTCTTTCCCCTCAATCTTGCCAGCTGTCACCAGGTTCTCCAATTTATTTCTTCTCATAACGTGTCCAAAAAATTATGACTGTCCACGTCTAATTTCTCTAATCAGTTTACAGTTTTCATTTGTTTCTTGTAGGACTTGGTCATTAGTTTTTCTGTCTGTCCATGGTTTTCTTTGCATTTTCCTCAGAAACCACATTTTCACAGCCATCAGATGTTTTTCAGCTTGTCTGCTCATTGTCCACATAGGTTCTACTTCACATAATAGGCCAGGATAAATGAGGTGAGGTGGCCAGTTTCCGTCCTTGATACCTTTGGTTCCCTATGAAATACTGAAAATTATTTGGTGCCAGTTTTATAAGGTAGGATTGACCCCAGAGCCATACTGGTCGGAAAAGAATTACCCACTGCTGGGAGTTGAGCCCAGACCAATGTCTTTGTAAGCAAGTGCACTAAACATTATGCTATTGCAGATACAGAAGGTACTTCACCTTTGCTTTTCCACATCTGGTGCTTTGTAACCTCTAATACCTTGATTCCCCAAAGATAGTTCAAGCATTGTTGTTTGTGACCAGACACTAAGAAGCTAACCTTGCCTCTTCTTTCAACTTGTATCCCTTTTGGGGCCTATGCCCTCAACCAGCTCAGGTAAAGACCATGTTTTTTGCTGTATTCTTTTATGTGGACAAACACTTCCACCTATTATGTACTGATTCTCTGCACGGAATTTAGCATTTAACTCTCCATTTTTATTTATTACCCCATATCCATACTTCCCCATTAACTTTTCGGAACCTGTGTTATCCGATCATGTTTGGCATTCAGGTCACCCAGAATAATTTTCCTCTTTGTGGCTTGAGAACAGCACTATTTCACCTGTGCTGAGAAGCTTCTCCATTCCACCTTGTTTTACGTAATCCCAAAATGCTAATCTCATGATTTCAGAGCTTATGTTGCCACACATTCCTGCTGTCTTTTGTCAATTTCCTGGCTATCTCCCATTCTCTGCTTGAATTTCCACATGTATTTTAAGAATCTGGCTGTGCCTCCGCTGTGTAACTGACCATTACATGTCGTCACTTATTTATTTTCAGCTGGGTACAGTGTTAACATAATGTATGATGAAAATGTTTGCAAGTTTTCTTTGTTAAGCCAGCACTGCCATTTTCAGGTCTGAGTCAACTTACTCTTATGGGAGTTCTGTGGGAGATTCAAGTTTCTCTGCATCCCCTTCCTATGCGTATCCAAGACACACAGATGTGATAAGTCGACCATTGTTATCAGCAGACAGACAGACACCATCCTCGTACTCCACCCCTCTCAGGAGACCCATGCCCGCTAAAGTGTAAGCCAGTTATTTGTTTTTCATTTCATGTAGGATTTGACACAGGCTGAAATACCACATGCTACATCAACTAAAGGAGCTACTGATGAATGTGACGAACTGGCAAAATGACAGCTAAACATTTGTTGCAGGAGTGCTCAACATATGTGGAATAGAGAAAAGCATTTTGACCTACACACGCTCCATTTGAGGACAAACTCTACGGAGATGTCAACAAGCTGAAGTTGACTGCAAACAAACTTGTGATGACATGTGCAGTTACATGGAAAACTGTCACTGTTCCATTATGTGTACATAGGAAAATCTGGCCATTTCATTCTCTTGGTGCCAAGAATTACAGCTACAAATAAAGAGTAGGCCATACACCTGGTACCCTGGCAAAATATACATATTAGAATACCTTCCCAACAGGGATTTATAAAAAAAAAAAAAAATAAGAGGTTTGGCTGCTACCTAACTAATACTGAGAGTACAAATAAACAAAATTTGACTAGGAAGCTTGATGAAAGGAAAAACATACACACATACAGGCCAACTTTAACTAAAGTTTTTATCCACAAACAAGAAAAATAAAACAGAAAAGCAAGAATGCTAAGCTTGGGATTTGAGAAGGTAAACTGCTCAGTAGTAAAAGCTAGGAATGGAAAATGAAAATTTTAAATGAGAAAGGGATTTCGGAAATTACACAAAAAATGAAATGGAGAATAGGTGCACGTGCAGTTAGTCTCCATTTTGATTTGTTTCTTTTCATTTCCCACAATCATTTCCTATTTCCATTTTCAAGTTCCATAGTTTTTGTGCTGATCAAATTATCTTCTTGAATCCAAAGATAGTATTTTCGTTTCTTGATAATTTTTATTATTTTTGTTTGGCTCGTTAAAGAAGACTGGTTGAAACGTTTGCCTGTATTTGTGTGTTTTCCGTTCATTGACATTCCTAGTCATACTGTGTATTTATTTGGTTCACAACAGAGAGCATGGTGGCTTGTGATTTTGCTGAGCAAAACTGTGGTCGGGGTTCAGTCCATATCAGTGGCAGGATCTCCCCACAACCAGTACAGATTAAAGAGGTGGAATCAGACACTTGTTTAGTTTTAAAATGTAGACAAAGATGGAGGAACAGAGAGAGAGATATTAAAGTAAAAATGCAAGAGGAGCTTTCATAGCACTAGAAAATGTGTGGAAGTGAAGGAAATTAAACTTAGCACCAAAGTGAGAATTTGTAGGCACTGTTTACGAAATTACCGTCACTTATCAACTACACCTGCTAGCAAAAGATGTATGTAAATTTAAAATTAGGTGCAAAAATAACCCATTTGGTCATAATGATGTGCTTGCATTTTAAAAAGTGGATTATTAAGAATTTTGTTTATTTTATTACTCTGTGGCCTAGGGGTTGCGAGACAATGAAATATAAATTCATCAAGGTCAATTCCCACAATGAAATATAAATTCATCAAGGTCAATTCCCACAGTGAAATAGAAATTCATCAAGGTCAGCTATTGTTGCTCCACATTCACTGAATTTACATCACAACAAACATTCTTACCTCCCACAGTGAAATAAAAATTCATCAAGGTCAGTTATTGTTGCTCCACATTCACTCAGTTTACATCAGAACACACATTCTTACCTCCCGCAGTGAAATAGAAATTCATCAAGGTCATTTATTGTTGCTCCACATTCACTCAGTTTACATCAGAACACATTCTTAGCTCCCACAGTGAAATAGAAATTCATCAAGGTCATTTATTGTTGCTCCGCATTCACTCAGTTTACATCAGAACACACATTCTTACCTCTACAGGCTAAGTTGTTCATTTTGAAGGGGTGTAAATACATAAATAGCTTTAAAAGAATTATTTGCATCTACTTAATGAAACATTCAATTTTTTTATGAGGTCATTTATCATTTCAATTCAGGTTGCTGACGCCTGGTGTTACATTCTGTGTCACTTGTTAATTTTCATAGGTCGTCCCAGGAGAAAAGTATTCCCCTGTGGCTAAAACTGGTTGCTGTGGCCATTGCTGTGATACTGATTTACCTGATCTACATCAATATGGAGCCAGCGGCGGTCAGCAGCATTCCTGAGATCCAGGAGAAAATGGAGGTCTAGCCAGAGAATAAAGGTGAATGGATACTTCCCTCTGTAACACTGATGTTCAGGTAGTCCCTTGCAGATAATTCCATAGGGATGTTGGGTAGTAAGGTAGGTAGGTAGATGCATATTTCAAAGGGCTAAGAATTGGGCATGGAGGTGCATCTAACATTATGCCCTTCTTATCTCTGTCCTTTTATACATTATTTCAATTAAAGAACAACAGTATGTGAATTACAAACACCTGGGAAATGTGCAAAAATCATTACTACATGACTTATTCATATTAATTATTGATATTGTAATACTATGTTTCCCAGCCTTTTTTGTGCTATGCCCCACCTAAGCCTTTCTAAAATTCTTATTCCCCCCCCCCCCCCATATACATTATTATTAATATTCAAAAATTGAAATGTTCACTAAAGAAACTTGAATGACAGGTTTAGGAAGAAATCAATAGGAAATTATTGAGCAAACACAGTAAGTAAATTTTCAAAACATATAATGGAGAACTGAAATTCAAATACAAAATAATTGTAATGAAAGATTTTTCTATATTATTTTAATTATTAGTAATTATTTATTATTTAAATTTAGTGAGATCCTTGCGCTTGATGCTTGCTGTCAGGTTCCAATTTAGTTAACTTCAGTCTCAAGTCTGCCCGTTTTGTTATATCCAGCCGATTTCTTCCATTTTCGAATTTCCCCCCTTAACAATCGAATTGCCCCCCTTGTGGGGCGTGGGAAACACTGTTGTAATAGATTACGGGAGATACATTGAACAACAGGTAGGAGAATGCTTAGTATACTACTTTTTTTAAGGGGGTGTGTATTCTGCATTGTGATGGTGTTCAAATAGCTTGCGATTTTAATAGGAAGACTGTTCCACAGCTGAGCTGTGGAGTGCACTAAGCTGGTTTTGTATAGATACATTGGTAGGTGGCTAATTAGGCAGATAATTGCATGCATACAGACACACACAGATATGGGTGAGATGAGGTAGGTAATGTAATCCTGTTGGACATACTGCTGTGTGTAAAGCATTTCTCTGCTGCCTATCATTGCATGCATACAGACACACACACATATGGGTGAGATGAGGTAGGTAATTTAATCCTGTTGGACATACTGCTGCCTATTCTCTCCTAATGGAGCTCAGGCTCTGAACCAACTCAAGCCAAAGCTGTTTTAGACTTGTCCATGATTGGTTGGATTTTGCAGCTAAGTTTTCTATAGGATGAGGTAGCCAGTTCACACAAACCCTCATTAGTCACCACTTATGACATGCATGGTAGGTTACAGTGTTAGACTATTCTTTGCTTTCCTTTTGGCAAATTATTTACTTTCACATACACTATGTTATGAAATAATAAAATAATAATAAGGCATATATTGGCTCCTTTCTTCGCCAGCATTCCTGGCAGATACTAAGAGAACACTGAGAGAGAAGACTTGCAGTACATAGTTAAATTGTCACTGAGTAAATAATAAACTCGAGAGAAATGCTGGCTTCAATGCATTATACACATACTCACTACCATGTTTTCTTTTTCCATTACAGGCGTTATACACATACTCACAAACTACCCTGTTTTATTTTTCTTTTCTCATCACATACAAACTACCCTGTTTTCTTTTCCACCACATACTCACAACATGCCCGTTTTATTTTCCCCATCACATACAAACTACACCGTTTTCTTTTCCCATCACATACTCACAAACTACCCTGTTTTCTTTTCTCATCACATACTCACAAACTACCCTGTTTCCTTTCCCCATCACAGGCATTATACACATACTCGCTACCATGTTTTCTTTTCCTATCAGGCGTTATACACATACACACTAACATGTTTTCTTTTCCTATCACAGGCATTATACACATACTCACTAACATATTTTCTTCTTCCATCACAGGCATTATACACATACAAACTACTCTGTTTTCTTTTCCCATCACATTACTAAATTACCATTTATTTTTCAGGGCACATTTTAACAACTGTTCTGATGAATCTTCATCACTGGGAAGTGTGGTGCAGAGAGCTTACAACATGGAAACATTCACATATGGCATCACAGTGCCATTCAACTTACACAAAATATGAATAGTTGTTGAATTTTGAACAATGTTTGTAGTATATCATCTGAAAGTGTTTCTCATAAATAAGCTGATGCATGTGTTATTTTTCAAATGTACAGTAAACCCTTAATTTAACGACTACTTAGCAAAAGACTTGAATCAAACATTACAAAATAAACCATGAAATGTTGAAATAACTGGAGGAAGTGGAGATGTCGTTTTTGAGTAGGATGTTGAGAATGTCATGGATAGAAGAAAATGACTACCCAGGTATTGACAGTAGCAAGTGTTAATAGACCACACATCACAGTTATAAGGACAAGACAAATAAAATTTATGGGTCATGTGAACAAAACTTGGAATAGAGAAATTAGCTTTTTGTGAGGGGGGTGGGGATGATGGGCAGTAGAAGCAAAATGGTAAATGCTTAAAGAATTATGCAGCAATTAATCATATTATCAACTACATTAGAATATCAGAGGTACACAGTCTGTATCACCAATGTCTGCTTCTGAGCAGACACCTAAAAAAGAAGATCTTAGGGAGCAATTTCTCTGTTATGTTTATGCAGTACGGTACACTTACTTATTTCTATCACTAGATGTCTGTTGTTTTTTTTGTTAGTTGAATTGTAAAAGAATTTAATTAATAAAGTCACAATTCAGACATCACAGTCTAACCCCACTATACAACACAACTTGTGATATAAATTTGAATTGTGTTCATTTTCTTTAAATTGGTATTAACATGTTTGAAAAAATAAAAAGTTAATGTCTCTTTAACATGCCTTAAGGCAGTGCTTCCCAAACTTTTCACTTTTAAATTTTTTCTCCTTGTAATCTGGAATTTTATATGACCTCAATATTAATTTTAATATAAATATAAGATTTAATGTAATTGTGGGTGTTGTCCCGGTGCGGTAAATACTGCTCCACAATATTATTGGATGATGGTGATTTATTTAATGGTGGTCCCATTTTCATGAGTAAATATTTTATTATAGAGATTTACAAATCAAAATGTTATTCAAATGTCAAAACTACATTTCGGTCTTCTTGTAAATGTGTATATACTCGTATACACTGACAGTAATGAACATCAATATAAAATAAAAATAAAATATATTTTGGAAAACGACACCAAATCAGATGTTAAACAAGCTGACTAAATTACAGTATGCTGTAATAAATGTGATTTAATGATCAGCTGCTAACAGTAACTATTTAATGCGAGGGAAGGGCCTGTTTATTGTTTACAAGCTTATCAAATCGTAGCTCATTTGTAGACAGCGCTACCCGCAAAAGAGAACAAATTCCCATAGTGTTTCTGCATTTTGTCTTAATAATGCTCATTGACAAAAAACCAGTTTCGCAGAGGTACGTCGACGGAAATAGAACTTTCAAGGTGATTTCAGCAAGTTCAGGATATCACGTATGTTCTGCATCTTATGACAATCAGCAAATTATAATGTGCATCTTTCTCACTTTTCGTCACATAGGAAACAAAAGAAACGCACATCATCAAAAAACAAATGTCGACCGGACCAGCTTTTAGTATCAGCTTTTAGTATCGGTCTCAGCTGGTTACTATTTTTAACTTTCCCATTGAACCAATGATTCACTTCTCCTTAAAAATAAATAATCTATGGGCTATGCGGCTGCAGGCTCAATTTATTTTAAAATTAAATCACCATAAAAATGGTTTGGATGTCATGTTTTGAGAAAAGGGCAATCTTGGTTTTAAAAAGTTCTAAACAATCCTCGAAGGAGAAAATATTAAAATTTTTTCTTACTTTTATTTCAACTCACGTTGCGGACCGGCAAAGAAGGGCTTGCAGACTGGCACCGGTCCGCAGACCACCACTTTGGGAAGCACTGCCTTAAGGCACACTGCACACATGTGACTAGATACACATGTTTATAGACAACAGACACTGGCGGAAGATGTGGTCAGTATCATGCCAGCCTCCTTGACTTCCCACAACATTTCCTGAAACCCACTTTAGGCTGTGTCGACCTGGCAGCCCAAGTCATTCATTCAGTAGCATGTCCTTGACAGAACCTCGCTCCCATAACAACCTTCCTGAAAACCTCTCGATTATAAGCAAGATGTCCCGCGTACAACACACCCATCTGGAGATCATCCGCCACATCCTGCACCCATCTTCTCTTTGGCCTTTCTCTCTTCCCGGGCATATACCCCTCCATTACTGTTTTCTCCAAACTTTCGTGACATTTCAAGTGACCAAAATATTTAAATTGTCTTTGTTTTACTGTCTTTAATAGCCAACCTTCTTCAGTATTCAGCTCTTGAAACATGGATATATTTGTTCTTTTATTTATCCAAGGTATTCTTAGAATCCATCTGAAACATTTATATTCAAAGGCATTTATGCGTTATTCAGCTTTTTCAGTAAGTTTCCAGGTCTCACATTCATATGTTGCAATGGGGAAGATGCATGCTTTTAAAAATCTAATTTTTTTTAGTTCTAGCTGACCCACTCCATAATTTATTCAGTTGATTTAGTCTTTGAAGAGCAATAGATATTTGTTTTTTAAATACTAAAATAAGTGAATAAATTAAGGAGTGGGAGCCCAAGTCAGTTTAAAAACTTCAAACCCACCCCAGTGCGTATTGAACTCATGATCCCCTGGTGAGAGCAGATTAGTGTGTAGCCACTATGCTAGCACGGTTCCTTACCCTATTAACATGTACCATATTATTGTTTATTAAGTGTAAACCTATTTAAAAAGGAGGCTGCTAAATCAAGGGTTTACTGCATGTGATGATTTTTGTATGTTAAGTTATCTGGTTGTTATATCATCTGATTTAGCTTACTTTTTACTTGATCTTCATATCCATGGAACCAACGTTTCTCTTTTTGTCTGAAATATTTTTTTCTGGTACTGTATGTGTTAATGTGTAAACATAACATTTCTTTGTTGACATGTAGTGTCCCCCCCCCCCCCCCCCCCCCCCCAATAGAGAGATAGATAAGCTCTAACATAGTGAAACAACGCATTTAAACCATCTGCTTATTTTCTTGTCGTTAATGAGCATTGTGTTGTGTTTATTATTAAAATGTTATGTGTGTCTACATCATACAGACATACCTTAGAAATGTTGCAGGTTTGGTTCTAGACCTCTTCAATAATACACATTTTACAATATTGCGAGTTACATACAATTATTTTGGCTTTCTAATTAATGCATTATGTTTGTTGTATTGTGCTTATTATTAAAATGTTATGTGTGTCTACATCATACAGACATACCTTAGAAATGTTGCAGGTTTGGTTCTAGACCTCTTCAATAATACACATTTTACAATATTGCGAGTTACATACAATTATTTTGGCTTTCTAATTAATGCATTATGTTTGTTGTATTATGCTTATTATTAAAATATTGTGTGGGTCTACATCATACAGGCATACCTTAGAGATGTTGCTGGTTTGGTTCCATTCTTCAATAACACACATGTGGCAATATAGCGAGTTACATACACATAATTTCAAACACATTATTTTGGTTTTCTATTGTATAAAGACAAAAACCATGTCTGTTAAATAGGCAATAGTAAACAAAAGGCACAATAAAGAACTCTTACATACCTTGAGGTATATTGGGTTTATAGTGCTGGCCTCATTTATTTTATAAGTCAATCAGTATTTGATGGACAGCGTGGCCAGTATCATGTCCTTCCTAAAATGTTTCCTGGTATATTACGCAGGCTAGTTCAACCTGGAAACCCTAGTCAATTTAACAATATGCCTCAGTAGGGATTCAATTGCATCACCACCAGTACGACAGGCAAATGTGCTAGTCACTGGGCTACCATGGCTCCTGAACAGGTGATAGTGCTGGGTCTAAAATAACAATACTCTATTGCTAAAACTCGTGAACGTAAACTTGCCCAGGAATCACAAACAGACAAAAAAAATGTTGGAGTTGGCTGTGATGTCCTGTAAAGGAAATGCAACTAACTATTGCTAAACACATGTGACTGTTTTACTTCAGTACTTTGTGGGGAGAGGTCAGCATGGTCGAAAGGATAAGAGCATTCTCTCTTAAATTGCCCAAATGCAGATTGGGGTGGGATGTTTAACCCTTGGTCAGTTGAATTAGAAATTTGAAATATCTGGAAACACTATGTCAAAGCAAAGAAACATTTTGCATACTGTATTCTTTTCAAGGTTTTAAAAAAAAATTAAAATGCGCTTCTGTGTACTTAAAATATTTGATTTCAGCAGATTCATAGAAATGAAATCATGCATTTTAAACAGATACAGAATAATCTCTTGATTTTCTTATATGTATATATGCCTTTTAGCTAATAGTATGATAAGCTTACACTTTAGATGTTCATCCAAATTTCATTTCCTGTTGACAGTCATCTCATCCATTCTCTTGGCAGCATAAGAAAACAATTCATCTTATCCATTCTCTTGACAGCATAAGAAAACAAGTAATATTAATGTCAGTAGTTTATATAAATGCCTGGGCTAAGCCATCAGAAAACAAAGAATACATGTGTCCACATTGAGGTAAAACACCAGGCTGCTGTCATTTGCAAAAACAAAAAGGCAGGTCACTTATGATACAAGCAAGTAAAGGTCCCTTTTAAATACCCAAGATACATTGGGTGTATGGAGATAAACCCATTAGTGGGTGATGTGGTTAGTATCACCTGGGTCGCCTTTACTACTAGAGACATTTCTTGGTGCCAATTTTAGGCTGGGCCAACCTGCAAGACTAGGTCAATTTTAAACATTCCCATCTGCATGCTGTGGATTAAACCCATGATCACTGGGCCCAGTAGGTGAGTGTCTGGACACTACACCACAATAGTTTTAGAGGTACAGGTCCGCTTCTAACTTAAACATTGGTGGATCCACACACTAGTGTATACAATTTGTGCTAAATAAAAAGCTTTACGATGTTATTCTCTTCCCTAATTCCAAAATTATATTTGTAGCCTTCTCTAATAAAGGCAAAAAATAGGTCTAGTGTCCTTGCTGCATTGGAAATTAAAAAGAGTAGACCACTTATCTGGCAAAACTTAGTATTTATATGGAGGACAAGGGAAAACATCCACACATTATTTTCTAAGAATAAGGTTATGCCGGTCACAAGGCTTATTTATGCTGGAGTTAAGGTTATGCTGGTTACAAGGCTTATTTATGCTGGAGTTTAAAAAAATGGTAACAGTCTTTCGACGGAACAACCTGATGTAACATGTACTGCTGATGTAAATTGACATACTGCATTGATAAAATGACATATCTTAAATGAACAACCAACTGATATTTATGTAAAAGTTGTTACTAGTGCTGTTCTGCAGCAAGCTGTACAATGTATAGAGAGCTGTAGCATATTTCAGTGCCAGTAACAGCAGCACAATTTGTGCCATTTTTATTTTCATATGTAACTCATTCTCAGTACTACCACCATTAATGGTGCCCAACTGTAAACTGGAAGAACAAGACATGTTCGTTAGCTGCTTGTGACGTACGTCATTAATATCTACCATTTCTACTGTTTTGTGTCGCGGTTAGAATTGGTTTATAAAGCTGCAATTTTAATGCTTCCATCATATGCATAACTTTCTGACCTACACTCGTATTAAATAAAAGAAAACTAAATATGACGAAGTTTGCCTATCTGTTCTGTGTTTGTGTATATGCCATCTGACTGGTAGAGACCCTGCCACTTGAATGTGAAGCTTGCACATATGCTAGGTCAAAGCATTATAAAGTGAGATGACCAGCTCATTATTTCCTTACCACTTTTCAAGTAGTGAAAGTAAAAGACATATACACACCTGGTTGTTTAGGGGTTAGTGAAACATAGTTTCACAATTCCCCTACAAAGTAGATGGTTCAAAATCAGCTGCATGCGATTTGAAAGCTGAGCAGTTTGGAACTAACTTCACATACCCTGAGGTGCACTGGGTATATGGTACTAACCTCATATTTGTATAGCACTTGAGGGAGTGGTCACTGCCATGCCAGGCACCTTTATGTCCCATAACAATTCCTGGTACACATTTTAGCCTGGGTCAACCTGGGAGCCTGGTTAAATGTTAAAACATCCGCCTCAATGGGGATTTGAACACATAACCACCAGGCAGACAGGTAAGCATTTTAGCCACTGCACCTCCACAGCACCCATGCCCATGGTAAGTAAAGAATAAAATTACATAATGAACATTTGTGTGGTAGTAACATACCATACAATATGCAATGGATAACTGTGGGGTAATAAAGTACCACATAATGGACAAATGTGTTGTAGTTGTAAAGAGTCACACACTGGAAGGTGGCTGTAAAGTACCACACAATGGACAAAGATGTAAAATATCACACAGCTGGCAAATGTGTGGCTGTAGCACAACAAAAAAAGATAAATGTGTAGTTTTTGAAGAGTCCTACAATGAACACATGTGTGGCTGCAAAGTACCATTCAGTGGACAACACAATGTAGTGTTCCTTCAACAAGGCATTTTCATAATTTGTAGATGTCTACACCTTTTCATTTTTCTTCTGTCTAATGTATCTATATCTGTGATGTCTATGCCTTTTGCTCGTATGTTATGAGTGCTAATCAATACTTGTGAATTAATGTATCCTGTGACTTCAATGGCTTCAGAAGTTTCTTAGCGATTTATGTCTGTGGTGGTATACTTTAACACAGTGCCTTATCAAATGAATGCAAACACGATTCACAGTCCCGCATACCATGTTTGAAACACAGCTGTAGGCGATTTGGATTTGAAGAAGACTGCCTGGTTGATTTTCATACAATTGTATGAGCGCCGGTCGTTCAGAAAGCAATGGCAAACGTAAACTTGCCTAGTAAATCACAAACAGCTAAAGATGCTGGGGCTGACTGTGACATCTTGTAAAGGACATGCAACTAATTTTGGCCTGGCAGATCAAGCGCACACACACATACACACTCCCCCCCCCCCCCCCCCCCCCCCCCCCCAACTGATCTCTCTCTATCTTGCTACCAGTAGGTAGGTGGCAAACCTTATTTTCAAAGGTCAAGTAGTGTGAGTGAATGGCTCATAATAGGTTAAGTCCCTACTGTGTATTCATATTATTATGTTCACTGCTACATGAATTCAACATGCATAATACAGAGCATGCAATTGCTGTGTTAAGGACGGGTGATTGGAAGGGCCAGATGTAAGACGACCATGCATCCCTGTTTGTAGCCCTTTGAAGATAAAAGTTTGCTCTTCCAAATAGAACAAGAAACAAAAGCATTAGGACATCATCAATCACAAAGTACAGCTTATGTCACGTCATCTGAGTCACTGCTTTCATCCCCAAACTGCTCCTCCTCAAGATAAGAACTGGTCAGAGTTCTTGCTTGTGAAGCAGCCAATATGGCTATGCTTTTTGTGAAGTTCATACTGTGAAGAACTGAGGGTAGACTGCTATCAGTAACTCTCTTACCGTTCTCATCTTTGTCTCTGACAAACTCAATCCTGCTACTTTCTGAAGTAATACATTTTCCCTGAAAAAGACCTGCCTGTGTTTCTAAGTCCAAGTCATGGTTTGAAGAGCCACAAGAACACTGGTCACTTAAACCACTACTATGGTAAGAATGAAGCTGGTTCACAGGAACTTGTTGACTCGTCTCTATAATGCTCAGTCTCATGCGCTGAAGATTTCAATCCCTTCCCTAATGTATTACAAGTTATGCTTTGTGTTTTCCTGTCTAACTGTATAGGAGAGAACATGCTAAGATCACTTTCTATTGATTGTTCTTCAACAGGTATCATTAGCTCCCCTTCTGATGCTGGTGCAAGGTTGGTTTCTATCTGCTGCTGCGGTGTATTTGCAGCACATACTGGCTGCAGCTTCTCTGTAGCAAAACCATCCTCATTTTGTGTCAAGGTTTCAGTACTTTCTTCTAGAACACCTCCACATGGTTGTCCCTGGTTCACCTCCTCGTCTGGGAGAGGTTCTCCTCTAGCTCTGGCCAATGCTCGTTCTTCTCTTGCCTTCTGAGATATGGCTCTGTGGCCAACAACTGTTTGTAGTTCCTGTCTGAATCGTTTGATTGCTTCTTTGTCCTCTTGTTGTTTTGCCTGCAGGTGAAAAGAGAAGTGATTCAGTCATCATAAACACAATAAATTGAGATCTTAAATTAATCACTGTCGATTTTTTTTTGCGTTCGCTCACTTCGAACTTAAACTTGGTCCATACACGTGCTACTACTATTAGTGCACTGGACTTGGATTGAGGGCCTGTGATCCATTTGGAGATAAAAGGCAGAAGAAGAAATACACTTGGAAATATTGAATATGCTCAGACCAAATGTAAGAGAACATGAAGCAATGGTTGGGGTTCACAAGAAAGAACCCACCAAACATGCCTCGTAGTTTGGAATTGAAAGAGATCAGGAACACTCTGCTGTCCAGGTTGCAGGGAAATGAGATGATGACTGATTTGTTTACTTCAAGAGTACCTTTGACATAAGCATATTGATAATCTTTCATTAGAGACAGAAATCGACAGACGCATTGGAAAGGCAGCTACGACACTTTCCAGGCTAACTAAAAGAGTTTGGGAGAATAATAGACTAACAGAGCGTACAAACGTTCAAGTATATAAAGCTTGTGTTGTTAGTACGCTATGGATCTGAATCTTGGACCTTGTACTCACGACAGGAAAGAAAGTTGAATTCCTTCCATATGAGATGTCCGAGATTTATCCTGGGCATATCATGGACAGACTATATAAGAAACAAACACGTGCTTGAAAGAGTGGATATTACCACAATGCACTCCCTCCTCAAGCCTCCAGTGGCCGGGCCATGTATCTCGAATGGAGGATGAACGTATTTCCAAAGATCTCCTTTACAGAGAACTAGCCACAGGGAAGAGGCTAACCGGAAACCTCAAATGCAATATAGGGATGTGTGTAAAGAGGCCAACCGGAAGACCCCAAATGCGATATAGGGATGTGTGTAAACAAGATATGAAAACCCTGGGCATAGACCCAGACACGTAGGAAAGAGTTGCAACAGACAGATGTTCCTGGAGAAGAGATGTACGAAACTGACTGGTGCTCTTTGAGCGCAATCTGATCCAACAAATTGAGGGTAGGCGGCACAGGCATAAAATTCAGTAACTTACTGTGGGACCTGCCTCGTCTTGCAGATGCCAAAACTGTGACAGAGATTGTCACTCTCGCATTGGACTGTACCTCCCCAGCGGCACAACTCTATAGTCTTTCAGGACTGAAAGAGGCCTACTACTACTACTGATTATAAATAAGTAAGCATTTATTAAATCTCATTATTATAACTGAAAGTTACCTGGTATAAGACAAACACACCTGTTGGATTTAGCTGTGAGCAGGCATGAATGTGGAAGTCACAGTGGCTAGCACACTTACTTAAGGCCCGGTGGTTATGTGTTTGAATCCCTGCTGAGGCAGATCTATGTTTTAATTGACCTCTCGGGTCAACCCAGTCTAAAATGGATTCTAGGAAAAGTCACAGGAAGTAAAAGTAGCTGATATGATATTGACCATATCACCAATCAATTCCAATTCCAATTTTCAAAACAAAAATTGCAAATTCGGTCTCTTACAACCTACCTCATCAGCTTTGGTTATTGTTGAGATCCGTGGTTTTTGTGGGTATTTTTACCCTGTTTCTTGTCTTGTGCGCTCTTACAAGTAAGTCCTATCTCGGACTGGTTATGTCAGCGTTTGGTTGGCGAGCTGTCCTTTGTATCCATCTCCTCTGTTGGTTTATTTGGTTAGTGAAGGCTGTTGGTTCGTCTGGCTTGACTGGCTGCAGTCTTTATAAGGACTTTTTATTTGGTCTTATTGCCTCCTTTTTTGTGTATTGTCTGTAGCAGCTTTTCAATGTTTTCATGTTCTTGTTTGCGCAATATCTCTTCCCTCTCCCTTTCGAATTTCTTGCACCTGTTTTCTACTTCGAGTCTTTTGCGTTCCTTTTGCCTGTAGTATTCTGCTTTCCCGAGTTCCTCCAGTCTTGCCGATTCTAGTCACTCCTCCAGGGTAAGTGCAGGTGGGTACACTGTGCCGCCGTCACTCTTCTCTCCTATGATTTCTTCAGAGGTCTGGTGGTATATCGGTTTCCTCTTGGATTTCTTGGGTGTCGTGGTTGGGCTGTAGGCTTTAGCTTGCGGGTCTGGCTCGGTCTTTTGTAGGGTTTCATCTTGCGGCTTTTCTGTGATCTTTTCCTTGGCTTCATCTGGTTTGTTTTGGATTATTTCCATTTAAGCTTTCAGCAGCTCTCTCTCCGCTTTAATTGGCGTATCATTTCTTCATTTTCCTTCTTCATCTCGGGAATATGTTCCACTTCTTGCCTGATGTTTTGCTGTATCTCCTTTATTTCAGCATGCAGCTTTTCATTGTCGCTGTTTGGTGTTGGTGTTTGAAGTACCGTGACTTGTTTTTGTTAACTCGTCAATCTGGTTTTGTAGTTGAGATCTTTCTGCTTGCAAGATGCTCGTGGCTGTCTTGCACCTCCACATTGCGTCCTTATATGGTGTCTTTGTGGTAATGGCGATCTTTAAGATGTCTCAGTGTCTTTGGAGGTACGGACAGCGCAAGTATCTTGCTCCATGCTTGCCTAGGCAGTTGGCACACTTTCTCTTGTTGTTGGGTGCTTAGAAGTTTGTGTCCAGTGGACACTCCTTGAAGGAGTGGTGATCGGCGCAGTACCGGCAGATTTCCGTCTTACTGCAACATGTTACTCTGTTGTGACCGGCTCTCTGGCATCTGGAACATTGAGTGATCCTTGGTATGAATCCTTCAGGCTGTTGTGTTTTCTGGCTTATTGATACTTGACTAGGTATCTCACTGCCCTCAGTCGTCACCACCGCCAGCATAGTAGGGATCTTGGAGTACGTCAGGATCCACTCCCCCTTAAAGATTCTGATGTGGAGATTTTCTTCTTGCAGCTGCTTCATGACTTGTTTGTCTGACAGCTCCATCTGACTATATGTGAGTTGGTGTTTCCAACTCTGGCATCTTTCTCCTCCTTCTTCTCTGTTGTCTTGGCTCTTGTCTGTGGTGGGCTGTCGACGGACTCCCTCATGGTGGCTTCAGTAGTAACTGTAGTTTCAGGTTCTTTGCAGCTCGCAGGTAGACTCTCCACAGTCATCTTCTTGACGGTCTTGTCAGTTCCCACGCTGCACATCTTGAATGCCACATGTCTTTTGGTGTTCTTGCCACACGCCATTTTCCCCCGTACAAGGCTTCTTGACTTGTTCAGATGACTTGTCTTGATAGTGCTCACAAGTGCGAATCATGACCAATCAATTTCCTATTGGTCTATAAAAATATGGGATAAGTACCCAATACGCTTTAAAATGTAGAAAAGGGTCCAGAAGTGCCAGAAAGAAGGCATGAATGTATCAGTGGATAGCTCTGACACACAACCAGTGTGCGATTGGAAAAATCAGTATCCACGCCCTGCAAACATGTCCTGGGAGGGATGGAGCTCGTATAAATTTGCCCTGCAAGCTGTCAGTTCTTAATAACCAAAAGTAATCTAGCAAGAAATTTCAGTTACAGAAATGAATGTAAACAATTTTTATCAGATGTATATAATATAAACAATATACGCTATGCAGATGACACAGTACTAGTGGCACATAATGCAACAGACCTACAACAATTGTTGGACATTGTAGTAACAGAGAGTGCAAAGAAAGGATTCCTTGAATATCAAGAAAACAGTAACAATGGTGATATCAAAGAAAATGGTGACACCAAAATGTGACATAGAAATAGAAGGGGAAATTCTTAACCAAGTGGATAATTTTAAATACCTAGGAGCATTTATAACATCAGATGGAAGATGTACAACAGATAAGAGCAGAATTTTTTTTTTCTTCCCGCATATCCTTTACAGGACATCGCTGTCAACACCAGCATCTTTCAGCTGTATGTCGATTTCTTGGCAAGATTACGCTCAGTAGTTTGCCATTGCTTTCTGAGCGGCCGGTTCACATACCCCGTAAGTTACAGATGTGATTCGAACCACTGCTGATTCTTACCGTCATCACGTTAACCGACGAGAGTATACGAGATTACAGAGAAAAGTCATAACCTCTAAGCCACGAAGCCGGCAAGAGCAGAATAGGGCAGGCAAAAGCCGCATTTCAGAAAATGAAGAGTATCTTATGCAATAACTCACTATCAATTAATGTAAGAAAGAGAGTGCTAAAATGCTATATAGAACCAGTTTTGCTGTATGGCAGTGAATCTTGGAATGTAAATGAACAAATTAAGAAGAAATTAGAAGCAATAGAGATGTGGATCCTGAGACGAATGCTGCGAATTCCTTGGACTGCCACAGTAACTAACAACGACTGCCTGAAACAGGCTAATGAAACTTGTCAAAGACTGTAATATAAAGGCAGGAGGTATGCCTCAAGATAGAAGACCACCGGGAAGAGTGGTCAACCTCAAGTAGATTAGAGGTAATACAGTGCCCCAATATAAGGGCAGGGTAGATGATAGAATGGGGGACTATTAACTAGTTCTCTCATGAGACACGGAGGCAACGACCAGATAGTTAGTACTCTGGTCACGACAGAATCACGCCTACGTGATAGCCACGGAGAAGAGTGCCACTCAGTAGGAGAACGGCTGCTACCAGCGTGCTAAATGTAACGGCACGCAAAAAGCCGAAGGACGCATCAAGGT
This sequence comes from Cepaea nemoralis, assembly GCA_014155875.1. NCBI lineage: Eukaryota > Metazoa > Mollusca > Gastropoda > Stylommatophora > Helicidae > Cepaea > Cepaea nemoralis. The sequence continues at coordinate 47,618 of JACEFZ010024066.1, read as the reverse complement.
CCTTCCGCGTGCTGTGTAGTCACGCGTGTAGGAAAAGTCAGACTGGGGACTGACTTCGTAGAGAGCAGATCGTTTAGTGTCGATAGGAGTTTTTTGTGTAGCCAATTAGATAGAGATTAGCAATAGGCCAAAGCCCGTATTAACACTCCTTTCCTTTCTGGTACCTTTACTTGTGCAATACTTGACAACCCTTGTACCGACTTAATTTTGGGTTGCTTACCCCAATTGAAACAATGTACTAGCGATGAAATAGCTGCATGGGAAAGATTAAATGCAGCTAATGCAACAACCAGAGCAGACTCTATAAAACATCAAGACACACTACAAGATGAGAGACTACTGTTGCTATCACCAACTAGCACGGATGATACCACCAGACACAAATTTATAGAACAGCAGAAAGCTGATCCTAGTGTGTCTCCATATTTAAAATTATTGAAAGAAAGAGCCAAAGTGACCAAAAACGCATCATGGTTCTTTAGGCTTAATAATGGCATTCTTACTAGGTATTATACAACTGGTAACCATGAGATTCAGCAAACGGTGTTACCTGTACAACACCGCCTAACTGTGCTAAAGATTGCACATGAGTCACCGTTTGCTGGTCACCTTGCATACGACAAAACCAGGGCCAGAATTCAGGCTCATTTTTATTGGCCAGGTTTTTGCAATGATATAAAATTATTTTGTCGTTCGTGTAATGTCTGTCAACAATTAGTACGCAAGGGTAAACATCCTACAGCTGAAGTACAACCTTCTACACTGGCTTCTAGGCCATTTGAGAGTGTGGCGGTAGATATTGTTGGACTCCTGAATCAGGTGTCCAGCAAAGGAAATCGCTTCATATTAACGATGGTCGACCTATGTTCAAGGTGGGTTGAGGCAGTAGCTTTGAAATACATCACCTCCAAAGACGTTGCCAATGTATTTCTACATCTGTTCTCACGATTCGGATGTCCACGTACCATCTTATCCGATCGTGGAACTCAATTCATATCGGCTGCAACGCAAGCCCTTACAAAAATGTTAGGGATTAAACAGCATTTTACAACAGCGTACCATCCAGCCAGCAATGGTATAGTAGAAAAAATTAACGGAGATCTTAAGCATATGCTGGCTAAGGTAACAGCAGAATACCCAGCTGATTGGGATACACTGTTACAAACAGTGCTGTTCGCCTATCGGGAGATTCCCCATTCAAGCACGGGTTTCTCACCGTTTGAATTAGTTTACGGGGCTAACCCACGTGGACCCCTAACCATTTATCATCAGGTAATAACTAATTCCATTGAAATTCCAACCCCAAAAACACCTTTTGAAATGGTGACAGAAACACTAGACAAAATCATGAAATCGTGTATTATAGCTAAGGCAGCTTTGGAGAGGAAGGGTCAAATCTACCGCCAATACGCAAACAAAGGTGCGAGAACAATTGATCTTGAACCAGATCAAGACATACTTTTGTTACTTCCAGACAAACGAAATTTATTATTGACTTCATGGCAAGGGCCATTCAAGGTGGTACGTAAAATTTCAGATGTTGACTATGAAATATCGATAAACGGACACTTAAAGATATTCCATGTCAACATGTTGAAACCTTACTTTTCACGACAAGAGACAGAAGTAGAGACAGACGAACACAGTGCACCCACACCTAGTGATCAGACGACAGACGTACACAACGCAACTACACTAGTTAGCGAGACTGGCAAATCCGACGATATCCATACATCTAGTGAGAATACAGAATACGCACTTAGCACCACCACCGTACTGAATCAGGTAGACGACGACGGAATGGAACTACCTGTTCCTATGGTAGACAAGACTGCGACATTGGATAGCATACGGATAGAACAGGAACTAACAGACGGTCAACGACTACAATTAATAGAATTAGTGACAGAGTACAAAGACATATTTTCTGACATTCCAGGTAGGACGAACAGAATCGAGCACTCCATTCTTCTTTCGGACTCTAAGCCTATTAAATGCAGGCCGTACTCAATCCCACTCAGCTATAGGGAAAATCTAAATAAAGAAATACTTAATTTAGAAGCTAGTGGGATCATCCAGAAGTCTACATCTGAGTACTCCTTTCCAATCGTCCTAGTTAAGAAAAAAGACTCCACAATTCGTCTGTGTGTGGACTATCGAAAACTCAACAACGTCACTAAGATCGACGCAGAACCAATTCCTTCCTGCGAAGATCTTATTCTTGACATGTCCACCTCCAAAATCTTTTCTAAATTAGATCTTACTAAGGGATATTGGTAGGTCCCTATGCAGACTCACTCCATTCATCTTACTGCTTTTTCAACACCTTTAGGACTTTACGAGTGGCGTTTTCTTCCTTTCGGACTTCGAAACGCTCCTGCCACTTTCGTACGCTTAACTAGAGATTCTACTTCATGGAGTGACGAATACAGTGACGTATATAGATGATATATGTGTCCATACTGATGACTGGACAACACACCTACTGAAACTAAGACATGTCTTTGATAGGTTGTGACTCTTCGGTCTCACTATCAAACCGAGCAAAGTCGAATTGGGCCTAAAAGAAATTGATTTTTTGGGTCATGTCATTTCACAAGGTCAACTAAAGACTGACAATAGAATCATTACCAAAAATTATGAACCTGACCCATGCCTACCACAAAGAAGCAGGTCAGAAGCCTTTTGGGGTTAATAAATTACTATAGCAAATTCATACCAAACTTAGCGGAAATTACAAGTGTATTTTCCAATGTTTTAAAAGCATCTGTAAAACTAGATGTCAAAGATGCATTATTAATTTCTGCATTGTCAAAATTGAAAATCCTGTTTAGTAATGTACCAATCCTCCGCTTGCCTAATCCTAGGCTCGTTTATTATCTTAGGACAGATGCCAGCAGAATCTCCATCGCTGCAGTGCTAGGCCAATTTTATGAGGGCATCTTCCATCAGATTTGCTACGTGAGCCGTAAGATCACACCTGCTGAGTCCAGATATTCCATATCAGAGTTGGAAGCCCTAAGCGCCATCTATGCGGTGAGGAAGCTCCATCGATTTCTAGCGGGTGTTCACTTCGTTGTTCAGACTGACAACTCCCCAATCACGGTCATACAAAGTGGTGTGCATCGGAATGACCGTATATACAGGTGGTCGCTAATTCTACAAAACTATACGTTTAGTATAGAGCATATTAAGGGTAAGGACAACATTCTTGCTGATACCCTTAGTCGACCATCTGAGGTAGAAATACCTGAAATTCCACATAAGAGTGTAGAGTAATAGATTATTAGTACATTAGAATATTCTATGTGAAATGTTTATACTAATACATAGATATTACGTGCTGAACTATGTACTAAGAACAGCGAACGACCATGTGTCCGTAGACATTAAAAGAAGAACTGTGCTCCGAGAACAAATGTATCACCGTATGAACTGGAACAACTCATTACTTACTAAGCTCCATAGGTGTTCCGGTGAATCATTTGTGTGTTAAGCAGAGAAAAACAGTGTCAGAACATTACATAAATACAGACACGAAAATACTGGTCTACGACACAATCGAACGCTACAGGTGCAATACCCATAGGACACAAGTATGACTGTGTAATGTGTTTAATATACCCAGGACAAGTGTGAATATATAGTATGCCAATGAAAGCAATTTCTGAACATTAAGGCAACGACTAACACTACATACAACAATAAGAAAGAGACAAACAGCTTTCTTTGGTCATATGATGAGAAGAGAGACATTGGAGAACATTGTGACAACTGGAAAGATCGAGGGGAAGAGAGGCAGAGACAGACCAAGAGAAATGAGGCTGGATGGATTGAGACAGGGAGTGCCTGACATGGTTGTAAAGAATAATTTCAAAATGCCATGAACTAATTAACAGCAAAAAAACCTTACAAGCTCAAAAAGGGTCTTAGGTGAGAGAATCAACAACTTCCATGCACTGGGTTTTACCCCATATGATCTAGTGTCTCTGCGGAACAGCAAGCCACCTGCTGAGAGCTTGATACACAACATAAACTCTGTAGCTCCAGTTGTAACCTTCCGAGGTCCGCAGAAAAATTGCACTCGTGGTCTGATTGATGCAGTCTAACAACTGAACCAGGACTTTCAGAAAAATTCAGACGGTTTGACCACTTTGGATGGAGACACCCAAATTACCAACTCAGAGGGCTTGAATAAGTAAAACTAGTAATGACCTGATACCAAGCAGTTTTGCAAATGAACATGTATAAAAGAGATATACAATGTCTGAGCAAGATAAAGCAATTACAAAATACTACTGAAGGCAACTGCAGTGCTAGAAATAAAATAAAAATCTCACCTTATGCTCGGTACTGTATAGGCGTTTTGATTCGGGATAATCTACTTCTTCGTCTGTGTCCACAACTGCTTCAAATACCTAGAAGGAATTATTTAAAAAATGTTACTGAACAATCTGCGATTAGAACAGCCAGCATGCATTCTCTTAAAAATGCTAAAGATGACTGAGCTCCTGTGAATTAATCCAGAGAGCAGTTAAATCCGATTTTAGTAATAGTAATACAATTAACTATCATCAACATCATGTGCCATGCTGATAAGCATAGGCGGTCATTTTTCCTCCATCTCACTCGATCACCAGAGTCGTGGATCAGCTCAGTGTTCTTGTCCCGACCATACACATGTGCCAAGCCAACCAGGTATTTACTTCTCTGCCTCCCTCTTGTTCTCCTCCCCTCGGTCTTGCCAGCTTGTCACCAAGTTCTCCAATTTATTTCTTCTCATAACTTGACCAAATAAGTTTGACTGTCTTCGTCTAATTTCTCTAATAAATTTACGATTTTTATTTGTTTCCTGTAGGACTTGGTGCTAATTATAAACATTCATTAACTGGTGGCTGCATAGAGCAGGTCTAAATTTATATGACATAATTACTAATAAGGAGCTTAGGGAGAGAACTTGACAAGATTCCTTTGGATTAAGAGGTGAGAGAAAGATGCTGGTAATGAACAGGACACATGCTGAGAATACTAGAACTAGAAAAGTCCTTTCAATGTAAGGCAAACAAAATAGAGGGAAGATTACGAAACACATGGAAAAGAGAACTAGAAATAGTATATATGAATGTCAATGACTTCAAATCCCCAGAACAGTGTCTGGCATTTAAATGACAAGGCAGGAGAAAGGTGGCCAAATCTCTTCTCAGTCTCATGGCTAAGATCTGACGATCATAGTCCATAATAGACAATAAAGTTGTAGCTGAAAGAAACCAGGAACATCTCTAAGTCATAAAGTGAAGGGTTAACATTATTAAATAACATTCATATAATTAGAAGAATACAGAAGTAACATTTAAGACACACTAGATAACAGAAAAATGTAAATCTGCAGGAATGTCAAGTTGGCTTAGTGTCACAGCAGTTTCTTCTGTCAGTAAGATTAGATTTTGTTTTCGATGATACCTGGCATGTGTCCAGAGACTTCAAATTTGTGAAGGTCTAAGTGGCTCAAATGTATGGCATCAGCCTCTAACTAACAAAGTACTGATTTCACACCCAACTGAGGGCAATATTTGCAATGTAAAAATCAATGGTAAAGGTCCCTTTAACACGCCTAATGTGCATTAGTCACGTGGAGCTAGACCCATATTTTCACAGACCAAATATGTGCAATGTGCACTATGAAAATGTCTTGGGAGTTGTAAATTGTAAAATGTAAACTAGACAGGTCTGCTTATGTCTTGGGAGTTGTAAATTGTAAAATGTAAACTAGACAGGTCTGCTTTCTCTGGCAAATGTTTAAAAATGAATATATAATAGAATTGTGGGGGATTATGGTGTCCCCACATTAGAATCCTTGTCGGTGGTGCAGTATTTTTGCATTTAGATGAGATTCATCTTGTGTGAACCGTAGGAGATTGGAGACCTAATAGGTATTGTTACCAATCAGTTGCAGGTAGTCAGTGGACCCAATCAATTCTTCTTCTTCATCATCCTCCATCTTAAATTCCTTCTTCTTCCTCAACTTTTCCACCCTCCTTGCTCTTCTTCTTATTCCTCATAAACATCTGGACTCAGACCTCCTCGTTAATGACTCCAATAAAAGTGGTAGTTCATTTCAGACTCATGACATCCCAATACATATTTCGGTGGAAGGAAACTGGTTGATGCCATACTTGTTTATTTCATTTCTGTAAGTCTGGCATGACTGTAGTAGATGTAGTACTGTAGTAGTCCAGGAGAGCGTCCTGGTCATCCACTGCACCTGTATTTGTCTCCAGTCATCTTGACTTGTCTTGCCACTGGACTCAGGCGAGAGAGTGAGGTCGACGAATTGCGCAACTCTTCCTCACTTTAATCCAATTCATCGTGCAAGTCATTCTACATCCAACTTCATATATCACCTTCAAGCCCTGTGGTGATGGGCGAGCGGCGAAGCGGCAGGCGTGGGTATGCTGGCAGTCATAGTCGCAGATCTGCACACAGGCGGCTCAGGCCATATGGTTGTCTTCTACTGACCGGAGCAGCAGTGAGATTTGGCAGCCCCCTGAGTGACTGAGCAGCCCTCTATAAGAAAGCACTGCTCACCTCCATAGCATGAGGAAGAGGCTAGAAAAGGTGCCCTAAACATTGTCTGCTCCATCATTACCTAACCAGCTAGCCGCGGTTGGTGGGTACCCTATACTGTGGTCGATATACAAAGTAAAAACAGGTAAAGCTAAAAGAGCTAACCATATTCCCTTGACAATAGGAACTTGGAATGCACGTACCCTACTTGATAGAGACGGCATGTCAGGCCCAGAGAGACGAACAGCACTGATGGGAGAGAGCTGACCAGGTACAACATCAACATTGCAGCCTTGAGCAAGACACGACTTGCAGAAGGCCAAATCTGTGAAATAGATGCCGGCTACACATTCTTCTGGTGTGGAAGGAAAAGTGAGGAAAGACGCCAATCCGGTGTGGGATTTGCCATTAAGTCGGCCCTGGTTGGTAAACTAGCTGAATTTCAGAAGGCTATAAATGACAGGCTTATGACTATTAAGTTACCCTTACTGAAAGGAAAGAAGCATGCAACCATCGTGAGTGTCTACGCACCAACCATGACAAATGAAGATGACGTCAAAAACAAGTTCTATGAAGACCTGCACAATGTATTAACATCTGTTCCCAAAGGAGACAAACTTATACTCCTTGGGGACTTCAATGCCAGAGTAGGCAAGGACACCGCCTCTTGGAGTGGCGTCATTGGAAAGTACGGAATTGGAAATTGTAACAGCAATGGGCTCCTCCTCCTTCAGACCTGTGCCGAACACGATCTCCTGATCACCAACACAATTTTCCGTCTTCCCACGAGAAATAGGACATCATGGATGCACCCTCGCTCGAAACACTGGCACCTCATTGACTATGTCATCGTCAGGAGGAGTGACAGACAAGACGTTCGGGTGACAAAATCCATGTGTGGTGCCGAATGTTGGACAGACCTTAGTCTCATTATCTCGAAAATAAACATACACATCAAACCACAACGGCGTCCTCAAGGGGTAATAATGCAAAAAAACACTAAATGTCACCCGCCTAAACAGCAAAAAATGCAGCTGTCGTTTGAAAACATGCTGGAAGACCGCCTCAAGCCAAATTCTGCAGCTAAACAGGATGCCGAAACAGAGTGGAGAGGCCTAAAGGACATAACTTACAACACTGCTGTGGAAATCCTGGGTCCAGACCCCGAAAGCATAAAGACTGGTTTGATGAAAATTCTGAAGACATCAACCAATTGCTGGCCGAGAAACATCTTCTCCTCATTTGGCACATTTGAATGACCCGAAGTTAATGTCAAAAAAAGATGCCTTCAATAACATTTGGAGAGTAGTGCAGCAGAAACTTCGGCACATGCGGGACAGCTGGCTGAGCAACAAAGCTGATGAAATTCAAGGCTTTGCTGACATGATATCAAAAACTTCTAGGACTCACTATCTGCGATCCTCCATCACCAGGCATAGTTCCCCTCCTCAGTGCAGATGGGGGAACATTGGTCACCGATAATAAAGAAATCCTTCAACGCTGGGCAGAGCATTTCAGCAACATCTTAAATGCAACTTCCTTCTTCGATGATGAAACCATCAAATGCCTTCCTCAAGTTCCCACTAATGATACACTTGATTACCTGCCAACCATAGTGGAACTAAACAAAGCCATCCAGCAACTTTCCAGTGGAAAGGCGCCTGGTCCTGACTCCATCCCAGCAGAGATATACAAGGCAGGTGGACCAGTCCTAATAGAGCAGCTTCACCAAGTGTTTACAAACATATGGGTGAACGAGACCATGCCACAAGATTTCAAGGATGCGTCAATAGTCCACCTTTACAAATGTAAAGAAAACCGACAATCCTGTGGCAACCACCGAGGCATCTCCTTGCTCTCAATCACAGGGAAGATACTCGCCAGAATTCTTATCAATCGCCTTACGGCCCATCTTGATCCTGAGAGTCAATGTGACAACCATCGAGGCATCTCCTTGCTCTCAATCGCAGGGAAGATACTCGCCAGAATTCTTATCAATCGCCTTACGGCCCATCTTGATCCTGAGAGTCAATGTGGCTTCAGAAAAGATCGAGGAACTGTTGACATGATTTTCGCTGCAAGGCAGCTGCAAGAGAAATGTCAGGAACAGAACTCTGAAATGGTCTCCACTTTCATTGACCTTACCAAGGCTTTTGATACAGTCAGCAGAGAAGGACTGTGGAAGATTATGGCAAAATATGGCTGTCCACAAAAGTCGTTTAGTTTAGTCATCGGATCAACATCAAGGCACACGGTTTAACCCATACGTGCTCCGTTTTCCTCCTAACTCAAACCTGAGTCTGGAGAAACTCAGCTCAATGCACGAATTCCGTTGCATTGGCGAGGATCCTGAAATACTTGGGTAGATTTTTAACTCGAAATTTTGCCCGGGCAGCGCCATCGTTAGGCTACTCTTTTTCGATTTCCAACTGCCAAGGGATTTTTTACGTGCGCAACAATACACACGGGCGTCCGATCTCACTACCCAGAGACCAGGGGAAATTTTATTACTGGAAGTCCAGGTGGATTCTTTAAATAAATCTCGGTCCTCACCGGGTCCTGAACCCGGGACCTCCAGCACTCGAGGCGGACACCATACCTCGAGACCACTCAGTCCCCTTAGTTTGTCCAAATAGTGTGGCTATTTCATGATGGTATGCAGGCAAGAGTACAGGAAAATGGTGAACTGTCTGGGCCCTTTCCTGTCACCAATGGAGTGAAACAAGGATGTTCAGCCTCATGTTTTCAGCTATGCTGACGAATGCCTTCGAGAACAATGACATTGGAATAGACATCACTAACGCATGGATGGAAACTTGTTCAATCTCAGAAGGCTGAAAGCCAAAACCAAAACTAACAGCGACACCGTCAGAGAACTGCTGTTTGCTGATGATTGCGCTCTATATGCCAACTCAGAGGCAGACATGCAACACAATGTTTCAGCTTTCTCATATGCCTGTGCCAACTTTGGGCTCAATATCAACTTGGAGAAGACTGTAGTTATGTACCAGCCAGCTCCAGGGAATAATCACACCGTGCCGAATATCAAGGTGAACGGTCATAGACTAAGCTGTTGTGGACAAATTCACCTATCTTGGCAGCACTGTGTCACAAGCTGCCACAATTGATGACGAAGTGAATGCAAGAATCTCCAAGGCCAGCGCGGCCTTTGGCAGACTGTACAAGAATGTATGGGACAGAAATGGAATAAACCTGCAAACAAAGCTGAAAGTCTATAAAGCAGTTGTATTATCCACACTGCTATATGCTTGTGAAACATGGACTGTTTATCAGCGACATGCTAGGAAATTAAACCACTTCCACAGTCTGCCTTAGGAAGCTATTGAAGATTAAATGGCAAGATAAGATCCCAGACACTGAAGTTCTAGAAAAGAGCGTCCATGCCCAGTATCCACACTCTCCTAATGAAATATCAGATTCGCTGGGCTGGTCACTTAATCTCGTATGCCAGATCACAGGCTCCCTAAAAAAATTTTATGGCGAGCTGCATTGTGGTAAACAATCCCTAGGCGGCCAGAGAAAACGCTTTAAAGACACTCTGAAAATCTCACTGAAAGCTTTTGGAATTCATCCCGACACCTGGGAAACTGCTGTTAATGACCGTAATTCATGGCGTACATCATTACATAAGGGTGCAGTCACTTGTGAAGCAACCAGGACTGCAAGAGCTGTGAAGAAAAGGCTGGACAGAAAAACCTCTGCAGGAGATCCTCCTCCTGGAACGTTAAGCTTTCTTTGCCCACATTGTCAAAGAACATTTCAAGCCAGGATAGGCCTTATCATCTACCTTAGAACTCATGGCTCCATACTCTCAACCCCATTTATGAAATGAATGGTCATCATTCTTGATGGACAAACAATATTCCAGCAAAGGATTACAGCCACACACACACACACAAAGGTCCAACAAACCAATCTTTGAATCAGTAAGTGTCTGTGTATGATAAAATCAAAAATCTACACTGTCTGCTTGCCAATAATTGAATCTCACCTGGTCAACAATTACTGGATCTTCTGCTTGGACCACAATAACTTTTGTCTGTGTTGACTGGGTCACATCACGGTTAACCTCCTTCACAAAAGTATTAGTTGTTCTATCTGTTAAGATTTGGATGTTCTTGTTAATTTTATGTCTATTAACATAATATTAGAACACAGAAAAACAAACTTAACGTAATGTTATTTGCAAATTATGTATAGAATTAAAACCAATATTATCGTGGTTTGGTCACAATATGAAACATGAAGGTATATTACTAAATATACCAGAGGGCAAGATCTAGGGCGAGAGAAAAGGAAGACGTCCTAAAGGAAAAAAATACACATCATCACACAGGCTTTTTTTTTTTCCAGATTCAGTTTGAAAGAAGAACAAAATGTGAGGTGCTCAACACCATGGAACAGAATTCTTACCTGTTGCTGTTCTTTGACAAAGATGCTTGACACTTTCTTCATAACAACCTCTGCAAGACTCCAGACATGACTTAATTGTCTTCAGGATGTCTTCCCATACTACTCTGTCACCTTCACTAATTGTCCTGATCTCTGTATTTTGTCCTTTATCTTCACCTGCTAGGCTATACTGCTCTTTGTCAACTTTGTCTTCAAGACTCATTGCCAGATTTCTAGTTCTGCAAAATCAAATGTTCTAATAAGCAAGTTGCTAATTTATAACTGATCTAACGTTTTGCACAAAATAGTCCCAATAAGCATGCCACTTCTGTGTTAGATGCTAACACAAAAAAGGTTAGTTGCATATCCTTTACAGGATGTTGCAGTCAACCCCAGAATATTTGTGGCTGTTTGTGACTTCTTGGCAAGTTTATGTTCAGTAGTTTACCATTGCATTCTGAACTTCTTCTGTGTTCGTCCGGAAGTTTTAGACGTAATTGTGTTGTGCCTGTTTTTAGCAGAGCTGCGATATTTGAACTTTTTGGCCGAAACATCGGACTTCTTCAGGCATTTGTTGGCCGGGTTACCTTCCTGGGGCATTCCGAACGACCAGCACTCATATCATTGTATGAAAACCAACGCATGGCGGTCTGCTGCCAAATCACCTGCAGATTTGTTTTGAAAGCAGTATGCCAGAATTACAAATTGCGTCCACAACCCCTTCACCACAGAGCTGACACTTGCTTATTAAAGATATACCTTTATGTGAGTGGAGAAAACTTGAGGTTATAAAAATATCTTTACTTGCCAGGCCTGGTCATGCTTTAATTTCACTAACAGTCAGAATGTCCCCAGAATATACTGCCTTTAGATGAGAAACTCTAAATACTTCTTCTTCTTCTGCGTTCATCCGGAGTTTTTTTTTTTCCGGACATGATTGCGTTGTGCCAGTTTACAGCAGAGCTGCATTCTTGTGCCGTTAGGCTGACACATCCGACTTCTGCAGGTATTTCTTGACCGGGTTAACCTTCCCGGGCTAAACTCTAAATACTAATGCAGATCGCAGACTGCTGTGTTAATTACCACGTACCAGCATAAGGCTTTCTACCTTGGTTCCAGCTGTAGTTAAGATAACAGATGTCCCACGGCAGAAACTGCTGTTGGGGTATGAAGTGTTGGGCCATCACATATTCTAGGCTATAACATAGGGTGGCTAGTCCCCTTCCTTTTTGCCTTTCCTTCCCAGACAATTCCCAGGAAATTCTTAAAACTGTCTTTATCTATTTGTATGAGACTGGGTTGAACCCAGAGAGTAGTGGTATGAAAGTACATTTCTGCCTCTGCTGGGGATTGAATTCAGATCACTGCCTTGGCAGGCAAAGCAACTAACCATTATACCATGATGACTAACCTAGCTAATGTAAGCATTCCAAATTATAAACTGATGCACTTACATTTGTAGCAATGACTGTAAATCATGGCTCACCTAGCAACAATAAGTATTCCAAATAAATAAACTGATGCATTTACATCTGTAGCAATGATTGTAAATGATGGCTCACCTAGCTACAGACTCACCTAGCTACAGTAATTCAAATAATAAACTGATGCATTTACATCTGTAGCAATGATTGTAAATGATGGCTCACCTAGCTACAGTAATTCAAATAATAAACTGATGCATTTACATCTGTAGCAATGATTGTAAATGATGGCTCACCTAGCTACAGTAATTCAAATAATAAACTGATGCATTTACATCTGTAGCAATGATTGTAAATGATGGCTCACCTAGCTACAGTAATTCAAATAATAAACTGATTCATTTACATCTGTAGCAATGATTGTAAATGATGGCTCACCTAGCTACAGTAATTCAAATAATAAACTGATGCATTTACATCTGTAGCAATGATTGTAAATGATGGCTCACCTAGCTACAGTAATTCAAATAATAAACTGATGCATTTACATTTGTAGCAATGACTGTAAATCATGGCTCACCTAGCTACAGTAATTCAAATAATAAACTGATGCATTTACATCTGTAGCAATGATTGTAAATGATGGCTCACCTAGCTACAGTATTCCAAATAATAAACTGATGCATTTACATCTGTAGCAATGACTGTAAATCATAGCTCACCTAGCTACAGTATTCCAAATAATAAACTGATGCATTTACATCTGTAACAATGACTGTAAATCATGGCTCACCTAGCTACAGTATTCCAAATAATAAACTGATGCATTTACATCTGTAGCAATGATTGTAAATCATAGCTCACCTAGCTACAGTATTCCAAATAATAAACTGATGCATTTACATCTGTAGCAATGATTGTAAATCATAGCTCACCTAGCTACAGTATTCCAAATAATAAACTGATGCATTTACATCTGTAACAATGACTGTAAATCATGGCTCACCTAGCTACAGTATTCCAAATAATAAACTGATGCATTTACATCTGTAACAATGACTGTAAATCATGGCCCACCTAGCTACAGTATTCCAAATAATAAACTGATGTACTTACATCTGTAGCAATGACTGTAAATCATGGCTCACCTAGCTACAGAAAGTAGTCTAAATCATAAACTGATGTACTTACATTTGTAGCAATGACTGTAAATGAAGATCAAGGCTATTCACACACACATAAAGGTTGTAAGTTTGACTCGGATGCATGTGCTTTGATTTCAGCAATTTCCTTGGAGCCGGAGCTACATCAGATTGATGGAATGCTCTGGAGAATGTGTACGACTGCTTCAGCAAAGTCACAGCTCTTTTAATTGCCTTTCCTGACATTTCAGTGCATTCTCTTGTGGCTTCATATGGGTTAACAGTTTTGTCTTGTGAAGAAAAACAGAAAACACTTAATTAAAGTATTGAAAAAAGGGATTAAATGAGAGAGGACTTCTATGTATTCTCACTGGCTCATTCTCTCTCCGCATAACATAAAGCCACCTGCCAAGAGCATCGCACAAAGGATGGAACTCTGTACTCCAGTGATGACCCATTAGGGTCTTCAGAAAAACTGCACTCATAGTCAAAAAATCTAATCTACGGCCTTCAAAGTGCAAGGTAAATGGCAAGACCAGTTTGCCAAAGAGAGTTATTGTCTTAAAATGTCATCTTGCTTCTGTACTACTTTGAATGTCACTGACAAAAGTCAGTCATATCTGTTCTTTAAATCTGTCATTTTCTAGACACAGTATCACTTCATTTTGTCTCTATTATTTATTTTATGTTAGTAAAACAGGAAAGTGTTAAAGCTAAAGCTAGAATTTCTAGCAACATCTTATTTATGTATCTGTTGATGAGTGCCATCTTGATAGACGATAGTTTGTAAAATGGAGTTATTCTTCTTCATAACACAAAGCCTGGGCTGAATTTAGAGACCATGTGTTGTCCATGCAGCATGATCCCTCTCTCGGTCTGCCTAGTTTACTCCAGAGGAAAGGTAACACCAATAGGTCTAGAACAAGACAAGCTGCAGAAGCTGCCACATCAGCAAAGCAATGTACTAACTGTCTGCTATCATAGCTTCCATCCTAGACCAGTTGCCGACCAAGGCTTCAGACCCGGTCTGCTCTGCCATGACATTTAATCTTTGGGTTGCATTTCCTCGCACTAGGGCACATCATGTACCCTCCCAATTATGCTCCTCCACCCGAAGCTGTTGGCACAATGTGACATGTCAGGTTTGGTGAGCACCGCCTAACATTCGGCACTGTCTGTTGATAGTTAATATTCAATCGACATCATAGCACTGTGAACAAACCCAGAGATGCTCCACCTACCTTCCTCACTAATTGTGCAGGGTGCAGATGCTCATAATTTCAGTAACATACTTGTACTGGCTGCAAACACTTCAGATTTGTCCCACCAAAATCCCTCTTGCTATAAACAAATCTGTACTGGATTGGACGCTGTTGACAATGAAATACCTAATACCCGAGGAGACACAATACAGATAGCAACATCAACAATAGTTTAGGCACACATCCAGATGAACTACCATTACTCACTGTCTGTGATCTTTTCCTCTTTCAACCTGAGCATCGCTTTAATCATTGTCACCACTAGTAAAACATGGAGTTGTGCTAGCATAATGGTTAGCATACTAACCTGCTTCTCTGATAGCCCTAGGTGCAAATCCCTTTCAAGGTAGAGATGTTTTGGTGACCACATGGCACCAGCCAGCTGTGGTAGAGCAGTGACTAGCATGCTGGCCTGCTGGTCTGATGGTCATGGGTACAAATTAGCATTAAGGCGTATTTTTTTAATTGACCTGGGCTCTGAGATAAACCCAGTCTAAAATGGGTACCAATAAATGTCTTGAGAAGAACAGGTGACCAGCATGATATTTACATCACCCTTCGAGTGTCGGCTGTTATATAAAAATATGAGGCTGACATCATATACCCAATACACCTCAAGGCATATATAAGGGTCTTTTACTCACTTCCATTGTTGACACAGTTCTGGGGTTAACCCACACAGATCAAATAAGTACTAGAACATGTTACAATACTAACTACATCACCTCTCAATTAGCATTTGGTGTTGTAAAAACAGTGCCTCCTATCAAACAGATGTCAATTACCTCTGAGGTTCTCAGGATAGAAACACAAGGCCAGTCGTCTTACAAACCCAGAAAGATACACACTCAGCAGTCCCACGGATCTCTGTTAACAAATAAAGATTTCAAATGTTTACCACTGGGAACATCTGTCTGTTTATTCTATTTAAACAGATAAAAAGTCTCATCTCATCTCATCATGTTCCTCTTGTACCTTGCGGTGTCGAGGTGAAGTATAAACTTCGTGAGAGTGCCCGGTTATGGGCTTCGTATATCGACATTCCCATGGATTCTGTTATTCCCTCAGTCCAACGTTTACGTGGTCGGCCTCTTCCTCTGTTTCCATCTGGTCTGTACATCATTGCTTGTTGTGGTATGCTGTTGACTGGTAGCCTACTTGCATGGCCAAACCATTTGACTTGCTGCTTTCTAATAAAATCTAATAATAAAAAGTAAAAGAACAAAGTCCCATAGCAGAAATCTGCTGTAGATGTGCAAAATGCTAGGACCATCACAATTTTTAGACCTGAGAGCACGAAGAATAGGTGTCCAGTCTTTTACCTCAAATAGTGAGTGGCAAGTACAGGCATTGAACCCTTGCCGATTGCGCTCATGCCAGACAGCATAATGTCTTAACCATTACACCAAGCACCCACTATAAAATGATAAAGATATAGCTAATTCCACAGCAGATACTGCTCTAAGGGTGTGAACTGTTTTACTACCATGCATGTCATAAGAGGCTATTAATGAGGGTTGGTGTTGAGTTGGCCATATCAATCTGTATACAACTTTAGCTACACACAATCCAACCATCCATGATCAAGCTGAAGACAAGGAAACAAGAATAAGTCAACCAAGAACAAAGGAGGTTTTTCTAGAAGAGGTAAGACACGATGCACAGAAAACTGCATGGAGTCTGGATCGCAGACTACCTCCCTTCACGTAGGAAATTTCCAGAACTGGCACCTGGAATGATAGAACTATGTGTGAATTGGGAAAGATAGCGCAGGTGATAGAAGAAATGAAATATTACAAGAAAGCAATTTGGGATTATGCGAAACAAGATGGAACAGAACAAGAAAAAAGCTTCTAAAGTCAGGTGAAACAATTCTGTTCTCAGGCCATACATATTAAAATGCCAAAGCCCCTCACATCTCCTTTCAAAGATCTTTACAGCATCATAAGCAGTATGGAGGTGACCAGCTCCCTTCCTCCCAACCTTTCAGTTTTGTTTCTCAGAGAAATTTCTACATTCCATTTTACATGACTGGACCAACCCTGTTGCCATTTGAGGTTAGTAAAACAATAACCTATTTCAATCGAAGACTAAAATGGCTTTTAGAACAAGTCTACATTAATAGGATAGAAATGCACTTTTGCGTGCATTAAAAATAAAATAAGTAATCCCATGACAGAAACGGCATGGAAATATACTTATACTTGGTCGCTGTATTATATTTTTCCTTACAAGAGAATCTCTGCTACCTTTCCTTATTGGAAAGATTCATGATACCTATTTTCAACACTGATATTTTTAAATACAATCTAAACATCAACAAAAATTGCCTCATAAACAACATAATGACTTAGAAACTAAAATACTTTGGCCAGATTAAACATCGCAGTGGCTTGGAAAGAGCAGTGTTGGAAGGCACGGTTCCCAGAAGAGGAAGGGTCGACTAACATGAAGATGGGCGCAGGACATTGTAGACACATAGGGCATGAGTATGCTTATGACAGGAGGTGTGAAACTTTTAGCAGGCCATGATAAGCACAACTTTCTGCAAAAGACCTACTACATTTTGAAATTTCAAGGCTAGGAAAAAATACAGAGCTGCATGCAATTAGGAAAAACATAATTTCTCAATACAGGATGAATCCAGAGCTGCATGCAGTCAGAACACAAACATCCTTTCTCAACAGGGTACATATCCAGAGCTGCGTGCAGTGAGAAAACATTCCTGCTCTTTAAGGTACAGATCAAGAATTGCATGCAGTCAAAGAAATCCTTGCCCAATAAGGTACAAATCCATAGTTGCATGCAATTAAAACACACCCTTCTTTAATTATGGGTCAAATCCAGAGCTGTATGTAGTTGGAACAAATCCTTTCTCAATAGGGTACAAATTGAGAGCTGCGTGCAGGAAGAAAAAATCCTTTCCTAATAGGCCACAAACGCAAAGCTGCAAACAGTCAGAAATAATCCTTTCACATTACAGGACTTATCCTAGCTTTAGCTAATGTCTACTAGATCTGGGCAAAGATAACTTTTGAGCACACCACAGATTACATTCTCTGCCATCGTCACATCAAAGTTTAACTGCTATGGATTTCCAGCATTTTGTATCTATGATGGTATTGGCTGACATCCTCTTTTCAGTCCATCTTTAGATTATCTTCCCACTTAAACAGTTGTTTTCCACTTACATGTCGGCCTCCTATTTTTCCCCTCTCACATGATTTTCACCTGGATATTGTTATGATCTGTGTAGCAGGATAGGGGGTATCCCTTATCAAAGGAGGAATAAGGCACCTATTTTCCTGTGCTAGACTATAGGACACTCTTGGGAAAGGTTTAGTACTAATTTAGCCCACCAATCAGTGCAATATGAAACCATGGGAGCAGGTCTCTGATTGAACTTGAAAGCAGTTAATAGATAGTTGTTGTTTATGCTCCCAAATTCACAACAGTAGCAGAGATTAGCTACAGAGACAATGGCTCCAGTTAGACATTGAGAACACCAGATAATAGTACAACTGGGTCCTTACACTGGACTCCATGGGGCAAATGAAATAGAGGAACATCTAAAAACACACAGAGAAAATAATTAGAGACAGAGATGAATAATATGGAGAGGACATGGAGTGAGCTGTAGGGGATAGTAAATGCTATAGCAGCTTGGCATGAGTTAGATGAGTGTCTATGCTCCAGTAAAGAATAAATAGCTGAAGAAGAAGTTTGATGGTGATTTTTAAATTAAAAACAAAGATTGTGTTTACAAAGCTTTCTGAGATCAAAAGAGTTAATTCTTTTTCCAAACACCTGTTCATAGTTATTGACTTCATAAGTACATTAACATAGAAATAAATAACATGTTCACTTACACTCAGTTCCAAAGGAGATAAGGAACCATGATGTGCACCCATGTGAATCTCCATATTTACATCACATTTGGTGCTGTCAGCATAATCTGCATTTCCAGCATCTGCTAACTGTAGATGGACATTTTCTGTGGGATCTAGGCTACTGTCACTTCTCTTCATATCTTCCAGTGTGCTAAAATCTGAATCCGCACATATCATTGGAATGCTGCCAGCATGTAAGGAGAATTATTTGCTGATGAATGAATAATTAGCAGACTAGTCAGGAATTGTGTGGAAGCTGAGGAGATATGGTTTTATAGAAGAATGATGAAAACACTGTGGATGGATAAAAAGAGTAATGAAGATATTTTGAAAGAAGGTGACTCACAATGACATTGGTTACTCACATCAGAAGATGACAGTCCACATTCTAGAGGCATGTCATGAGAAGGAGGTAGTTACAGTACATCATGACAATGAACAAGTTGGAGGAGGTGGTGAGGCAGGGGAGACTGAGTCAGAAGACGGTGAACAGCTTGACATAATGGCATGGAGGAACATCAGTATCAGAAATGAATGATAGAACACGAGACAGAAGGCTGTGGACAGACATGATTACTAGTGCCACTTCTGGACTAGGAGAAGAAGATACAATGTACGACAATTTTCTAGAAACATACGAGGAACATTGTATTATACACCGAAGTTGTGGAAGAATATTAGGATAAAACTCTAAGCCTTTGAAAGCAATGGGTTAATATAGACTAACAAGAACCACTGGTCAGTATATAGGGAGTCTCCATAGCGAAGTGGTCAAGCCATCTGACACGGGCTCCGAAAGTTGTGGGTTCAATTCCGGGCTGCGTCCTTCGGTTCACGAGTGCATTTTTACTGAGATTCCTGGGGTCGTCACTGGAGCTACTGAGTTCGTGCTTTATGCGACGCTTTCCGCTCTGCAGAAAGAGACTGAGCCATATGGGATAAAAACCCAGTGCAATGAAGTCGACTCTGTCGACTTTTAAGCGACTGGTCAGTATTGAAACGATGAATGTTTGTTCAATTTAGTATTACTCTAGAATACAGAAGAATTGTGTCTAAGGGAATTGAGAAAGAGCAATTGAACTGTAGAGTGATTACTTGCATGCATGTGTTCTAGGAAGCATCTATGAAAGCATGGAGAGGAATAAATCAGGAGAGGGAGACTAGTGAAATAAGGAATCTTCTTCTTCTTTTCGTTCATCCGGAGTGTTTTTTCAGATGTGATTGCGGTGTGTCTGTTATGCGCCCTTGGGCCGAAACCCGTAGGCCAACACATCGACTTTAGCGTGCTTTTTTGACCAGGTAGCATTCCTGGGAGACTCTCACTTTTGTGGTGCCATCTACAACCATGCTGGCCAAGTTGGAACCGTCGAAGACAACGGTCATCCCTCAAAGGAAGGCAGGGACAGTCCATAGCATTTTCCGCCATCCAAGGTTGCTTCCATAGTTGCAGGGCTGACACATAACGCCCTGGATCTGGGCTCACAGAGGGAAATCGTCACGTCCTGCTCATGGCTGCTTTAATTCCTCACTTCAATATATTGGTCATTTCGTTTTCCCCGGGCCATTCCCACACAAACCAGACAGGTTTGCAGACGGTATCCACTCAGCGAGTTTTCGGACGTGTGCTTGTCGTTGCGCCCGTCAGAGCTGTTCCAGGCACGACAGACATTCGGAAAACTACCTAGTCAGAGCTGTTCCGAACAAGAGCGGCATTCAGAAACTAGGTAGTCAGAGCTGTTCCTAGCACGAGAGACATTCGGACGAGACATTTCACTCGGACGTAATTGCGTAGTGTCAATTTTTAGTTTGCCACCCGTAGGACGACACTTCCGACTTCCGGCGGGCATTTTTTAATGAGGTTAGCCTTCCTCGGGTTTCGAGACTCTTGTTTCGGCTTCCACACAGCAAGCTTTCGCTTCGGGCTGCCACGTAATGGGTTCGCAAGATTGGCGTTCCATTTCGTGTCAACGAGACAATTTTCCACCTTTGACTACACTCACTCCATGAGTGTGGTTACAGACTATCGGACGTCTGCGAGACTTACGACCGAGGTGTTTTCCACCTTTTTTTTTGGTACTCGCTCACGAGGTAGGCTACATGTGCTGCCGGCTCAGCACCTTACCTCCGTGCGTCTGTGGGCGAGTAACGGTCAAGCCCTTTCATCCGGGGATACCTCATATCCCCCAGCTAAGAGCCATCGAACGAATCTGCGCAGAGAATGTAGCGTTCTCAGCACATCATCACAATTTTGATGTAGGTTTGTGTCGGCCAGGCTCTCACTTCCGAGAGTTTATGGCTTAGAGACGTTCAGCCATACACCTCGGATGGGAGCCTTAGAGGTTATGTCCGGACTGAGATTTTAGGGATCGTTTGCCTGATTTTGACTGCTATCCTCAGTCTACCTGCAGAGCAGCAGGTTGTGTCTCTCTTAGTCTGGTCCCTATCCCACGAGCCGTCCGATATGTAGTTTTCACCCATCGGCAAGCACATGGGGTCGATGGGACACGCAAGCCCCCCCCCCCCCCCCCCCCCCCCCCCCCCCCCCCCCCCCCCCCCCCCCCCCCACCACGGCAAGGTGGAGACACATCGGGGGAGGAAATAAGGAATCAACATTAACCCTTTACAGGGGACAGCGGCCATTACCGGCCGATGCCTTAAATGTGCATAGCGTCTGATTACGTCTGATAATATTATGCATTGTAAAAACGCGATCTCTCGGCTTTCTGACACTTCCGACGGCTACTTTCGCTTCCGCCGACAGCTTGACAACGTGGCCGCCATTTGTAAATACGCTACAATGAATTTGAACGGACTTTTACAGACTTTTTTTGATAGTTTTCGGGGTTTTTACGCTGTTTTTCAAAACGGATTTCGGCGATTCTTCAAGTGATAGCCGAGATTTTGCTAGGTTCAATTTAAATGACATTATAGGGTACGAAGTTGACTGTTAATCGGAGCTAGATATCAGTGCAAAGCGTTACTTTGAATTAGCAGTCTGAGTCGGACTTTAAAGAAAGTGATTATGATTCTGAAAATGTGTTTGTAAATTGCCATATAGATGACGGAAAATCACAAACAACATGCTGTATTTCGTAAATATTTGTGTTCATATATGGATTACCAACAATAATCACGTGAGTAACATATTCTGCATGCTTTTCCCTTCATTGTGTTGTTTATTTAACTAAAATCAGTTGACTAACACCTTATTTGTGATGTTTTTACTAACGCGACCCGAAATTTTACCAAACCTGAAAAAATCTTGCCCGTTCAGGGCTAAAAAACGGACAAGCGTCTTCCCTGTAAAGGGTTAACAGTATGTCAATAAATGTAGGTGGGTTATGGTTCACCATCTCAAACAATCACCAGTCTTGGATCAAACCTGTGTTCTTGTTCTGATTATGTCATGTGACTAGGCCAACCAGGTATTCAACTCTGTGTTTTCCTCTTGCTTTATTTCCATAAAGTTTCCAAGTTGACAACAACTTTTCAAGTTTATTTCTCCTCATAATGTAGTTTACCAATAATTGTGACACAATGAGGGAAATTAAAAGACGAATATCTATTGCTCTTCAAAATCTAAAACTGTGGATGAATTGTGGCGTGGGACAGATTTACCTATAAAAATTTGATTTTTAAGAGCTTTCCCATTGGAACATACGCCTGTGAGGCCTGGACTAAACAAGCTGAACAGCGCATAAATGCCTTTGAATATAAATGTTATAGACGTGTTCTAAGAATACTTGGATACAGAAAAGAACAAATGCATCCATATGACAAGAGCTGAATATTGTAGAACGTTGAAAAACGAAAAAGAAAATTGAAATATTTTGGTCACTTGAAACGTCATGAAAGTTTGGAGAGAACAATAATGGAGGGGTAAATGCCCGGGAAGAGAGGAAGAAGAAGACCAAAGAGAAGATGGGTGCAGGTTGTGGCAGATGATCTCCAGATGGGTGTATAGGACACGAGACATCTTGCTTATGACCGAGAAGTTTTCCGGAAGGAGCAGGCTTCTACAAAGGACATGCTACTGAATGAATGTAGTTTCCAAGATGACACTAACTTTTCAAGTTTACTTCTCCTCATAATGTGCCCATACAATCTTAACTATCTACATCTAATTTCTCAAATTAACAAAGAAATAAGATGAAGAATATTCTCTACAATATATCTTTGGTAATCAAGGTGAGAAAAAGAGTTCTTAAGAGCTAAATCGATCCAATTCTAATGAACAAGGGGAATCATTGACAATTAGCAGACAAGTGAGGAATTAAGTGGAAGCTGCAGAGATGTGGTTTGATACAAGTACGATGAAAATACCGTGGATGGATAGAAAGAGTAATAAAGATATCTTGAAAAAGTTAACTCACAAAGAGAACTGGTTACAAGTATTAGACTTCGGCCACATTCTTTGGGCATATGAGAGGAGAAAACTGGCACACATCATGATAACAGGAATGTTGGAAGGTAGGAGAGGCAGGGAGAGACCAAGAGAGCTGATGCTGGATAATCAGACATCATGGCATGGAGGAACATAACTATCAGAAGTGACTGGTATTAGATGAGACAGAAGGCTGTGGACAGACGTGATCACCAACACGACAGTTTTTGTACTATAAAAATCATGAAAGAGACTTCCAATTCTAATTCCAATTTTTCAAAACAAAAATTCCAAATTCGGTTTCGTTCAACCTGCCTCCTCAGCTTTGATTATTGTTGAGATCCGTGGTTTTTGTGGGTATTTTTATCCTGTTTCTTGTCTTGTGCGCTCTTACGAGTGAGTGCTAACTCAGACTGGTTACATATGTTTGTGTCTGTGACGTCAGCTGGGGGATTTGTCGGCGGCTGTCCTTTGTTCCCATCTCCTCTGGTAGTTTCTTTTGTTAATGAAGGCCCATGGCTAGTATGGCTTGACTAGTTGCAGTCCTTGTAAGGACTTTTTATTTGGTCTTATTGCCTCCTTTTTTGTGTATTGTCTGTAGCAGCTTCTCGATGTTTTCATTTCCTTGTTTGTGCAATATCTCTTCCCTCTCCCTTTCGAATTTCTTGCGTCTGTTTTCTACTTCGAGTCTTTTGCATTCCTCTTGCCTATAGTATTCTGCTTGCCTGAGTTCCTCCATTCTTGCCGATTCTAGGCACTCCTCCACGGTAAGTGGAAGTGGGTACTCTGTGCCGCCATCACTCTCCTCCCCTATAATTTCTTTAGAGGTCTGGTGGTATATCGGTTTCCTCTTGGATTTCTTGGGTGTCGTGGTTGGGCTGCTGGTTTTAGCTTGCGGTTCCGGCTCGGTCTTTTGTTGGGTTTCATCTTGCGGCTTTTCTGTGATCTTTTCCTTGGATTCAGCTGGTTTGTTTTAGGTTAGATCCCTTTTTAGCATTTCTCTCTCCGCTTTGATGTCTCGTAGAATCTCTTCATTCTTCTTTTGATGTCTGTACCATATGTTCCACCTCTTGTTTGATGTTTTGCTGGATCTCCTTTATTTCAGCAAGCAGATTCTCACTGTCGCTGGTTGGTGTTGGTATTTGTAGTAGCTTGACTTGTTTCTTTAACTCGTCTATCTGGCTTTGTAGTTGAGATCTTGTGAGATGCACGTGGCTGTCTCGCACCTCCGCATTGCGTCCTTATATGGTGTCTTTGTGGTAATGGCGATCTTTAACACGTCTCTATGTCTTTGGAGGTACGGACAGCCCAAGTATCTTGCTCCATGCTTGCCCAGGCAGTTAGCGAACTTTCTCTTGTTGTTGGGTGCTCGGAGGTCCCAGCGGACACTCCTTGAAGGTGTGGTGGTCGGCGCAGTTTTGGCAGATTTCCGTCTTACTGTGGCATGATGTTCTGCTGTGGCCGGCCCTCTGACATCTTGAACATTGAGTGATTCTTGGTATGAATCTTTCAGGTTGTTGTTTTCTGGTTTATTGTTATCAGGCTTAGTAACTCGCTGCCCTCAGTCGTCACCACCGCCAGCGTCGTAAGGATCTTTGAGTACGCCAGATTCCGCTCCGCCTTCAAGATTCAGATGTGGAGATTCTCTTCTTGTAGCTGCTTTAGGATTTCTTCTGACAGCTCCACTTGAATACGCTTGACAACTCATCTGACTGTCGTCGAGTCGGTGTTTCCGACTGGTGTCTTTCTCCTACTTCATCTCAGCTGTCTTGGCTATTGTCTGTGGTGGGCAGTCGTCAATCTTCCTCGTGGTGGCTTCAGTAGTGACTGTAGTTTCAGGTTCTTTGCAGCGCGCAGGCAGGCTCTCCACGTTCATCTTTTTGACAGTCTTGTCGGCTCCCACGCTGCACATCTTGGATGTTGCGTCTTTTGGTGTTCTTGCCACATTCCATTTTCCCCCTCATCAGGTTGCTTGACTTGTTCAGGTGACTTATCTTGTTAGCACTCGCAGTTGCGAATGAATGCACGATGCACGACGACGAAATATGACCTGTCACAACAATAGACGACGATGAAAGAGATATATACTTGTAACATTATATACTCTTAATTCTTTCTATTTATAATGAGACCTCTAGAACAAGGATACGCTCTCAACATTTTGGTGACCCATTTCTTAACTTCTTGCGTGACATGCATGTTTTCTGAAAACATGGCCTCCCTCAAAGCAGGACACAGTTGGTCAGAAGAGGGAGAACCATTTGTCGTACCACTTCTGGATGCCACATGATGTTGATTTGCTCTGTGCATGAAAAGAAGAAAAGCCATTAGCACAAGCAAGATATTATGGGAGTCTCTCTTTTTCTCTTATCTTAATGAGAAAGAGAGTGAGAGAGAGAGAGCAAAAGAGAGAGACAGAGTTACAGCAAAAGAGAGAGAGAGAGATAGAGCAAAAGAGAGAGAGAGATAGAACAAAAGAGAGAGAGAGAGATAGAGCAAAAGAGAGAGAGAGAGAGATAGAGCAAAAGAGAGAGAGATAGAGCAAAGAGAGAGAGCAAGAGTGAGAGAGAGAGTGAGAGAGAGAGAGAGAGAGAGAGAGAGAGAGAGAGAGAGAGAGAGAGAGAGAGAGAGAGAGAGAGAGAGAGAGAGAGAGAGAGAGAGAGCAAGAACAACACATGGATACCAGACGAGCAGACAGAAAGTGATCATCCTCAAGTGCCTTGCTGACTGGCATGGGTGATCATGCTTCCACACATCTTGTGATCTCCAACAGTCTGCATCAATTTGTCTGCTGACACCTTTATGTGCCATGACAAGAGGCTGTCAAGAATATTCTCTGGAAGTCTTTTTCAATCTCTTTCCAAAAATCTTTCTAGTTGTTAGAGCATGTTCAAGTTTATACTATTTTCATGATGTGGCAAAAATGCTGATGTCCCCCTTTTTGATATTTGAGGTAAGTTGTCTTTGTGTCTGAGCCTACTTCAAATCACTTAGATTACTCATTTTGGCTGTCCGTGAAGTTTTTAGCATTCTTCTGTAAACCACACCTCTGATGCCTAGTTTACCAATTGTCTGGATCCCCAGTGGCATAGTGGTTAGTGCACTTGCCTATCAAGCCAGTTGCCCGGATGCAATCTCCAGCAGAGGCAGCACTATTTTTTCTGGCCAATATGGCTCTGGGATCCACCTAGTCTTATATAGATCTTCTTCTTCTTCTTTCGTTCGCTTGAAATATGTCTATAACTGCAATGTTGTCTCTTGTATGAATTTAACTGTCTTTTTTAGTTCACACAGCGGACCATAGAGTTTATCTTCCACCGTCTTTCTCTAGGCCAGAAGGTTTGCCTAGATATGTTATATTTTGGCCAGTATTGGAGTATGTGCTCTGCTGTCTGCGACGCCAATCCACATGTGCACATGGCTGTTTCACCAATCTTGAATTTTGTATACATGTGGTTGCATAATCTGTCTCGTATAGATCATCATCATCATCATCATGTGCCATGCCGGTATGCTCGAGCAGTCATATTTTGCCATCTCACTCGATCACCAGTCATGGATCAGCTCAGTGTTTTTGTCTCAGCCATAGAACGTGGCCAAGCCATCCTGGTATTTACTTCTCTGCCCTCCCTTGCTCTCTTCCCCTCGATCTTGCCAGTTGTCACCAAGTTCTCCAATTTATTTCTTCTCATAACATGACCAAAAAATTGTGACTGTCTACGTCTAATTTCTCTAATCAGTTTACGATTTTCATTTGTTTCTTGTAGGATTTGGTCATTGGTTTTTCTGTCTGTCCATGGTATTCTTTGCATTTTCCTCAGAAACCACATTTCCACAGCCATAAGATGTTTTTCAGCTTGTCTACTCATTGTCCACGTCTCACATCCATACAAAAGCACAGGTTCTATGTAGCAACTCAACACTCTTTTTCTCATTGCAAATGACATCTTTTTATTGGTCAGAATGTTTTTCATCTTGCAATAGGCTGCCTTCGCCATAGCGATTCATGTTCTAATCTCTTCAAAGGCATCTCCCATCAGATGTTATGACGGTTCCGAGATAACTACCGATTCACTTGTTTAAGAAATTTCCATTTACTTGTATATTATATTGTGGTATTTCCTTCTTCTTATAGATGGGTACCGGACAATTTTCAGAATGTTCTAGGAATTGTCTGAAAGGAAAGGTGACAAAGATGAGAACTGGTCACCCCATCTCATATGCCATGGCCTGGACGTATGTGAATACCCAACTTTTCACATACCAATGACAGTTTCTGCTATGGGAGTATCTTTACCTGTTTACTAACTCTCCAGGTTTCACAGACAGAGCATGACATATAGAGAGAAGTGAGAACAATCTAGTGTGACATTAGAGAAAGGACTGAGAGAACAATGAAACAGGTATTCAAAACAGCTAAAGAGAAGGATCCAGTGGCTTCTTTGGAAAGCCCAAATTCCAGAAATCAAGACCTTCAGCAAATAAACAATAACACCAAACTGTCTCTATATAACCCCTAAATCTAGAAAGGATGAGGGAAGGGTAAATCAGAGATTACGACATCCATGTCTTGTTAAACAGACCAAGTTCATCTCACAGTGGTGAATTGTTTGGATTTTCACCAAAATAAGAAAAAGGATGGCATACTCACCACTGATCCTGGGAAGTGGATCAGACATCTAACCCTCTCGGACAAGGGTAAAAAACTCATTCATTATACAAATTCGTAACATATGCTTATATCACAATTAAAACCTAGAATGGTTGAACAGATATTGTTTGTGTAAAAGCAATACAATACACACAAAGAAAAGGATATCTCACATTGTAAAACCTCTTGCAACCAATTCAGATTCTTTAATAAGTCTTAAACATTTTCTTTCCAACTGTAGCAAATCCACAGATGCCATCACTACATCTTTAATGTCTTTGTCCTGTTTCTCCAGTTGAGAAAGGATCTGTGATTCAAGAAAAGCATACAGGTCAGCCAAGCAAAACTTGCCGAAGATTAAAAACAAAGCATCAACAGAGTGCACATCCCAACAATTGTGTTGCTTCAAGATGTGCTTTAGAACTGAGAATTTTGGTAATTCAGAACACGAGCTCAGTTGAGTTGAGTCAAGAACCGGCATCACTGCACTCAGGGCATTCCCATAAGTGCTCAGTCCTGATCTTAAACAGCCAGTGAAGAGTTCCAATACATAAGGTGTGGTAGCATAGTGGCCAGACCTTCACCTACTGGCCCAGTGATCATGGGTTTAAATCAACATCAAGGCAGATTTTTACAACTGACCTGGCCTGCCAGGTCTATCCAGACTAAAATGGGTACCAGGAAATATCTTTGGAAACAAAGGTGGCTGGGCTGGGGTGAGACTGACCACAATACGCACCAAGAGCCGACTGGTCTATAAAAATATAGGTCTAGCACAATATGGCCAGTCTCCAAGGCCTAGAGGATAACATCTTTCTCCGTAATCCCATATATTCTCGTGAGTAATGTAACCTACGTGAGAATCGGTAGCGGTTCTAGCCACATTGGTAACTTATGGGGTATGTGAGCCGGTCGCTCAGAAAGCAATGGCAAACTACTGAGCGTAATCTTGCCTAGTACAACAACAGCAGCTGAAAAATGCTGATGTTGACTGCAACGTCCTGTAAGGGATATGCAAAAAAAACTAAAACAAAAAGCACCATATGCTCAATGTACCTTAAGCCATGTAAAGGGGTTGTTTACTTCACTGTTTTACAGTTCACAACAAGGTAATATAATGGCTTTCTCCAGATCTACAAAATACAAACATTCTGCTGAAGACAAGCAGACAAATGATTGAAAGTATGATGTGTGTCAAAATGAATGGCCTTGATCCGTCTCTAAGGGGTGAAAAGTAGAGAAGAAGCATGCAAGAGGAAGACAATGTTACATGTGTATAGACAACATCAATAGATGTACTGGGAGAAGTCTGTATGAGTGCTTCATGAAGATGCAGGATAGAGGTTCTGGAGACTTCTTAGTCCACTTTCAATGTGGAGATGGCTCTTGATGATGATAAATGAGTAACAGAAACATAATAAAATTTAAAATATAGAATGTTGTTGTCTTCAGTGTATAGATCACCAATGGTTGTAGTTATTATACCTTTTTGAATGCCAATGTAACAAACTATGGTCTGTCAAAATGGCAAGGTGCCAGCAGCAAATAAGAATTACCCTGTGTTGCAAATTTTTTTTTGGACTTGATCCTCTCTCTCTCTCTCTGTGCGCGTGCGTGCATGTGTGCGTGCATGTGTGTGTGCGTGCATGTATGTGTGCTTCCGTGCATGCAAGAAAACTTAATCTTCACACCCTAGCCTATAAGATATAAAAGATAAATGGACATATGAATACTGTATTTATGACCCATGTTACTGAAGTTTCAAAATAAATTTAACCAATCCTTCTATGGCAAAGAAGTTAGTGAGAAAATGTGTTTATATAATTAGATAATGAATGAATGAATGAATGAATGAATGAATGAATGAACGAACGAACAAATGAATGAATGAATGAATGAATGAATGAATGAATGAATGAATGAATGAATGAATTTATTACCTAAGTTAACACTTTTAAAATTACCCTTTCAATGGTAAAGAAACTGTAGAAAAATATGTCTATGTAAATGCATTACTGTCATACAAGCCATCAGCATATTACAACATTACTCCCTGGGTCTTATAAATTTACCTGTTGGCATGCCCTCTTCTTCAGAAGAATCAGAGGCTCAGCAACACACAGCACCCAGATCATGTTCAGCAGGATGAAACTGAGTGCATGTGAATAAGTGTACAGTCCGGATAATACTTGTGGCATACAGCCAAGGAGTAACATCCACCATGATGACAGCTGATCCACAGGGCAGAGCATGTTGACAAGGATCAGGCTGGCTATCAAGAGGCTGAATAAGGAGAAATGGGTATTTAAACAACGACAACACTGGCTATCAAGAGGCTGAATAAGGAGAAATGGGTATTTAACAACGACAACACTGGCTATCAAGAGGCTGAATAAGGAGAAATGGGTATTTAACAACGACAACACTGGCTATCATGAGGCTGAATAAGCAGAAATGGGTATTTAACAACGACAACACTGGCTATCATGAGGCTGAATAAGCAGAAATGGGTATTTAACAACGACAACACTGGCTATCATGAGGCTGAATAAGGATAAATGGGTATTTAACAACGACAACACAGGCTATCATGAAGCTGAATAAGAGAAATGGGTATTTAACGACGACAACACTGGCTATCATGAAGCTGAATAAGAGAAATGGGTATTTAACAATGACAACACTGACTATCATGAGGCTGAATAAGGAGAAATGGGTATTTAACAATGACAACACTGGCTATCATGAGGCTGAATAAGGGAAATGGGTATTTAACAACGACAACACTGGCTATCATGAAGCTGAATAAGAGAAATGGGTATTTAACAATGACAACACTGGCTATCATGAGGCTGAATAAGGAGAAATGAGTATTTAACAACAACACTGGCTATCATAAGGCTGAATAAGGAGAAATGGGTATTTAACAATGACAGCACTGGTTATCATGAGGCTGAATAAGGAGAAATGAGTATTTAACAACAACACTGGCTATCATAAGGCTAAATAAGGAGAAATGAGTATTTAACAACAACACTGGCTATCATAAGGCTGAATAAGGAGAAATGGGTATTTAACAACGACAACACTGGCTATCATGAGGCTGAATAAGGAGAAATGAGTATTTAACAACAACACTGGCTATCATAAGGCTGAATAAGGAGAAATGGGTATTTAACAATGACAGCACTGGTTATCATGAAGCTGAATAAGGAGAAATGGGTTTTTAACAACGACAACACTGGCTATCATGAGGCTGAATAAGGAGAAATGGGTATTTAACAACAACACTGGCTATCATAAGGCTGAATAAGGAGAAATGGGTATTTAACAACAACAGCACTGGTTATCATAAGGCTGAATAAGGAGAAATGGGTATTTAACACCGACAACACTGGCTATCATGAGGCTGAACAAGCAGACATTGGTAATTAACAAGGATATGACTAGCTATCATGAAGACATTCTACCTGATGGAGGAGAAATTCGTAGTTAACAAGGATCTGACTGGCTATCTGAGGCTGACAGAAGACATAGGTCATTAATAATTAAGCAGTTAACAAAGTTCAGACAGGCTATCATAAGGCAGAAAATGGAGTAACAGATCATTAACAAGTCTCAGGCTGACTATAAAGAGGCTGTATAAGAAGAAATAAATCAGTATCAAGGAACTATCATAAAACTGACTAAATAGAAATAAGTAACTGCCTAATAAAATGTTATATTTAAATGTTGATGCAGATTTCTCAATATTCTGGGTTCTGCATTATCAATACAACACTGGTAAATAAAGGAGCCTTTTACACACCTTCAGATGTAGTCAGTGTCTGGTGCTAGACTCATATTTCATATAGATCAATCAGCACTCCAAGCCTGATGTGCTCACTTTCATGTAGGCTACTTTCCCTTCCCAAGGCATTTTGCTAGGACCCATTTCAGACTGAGACGACCCTGAAGTCTAAGTAAATTTTAAAAATACATCTCTATGTAAATTCATACCCATGACCACCGGACTAGTAGTCAAGCATCTAGCTATTACACTGCCACTGGATGATGATATTGTCACATTGAAACATTTATCCTGATCAGCTGCAAATGTGGTTTCCAGCTACTGAAGAATAATTCATACATTCATTCATTCAGTAGCATGTCCTTTGCAGAGCCTCGCTCCCATAACAATCTTCCAGAAAACTTCTCGGTCATAAGCAAGATGTCCCGCATTCGATACACCCTGGAGAATCATCTGCCACATACTGCACCCATCTTCTCTTTGGTCTTCCTCTTCCTCTCTTCCCGCAAGGGGTGATGAGGGGATCTGGCCGACGATCAACGCTCAGAGGAAAGGCGAGACGGACATATAATCAGATTGCTACTGGTACTATTAGTGTTGGAACTCTTCGCTGGCTGCTGAGGATGGGGACGGAGCGCTTATGGGAATGCCCCGAATGCTGTGATGTCGGTTCCTAAATCAATCAATCAATCAATCAATTCCTCTCTTCCCGGGCATATGTCCCTCCATGATTGTTCTCTCCAAACTTTCATGGCGTTTCAAGTGACCAAAATATTTCAATTTTCTTTGTTTTATCGACTTTAGTAGCCAACCAATCTTCAATAGTATGCACCATGCACAAGAGAATTTCCTATTTCATCAGCCTTATACAAGAAGGCTAGGTGTGCGATCCATTCTCCAAGGATCAGGTGGGTGTATGAATTCCTCTGGTTATCTTTTAAATTGTCCATTTGTATATGTCCTTAGGAACCTATCAAGCCAGAGACAAGTATCATATTTCCAAGCTATTATATCATCCTAAGAGATTACAATGTTCATAAATAACCATATACTGTTCAAGTATTCACTTAAGTAACTTGTATTCTCATAGTCATGCATTTACAAAATATACTAGTATATCATCATCATTAAGTGCTTTGCCGATTGGCATGGGCGATCACACCTCTTCGTATTTTTCTAACTCCAGCAGCAATATCAATATCTTTTCTCTATGTCTCTTGCTATAAATCTGTCTAGTTATCACTACATGTTCCAGTGTTTCTCTTCTCATAAAGAGGCCAAAAATGCCAAAGGCCTCTTTCTCAAGTTTGTGAAAAGCTTTCTCTGTGCTTTAGCCACTTTAAAAACATGTAATTTACTCAGTTTTGCTGTGTAAAGAATTTTCAGCATTTTTCTCCAAAAGCACATTTCCTAGGCCTCAAGGGATTTTATTGTTATTTCTTACTAATTATGCATGATTTATGGCCATATGTTAAAACTATGTAATATACAAGAATTCTTTTTCTAATCTCCAAAGATAGGGATTTATAGCATAAGATGATCATTTCATAAAATGCCATTTCTGCTTGTCTGAATCCATTTTTTATCTCTGCAATACATCTTTCATCTGATGTCTATGTGCCTCGATGCTTAAATGTTTGCACCTGCTCCAAATTAATGCCATTTACTTAAATTGTACATTTAGGCATTATCTGTTTCTTTGATATTATCATTACCTCTCTCTTCCAATTCTTCAAGCCTAGGTTTTGACTGTCTACAACCGCTGTATCTATAATGTTATGAAGCTCCTTCTGAGTTACTGCAGTCAAGATGGTGTCATCAGCATCAGTTATTTATACTATGACCACAACCACTATCCCTGGCATATTTTCTACAGATCTTTTAATATGCTCACTGTGTAATGAAAACAAAATCAGTGGATATTTCAAACTAGTACATACCAAATGAACTGATAAGTATATACTGAAAGACATTTTGAAGGATTCCGTGTTGGCGACTTCTCATCCACGTAACTTTGCAGAAACATCTGATCCTCCTCGGAGAGAAGTTGCGATGATATAAGCCACTTTAGCATGTGATATCTGTGATAACTGTGCTAGAAACATTTTAAAGATGAGTTATAAATCGATCATAGTAAAATAAGGCAAAAATCTAATATTAATATATTTAAATATACTACATACATATAGGGCTTCACAGTTCCCCCAACAATTTGTCTATTAGGATTACTACTGAAAATATCTATCCATTTTCCGTTTGAGAAATTCTGGGCAGTCTTGTTAAGTATGCTCTGAAGTTTGCTTTGGTGCTCTACAGCTGCAAGTGACAGTCCCTAAGACCCATTTGATGAAAATGTGCTCTTAGACAACACATCCTGTTCAGAGTCTGAAGATTTTCGTCTGCTGATTTTTGTCTGATTTGCTGATGCTATCATGCTCTGGTCCGTAATCATTATTTTATTTTTTCCACTCAATTTTCATAGTTAGACAGATTGCAAACTGAGAGATAGTAGTGGTTACGTGGAAACATAAAAGAGGAGGAAGGCAAGAAGAAGATCAGTCTTAGAAACTCACAACTTAATTTCAGACTCAAAACCTTGATTATACAGCCAATCAATTGCTTGTAAAATATGCAGAAGCAGCATAAGTTAAGCATAACAATCGTTTACAATCATCATCAAGTGCCGTGCCGTGCCGGCTGGCGTAGGCATTCATGGCGCTCCACAGATCTCGGTCTTTGGTGTTCTGGATCAACTCTGCTGATGATATTCCTCCATGCCACCGTCTCAATCCGTCCAGCATCATTTCTCTTGGTCTGCCTCTGCCCCTCGATCTTTCCAGTTGCCACGATGTTCTCCAATGCCTCTCTTCTCATCACATGACCAAAGAAAGCTGTTTGTCTCTTTCTTACTGTTGTATATATATAGTGTTCTAGTTTCATTAGCCTCTTTCAGGCAATCGTTGTTAGTTACTCTGGCAGTCCAAGGAATTCGCAACATTCGTCTTAAAAACCACATCTCTGTTCGTTTACAGTACAAATAAGAAAAATTGTTCTTCTCCAACTTCTTGACAGACACATCATCAGATTGCAGTTGGTACAATTAATACTGGGACTCTTTGCTGGTTGTTGAAGATGAGGACGGAACACATATGGAAAATCCCAAGCGCTGTGATGTCAGTTTTGGACTTCTCAACTCTTTCTCCTACTCTTCACTGCCCATGCATACTTTGTGAGAACAAGCAAATTTATATTTTTCTTCACTTAATCAGTCCATGGCAACTGTTAATGTAAAAATATAATGGTGAGACAGAAAAGGATTATAGTAAAAATCATATGTGTATAAAGCAGCAACTTGGACAGGAATATTTGAAACTAACATCAAGGATAGACTGATTAAAAGTAGTAGCCTTGTGGGATTTAAGAAGTAAAGTAAACCAAGAATGTTTGGTAATATAAGAAGAGATCCTGGAATGCATAGTGAGTTTCTTGGTACAGAATGAGTAATATACATCTTTTATCAAATAATGATCAATGTGTTGGTAAATTAAGAAAAGACATAATAAAAGAGGAAGCTGATCTAAAAATGTGCATGGATATATAACTAATCTGGCAGACAACAAGCATTTTTTGAAAGAGGTAATATTTTTCTTTGGAAGATAATTCTCTTATTTTGTTTTTATTTATTTTGTTGCACAGTTGTTCTTCTCCTCACACAGAACCAAACATATACATTTTGTTTTCTTATACAGACACTGCCTTAAGTTCCCATGTAAGAAAAATAAGAGAGAAACTTACCACTTCTTCTAATACTTTTGAGTTGTAAAAAATCCTAGTGAAGAGATCTGAGTGCAGTTTACAAGATTTGTTTGCCTCAGTAACATTAGACAATCTGTTTGTTTCTCTGGATGACTCTGGCCCAGTACCTGAATCTGCTTCCATCATTAGTCTGGGTTCTGTTTTCAGATCAGTGACCCCAATGTCCATAAGCACTTGATGCAAAACAGAATTCTGAAAGTAATGAACCCACTATAAATACACACAGCAAAATAAAATTTTACACAAATAATTACATGGTCAATGGAAACATGCTTAACACAGTTAATTCTCAAAGAACATCACATCGTTAACAATTAAAAGCATTTACCAATTTCTCAGCATGTGTTCACCTCAAACTTTGATCCCCTATTGTAGTCCATCCATCTGTTCATCATCATCATCATCATCTTTCACTTCTGCTGTCAAGCGTCGTGGGGAGGAATAATTTGCGTTCCAGCGCCCGGTGGACGACACTGGATAGTGTCATTCCGTGTGGTTGTACAATGTCTCTGATGTTGTCAATCCATTTTCTTCTTGGACGTCCTCGTGGTCTCGTCGCAGATGATCTTTGATGTAAGGCCAGTGATGGTAGTTGCTAATGTTGCATTCTAACGACATGGCCAAACCACTTGATCTTCTGTCTTTCAATAAATGTGGCACAAGGTGTTGATCCCACAGTCTATTTATACTCATATTGTATCTAGTAGCATTTATACTCATGTTTATCATACAGCACTCATACTATGTTTATACTCATATTGTATCTAGTAGCATTTCTTACTCGGTCTCAGATTGTTAAGTTGGCAGCTCTCCTCAGGCATCTCATTTCGCAGGTGTTGATTTTGCGAAGGTGTAATTTGGATAAAGTCCAGGTTTGAGATTGGTAGCATAGGGTTGGTGTGAATATGCTGTTTATTATCTGTCGTTTTGTGGACATGGATATGTTTGGATGTTTCAGTAAGGGTGATAGTTGATATGTAAGTGCACTAGCTTTTTGGCATCTGATTTCAATTTCTCTGTCCAATCTGCCATCTTCTATGATCATACTTCCAAGGTATTTGAATTCTTTAACTTGTTTCAGAGTTATGTTATTTATCTGTATACTTAGTGGACCTGGCGATCTAAAAACTTGCATTACTTCGGTTTTGGCTGTGTTTATACTCATATTGTATCTGCTGCAGGTTGAACTCAGATTAGTAATATGATTTTGTAGTCTGCCCTCATCGCTGTAAAACAGGCACTGATCGTCTGCAAATAGAAGTTCATTTATTCCCTGTGGGTCAGTTGTTTCATCTGGAGTAAAGAGTTCTAAATTTTCTGAATCTGTTCTGTCGAGACTTGCTTCTTTGGAAATTCTGTCCATAAGATATTGAATAGCAGGGGAGAGAGCACACATCCCTGCCTCACTCCTGTATTGACTGTGAACATATCTGATATACCTTCTTGTGTTCTTACTGCACTTTGGCTTGAGTGGTACATGGCTATGATCTTTTCTGGCAGTTGCCATTGTATCCCATAGTCTTCAAGATGGTCCATAATTTGTATCTGTCTACTCTATCGAAAGCCTTTTCCTGATCTACAAACACAATATTCTGCTGGTCACTATATTCAATAGTTTTTTCACAAATTTGTCTAAGTGTAAATAATGCACCAGTGCAACTGTTACGTTTCCGAAAACCGAATTGTGCTTTGCTTAACTGTTGCTCAACTATTGGTCTAGCTCTTTGTTCCAATAGTTTTGCATACATTTTCCCTATATGGCTCAGGAGTGATATACCTCTGTATGTTTCGCACTCTCTCATATTGCCTTTCTTTTTCCATATTGGTACTATTATTGCCTGTTGCCAATCATCTGGGACTTTTCTTTCTTCCCATGCTATATTAAAAAGTCTTGTTAGCCATTTAACTCCTTTTTCCCCACAGGCCTGAATAGCTTCTGTGGTTATTCCATCTGGACCTGGTGATTTGTTTTTAGGACTTTTCTGTATAACTGCTTTGATTCTGCAGGTATGAAATTTGGTTCTTGCTGTCCTTGGAATTTAGGCACAAAAGTGAGGTTTTCTATGTTATATGTGGGTTAAGTAGTTCTTGAAAGTATTCTGCCCACCTTGCTAGTCTTTGTTGTGGATTAAATATCGGTATACCTCTTTTGCTGTTTATAATGGTGGTTGGGTTGTAACATGCATCTCTGTTTCTCATTGTGGTGACACGTTTATAAAATTCTCTTGGGCAGTCTTTGCTAAGGGTCGCCATCTGTTCACCGTATATTCTCCAGGATTCATCTTTAGATGCTCTAATTGTTCTTTTGGCATTACGTTGTGCTATTCTATAAGTAATATAGTCCTGTTCAGATTTAGTTGTGATCCACTTTTTGAATGCTACCTTCTTTTTGAATATGCTATCTGTCGAAATTAAAAACTTGAAGGTTTCGATCGATGACAGAAAGTCGCCCCAAAACGTCTTCACACTGTCGGCATCTCTTTAATCTGTGGTTGCTCGAGAAGGGACTATAGCGCCATCCGTCTGCAAGGCGGCAGCCAACCTTTGAAGTGTTAGATGGAATGTCTGCACAGAAGTCGGCTAGATCTTGTGTTGTAAGGAAATTATTCTCTGGTTCACAGGCGGGCAAGACTTTTTGTTGTACAGGAAAACAGGTTCCCAGATAAAGCAAACTAGACGGCGGGTTGATTCCACCCAGTCTAGAAAAGAGGGAGAAAATAGATTCTAGACGGTCTAGCGTCTAGAAAGTTTGTGACGTCATTGATACCCAGTTATAAAAACGTTGAGATAAACAAGTTTTGGGTTAGTCGACCAAAAGTTGTGAAGTGTTACGGACCTGTGCAATATTCCTAGTTGTGTTCTTTAGAGAGAGACTATAGTGTCTATTTTTGATGTATTGATGTATATCAGCGG
The DNA here is from genome assembly GCA_014155875.1 of Cepaea nemoralis. NCBI lineage: Eukaryota > Metazoa > Mollusca > Gastropoda > Stylommatophora > Helicidae > Cepaea > Cepaea nemoralis. Next base: position 9,369 of record JACEFZ010024066.1, on the reverse strand, counting down.
ACATCGATCCAGACTGTGATTTCATAGTCTCCATCTACAACAGGAATAACCATATGGTATTCTATTAAACATATATAACTTAGATTATTCTTAGGAATAGAGTACAGTACTGTGCGGCGATAGAATGTGTTATAAGAGCGTCGGCAACAGTAAGCCTATCGCGTAGCTTAAACTAGCTTGTGTGAGATATCATTTAACTCAGTGAGTTAAGGACAATGTAGTGGGATAATAATTAGAGAGATTGAGGATGGTTGGGAGGGATGAAGGGAATGTGAAATGGTAGGATCTTCCAGTAGGGCATCTGCTGGGTTTCTACTCGTTTCCTTTAGTCTTTCCTTGTCTTGCCATGACTCAGACTGAAGTGATGAGCTCCTCGGCCTTATGACAGAGTTTGGTTCTCTGTTATATTTTCTAAGTGCGGTCGGTGGCCTTCACTCACCTAAATAAGGTCAGAATTGGGTTGCTCTCACCAGGTGTGTTCTCTATTCAACAGGTTCCACTCGAGTGTTCCACGTTATTCTACCAAAAAGCTAGCAACAAAGTCATAGAAAGTGATGGCTCAGGTATTGAGGACAGATTTTACTGAGAGGCTTTCGCACTGGGCTCATAACCCAGATGGTCTGCAGGAATCTGGCCTCTGCTGAGCAGGACATGATGATTATCAGTGTTTTTTTTCCTTAAGTGATAGTTACATCACAGAAAATTCAGGACACTGTAAATAACACCTGTACCAGGAACACTATTAAATATAACTACCTGGAACAGTAATATTGTGTGTAACATTGGGAAAATCATACAACAAGTGACATACGAACATTTAGATTTTCCAAAGTGACATTAATAATAATTGTAGAGTTCTCTGATCACAGAACAGTTAATGAACAGAGTAGTTACACTGTGTGTGTTGAATTGAAGTTCAATATTGGACTGTTTTCCACTATTGAAGACCAAGCATCTGGAGTGTTCACGAGCTATCTGAAGAAGTCGACACTGGCCTGAGAGACACATCACTTGGGTGAGGTTTTCTGTCCCTGATATGGTGTTGTGGTATGGCCAGGACTGTGCTCCTTGGCTGTTCGGTCTGATTCCGCATACACACTAGATTATACGACAGACATTCTACTCATACACTTTGCACATACACGACACTTTTCTCTATTAAACAAAGTTGTTGTTTTGTTAGAGCCAGTGTTGTTTAGTGTATTTTGGGAAAAGAATGAGAGGGAGCTTGATACTGTAACAGTGTACAGGGACTAACAAAGACTGGGTTTTTATACAAAGACTGTTTATTCTCTTCACGATGACAACATGGCTTCTTTCCAGTTCCAAGGCGGGATGTTGACTGTCCCCTGACAACCCACTACGTCACGACTTGAGCATCCCTCCTCGCTTTCACTCCCAATGCTCAATCGTGCTGTAGCTGTTTCCCACTAGATCCTAATACCCTAATACTCCACTACTGTTACACCTCCCTATGTTTTTCTAAAGAATTTTCCTTATAAAGGAAAAATCTTTACTCCTAATCCCCTTACTCTATTCCCTCTTTTTCCTTACTTCTCACAGTTCCTCTAATCTTCCCCAAACCAACTCCAACTTAAGTAAATATTCTATTTCTTTAACTCTTTCCCTTGCTATTTAGTTATCATAGTTATCCACTATACAGTTATATATTCTTGACTCGTTCTTGGCTCCTTATTGTTGTTCCTGTATAAAAATATACACATCATAAGAACAGCATGTAAAATCGTTATCGTACCTTTTGAGCTTATAAAATTTCTCACTCTTCCAGAACACAGGATGTACAAAAACAATGTAGTTAGAAAAAGTAAAGAAGCGGTGCGCACCGAGTGAGAAGTATAAAGAATGAATACTCACATGACCACAATTACATACAGTAATGAATATTTAGACACTCACACTTTACCTCCCTTGCCAATAAAATTTTTTTTTATAAAATAATTTTTTTTTTTAAAAAAAATACACCTTATGAAATAGATCTTTGTTCAGTATAAAACAATTTTACATCAGTTTTCACAAGCCTTATATCATATTTATATTGCCATCCACAATCTTGTCTATATCTCGCCATCTCATCTTTTACCACGAGCCCATGTTCATATTCTATGAACATTTTTAATAATTAACGCTGGTTTTTCACAGCACCTATATCTTGCCCCCGTATATCCCATATTTATATACTGCCATTTACAGTCTTCCCATAACCTTATATTAGTGGACCAAGAGAATATTTCTCTATATTATCCCTCAGTAGTTTTTATTAACTCTTTTCTGAACGAAAAGCCTTAAACAAAACTCCATATATTTGAAAATTAAACTTACTTAACTAACTTTATAACTTATTCATTAACCATGTAATTTAATATACAAAACCATTCATGTAATCGAAATAAAATCAACACAAGACGTAGTACCCCCAAATTATCTAAAGAAAAAAAACACATTTTAAAATGACATAACATGCATTTTATCAAATCAGAATAAAACATTCTATTTCTACCTATCACTATTGGACACTTTTACGGACCAATAGTTTTTACTCCAAATACTAGGCACACAATAACCCTATTCTAAATCAATTAATCAAACAAGACTAAATCAAGAAAAAAAACTTATTATATATGAGGCATTGAAACCCAGGCTCAATAAAACAATCAAATAATAACCATCATTTTACAGTACCAACTCAAGCAAAAAAACAATTTATATATGACTCATGACTCATAAAACTCAGAGTGAATAACACACGATTTTCAAAAGAAAAAAACTCTCTTAAAATTACTACGTACAGTGGTCCACCAACATTGGCCTCTTATACGAACATATCTATTTATACCAGAAGTCCTTCCAGTATTTCTATGAGTGATAAAACAAAACACTTCAGTGCCACGTATGTATATCTGTTAACTACAGACTAATTTCTTAACTTAGAAGCCTATCTGTTCTCTCTACACACAAAAAACACCAATAATCAACACTGACCGTAGCACTGATTCTCTCCCCTCATACTTTCTATCTTTTTCTATCTTAACTCCTAACACATCATAACCTCCGGAATATCATCTTAAGTAAGCACTGTAAACTACAGGTTGACTCCTTTTATCTATTCCTAATGTGGCGAGTATTCCAATGTCAACTCAATATAGCAGCCATCCTCTATTTATCAATCAACTTGTGAGTCGGCCTGCTAATTATTTCCCCTTGGACCAACCATCACTATAACTTCTCCATTATTATCGTTAAACAGGGCATTTCTAGCACTAATACAAAACTTGTCTATTTGCTATAGAGTACAATACCTAATTCGTCCAATCTACGAAAAATCAAGAAGTAGAAAGCCAAAATTCAACCAGCAATTCTATCACCCAGAGAAAAATTATATATGCCTCCCTCAACCTACCTCTATATTAGTTATCTCATTGTTTAACTAGTCTTCAAGACCACTTATAACAAGTACTCATAGAATCCTTTCACCGTTTCCTATACTTCTTCAAGCACCACTTTCAGTTCTAAATCCTAAAACTTATAACTTGCCATCTGCAGTATTCTCCATCTATCTATCTCCTACGTTTCCACTTCTTCAATAACTCCAAGTTTCTTTGAATAAGTGCTAACTCTACATCAATATCCTCTTCTTCGTACAACTTATTAATTTCTTCCATACTACTAATTGATTCTGACTTTTCATCCATTTCTTCTTCTTCTTCGTCTGTATGTCTCTCGTTAGCAGCCGCTAATCTCTTCTGTTCAATATCCCATCTAATTTGTCTATCATCATTTCTTAAGGACCTTTCTAGTAGAGGCATATCATCACAGCTTGTTGAATAATCTCTAATTCTCCTCTGTCTTTTTACCTCTCTATATCTCTGTTTATCCATTCTTCTTTTCGTTGCTTGCCTAGTATTCTTAAATGGAGCACCTATTTCTTCTTCCATACTATCATAACAACTTTCCTTCACATTTTCTTCTTCTATTGTTTTTGGAATCGTCTGTTCTTGAGTATCCTCATAACTTGGAGTTGCTAGTAACTGATTTTGTGCTGGTTCTTTTCTACAACTTGGGGTTACTGTAGCTCCTCTAACAACTTGTTCATCTAAATATTCGGTGCCTGAATCATAATTATTATTATAATTCTCATTTCTCTTCTCTTCCTCATCTCTTCTTAAATGTTCTACGTGTGCCCTTGCCACATGTCCTGTGACCTGGTTCTTGATATTATACGATACATTTCCTAGTTTTTCCAAAACGTAATAACCTGGGATCCAACGAGCATCAAACTTAGAGTTTCTTCTATGCTTCTTGTAATAAACTCTATCACCTACTTTAAACTCCTGTAATTTTGTATTTACATTTTTGTACTTTTTCTGTCTTTCCCTAGCTTTAAATATATTATTCTTTAATCTCACGTGTGCTTTATGCATTTCTTGTATTATGGTCTCTTGAAATTCTTCTCCCATATAATTCCGTCTCGGTTTTAACAGATTATCTATAGGTAGTATTGGTTCTTTCCCGTATATTAAATAGAATGGTGAAAACCCCGTGCTCTCATTTTGATTTGTACGAATAGCGCTATGGGCAGGTCCTAAGAACAGATCCCAATCTTTTTCATGTTCATCAACAATCTTTGCTACAATGTCGTATAACGTCCGATGTTGACGTTCGTTTCTAGCATTTGAAGAAGGTCTATAATATGCGGTTTTTATATGTTTTATATTCAAATCTTTTAATAACTTTTCGAATTTTTTATTCACAAACTCTCTACCATTATCCGTAAGTATACTTTGTGGGCAACTAAATCTTGGTACGAACTCCTGCAAAAAAATATTAATGACTGTATCTGCGCTCTTATCTGGAATTGCGTAAATTTCCGGCCAAAGACTGTAGACGTCTACTATATGAATTAAATACACGTTTCCTGACAATGTTCTAGGGTGTGGACCTGATATATCTAAACTAATCTTTTGCATTGGGAACTGAGGAATATCTGTATCTTGTAAGGGACACTTTATTGTTTTCATATTCCTTAATCTGCATTTCTCACACGTATCTACATATTTGCAAGCAGATTTAAACAAGTTTGGCCAATAATATTTGCTCGTAAGTGCTTTCACCAACTTGTCCCTACCGAGATGTCCATTTTCATTGTGATATGCTTTTAAAACTTCACTTTCTAAATGTTTTGGAATATATTTCCTTAGCTGTTCGTTCCTTTCACACATATAGTATAACTGTCCATCCTCTTGTAAAACCAAATAATTCTTTTTATATTTGTTATCTTCCTTTTCTCTTAATTTTTCTTTTATTTGTATGACTTTTGGATCCAAGTCCTGTTCTTCTTTCATATTAAATTGTGCTAACTGTAGGTCTTCTTCTCTATGTTCAGACTCTTGATCCGATGGTAAACTCTCAAATTCTTCCCTATTTATTATGGCAGAATCTAAAATATTTACTTGCCAGTTTCGGTCGTCTATCTCTGGTTCAGCTTCATCTTCTGTATCTCCTGATGACTGTGGGTACGGAATCCTAGATAACAAATCAGCGCATGTGTTAATCCTAACTGGAATGTACTCTATTTTCGTGTTGTATCCCTGTAGATTCAATGCCCACGTCTGTATTTTCCTGTTCTGCACTGGAGCTTCTAAAAAAGACTTTAAAGGCATATGGTCAGTTCTAATAACAAAATTTGCGTTATGTAAGTAGTAATTTAGTTTCTGAAGAGCATAATGAATGGCATACGCCTCTTTCTCAATAGTCGTCCATTTCCGTTGAGATTTGCTAAGTTTATGAGATAAAAAGTAAATTGGCCTTTCATTTTTAACCCCTGGTATTCCCGACTCTTTTCCTTCATATGGTTGAACCAAGCATGCTCCTATTGCACTGTCCGAAGCATCTGTGTACAGTATTAACTGTTTGTTTAAGTCTGGATGCGTCAATAGTGGTACCAGTGTTAAGCTGTTTTTTAAATATTTGAACGCTTTTTGACACTCATCATCCCACTTAAACCTAGCGTATTTGCCTGTTAAATTTGTAATAGGTTCTGCTATTTTTGAAAACGCTGGGACAAACCGCCTATAATACGCACAGGTTCCTATAAACGCACGCACTTCCTTAACGTTAGTTGGAGGAGGTAACTCTTTAATAACCTTTATCTTGTCCTGGTCTGGTTTAATACCTTCTCTATTTATAATATACCCCAAATATTTTGTTTCTGTCTTTAAAAACTGGCATTTACTAAGCTTTAATTTCACATCATGCTTTCTTAACCTGTCAAACACTAGTCTAATATGTTTTAAATGATCCTCTACATCTCCTGCTGTAAAAATCAGAATATCGTCTATATAGGCTAGTGCAAATTTTTGCATACCTTCTAAAACTTCATTTATTAAGAGCATATAGTGAGAGGGCGCCGTTCGAACCCCGAATGGCATACGTAAGAATTCGTAAGAACCCATATGAGTACAAAAAGCACTCTTCTTTTGCGCGTCCTTCGACATCGGAATACACCAGAATCCTGACCTTGCGTCCAGCGTCGTGAAATATGTAGAGCCATTAAGCAGCCCCAAAATATCATCAATTACCGGCAGTGGGTACGCTACATTCTTGGTGATTTTGTTCAACGCCCTGTAATCGCAACAAAAGCGACTCGAACCATCAGGTTTGGCCACGATGACGACCGGAGATGACCACTCTGACTTCGACCTTGTTATTATTCCTGCTTTCAACATCTCTTCTATTGCCTTTCCACGATTTCTCTATTTCTTAATGGAGTTCTATATGGTTTTAAACTTATTGGTGGATGATCTCCCGTATCTATTTCCATTGTAACTGTTTGCGTCTTTCCCAATTCTAAATCATTAATTGCAAATACATCCTGATTTTGCTTTACAAGTTGTTCTAAGACTTCCTTATTTTCTGGCGGAGCTTTTAACTGTGCCAACAACTCTTGTTCCCTTGTCATTTTGTCTAGTGAATGTATTTGAACTGTATTTCTTCTGTATGGATGGATCAATTCATCCATTCTGACGATCCCTCTTTTTCCGCGTCCGCGTCTGTTATTAACCCTTTCTGTAGAAGTTTCTAAATAACTTGTTCCCGACTTTTCTACTCTATCCGTTGCCAATATGTCACTAACGTTATGATCTAGTTTGGCTATCACACATCCTCTGTATAATTTAATTTCTCTACCTGTGTTGTTGATAATCATCACTGGAAAGGTTAAGTGTTTATCCAACGCTATTATTCCATCCGGAACTTCCAAACCAGGCTCATCAATTACTTCCTCTTGTAACTCAGTGACTCTGACTGTGTCTCCTTCCACATAATATGGGTTTCTCTTCAGCTTTGCTTGTATCAAATTAACCGACTGTGGTTTTAACGTCGTTGACATTTTAACTCTAACTAGTGCTGATATATGCATGTCTTCTTCCATATCTATATAGACGTCCCTGAATTTTAATTTATGTAAATCAAAAAAAAGTCTTACTCCATTTTTTATTAAAAAATCTCTACCTATCAACATGTTTCTATTTAAATCCTTCACTACATGAAAAAGATGTCTTATGTTGATCCCTCCTAACTTAAAATTTATCATTGTTTGTCCAATTACTTGTAAATTCTGTCCAGTAACAGAGTGTAAATTATTATTACTCTTAAATACTCTACAATTTCTCACTATTTTGTATAGAAAACTTTCTTTTACTACACTAACCTGAGCTCCCGAATCAATTAACGTACGAATTCTATACTTTCCTATTTCTATTATGCAAGAGCTATAATCTGTTTTGTTTCCTATCAATTGCTTGACTTCACCTACTTGTGAGCATTCTCTATTCGTCCCCCTATGTCTGTTATTAACATACCCTTTAAAGCTTGGGACCTTATTATTCACCCTCCTATCATTGGTCCCTTCTAATAGGTAGGGCGCCGGTTTTCCTGCGTTGTTCTTGTACCTGTAAAATTCCTATGTCTATCTTCAACATTCCTACTCAACCTGTTATTGTCATTTCTACTTTGTATGTTTGCCTGGACACGCCTATTTCCACAAAAACGATACCCATGTCCTCGTTGACCACAAACCCAACAGACAATATTTGTGTTATTGGTGTTTCCTACTGTCTCCCTTGTAGGGTATCTCATATTTCTTCTGTCATCATAACCATTTCTACTTCTACCTTGCAACGTCTGTATACCTCCTCTCCTATTCCATTCGAACCTTGTTTGTCCTATTTCCATAGGCTCCTCAACTCTATCTTCTCGACTAGTTCCTATTTCTCGTCCTGTTCTCAATCTAAATCTACGTCTCAAATTTTCTTCTTGTACCGCGATATCTACCGCTTGTGATAACCTCTCCGGGTTTTCCCTCATCAACTTAAATTTCAAACCATCGGATTTTATGCCATCTACAAAAATACCGACTAACATCCTCTCCACCTCTTCCCCTCGTACATTCTGTCCTAAGAATGCCTCTTCAGCCAGGTTAATCAACCTGTCGCTGAACAATTGTACCGTCTCTCCGTTATTTTGTTTAGCCTGTCTCAACACTGAAAATGCATGTTGTGGATCCGTTATTTCTGCATATTTCCTTGCTAGGTCTTCCTTGAACTGTTCCCATGTCTCATCCACTCTAGCCTCTAACTTTCTTCTTATATGATCCGAAACCGGTTCCGTTGCCGTCTGATAAGCCAGTCTCATTCTCTCTTCATCTGTTGCTGAGACTAAATACGCATATTTTTCTATGGAAGTGACCCATTTCTTGAAGTCTCTGGCCTGTCCACTAAACTTCACAATTTCTGTTGCCATTCCCTGTTGTTTTATTATCGTATTAAGTCTACCTACCGCTGTTCCTACCCCCGTCAAAACTTGTGTTAAGGTGTCTTGTTCCGCCATGCTGAAATATTCTTAAACAGAGCAAGCAAACAACTTCACAATTGTAATTTCCTAATTTAAGAAACACCAATCAGTTATTTCATAAGAACAGTTCAGGTTTATAAATTACCCTACTTCTGTTTCTCGATCCAAGCACGACGTATTTTCCTAGGCTCGCCGTCAGATCACACTCAACGCTGTAGTAGTTGAAACCAATCGCGTCCCTCAGGTAGTTCGTTTGTTCTTCTCAGGCAGTCTCTCTTCTTGGGATGCTCAGTACTGTGCTTCAACCCTTGGTTGGGTCCCTTCTGAGATGGAGTACATCATCGACGTCTTGAGATAGTCTGACACATAACAGCGAGCGGCTCTCGATTGCAGTAGAGCCCCGAGATAGTCTGACTCGTCAACAAAACATTTGGGCCAAATTCCTTTGACATGAGTTATATTATTTGCTGTACACTCGGACGTCTTTGCCAACATTCTTTT